>CM032331.1:4501987-4915927 GCA_019022515.1 Quercus aquifolioides
TACTGAATTTTTCTGGACATTGGGAAATTTGGAATATTGAATCAATCACTGTTAGAGTTGTCCACATACTCATTATTTCGATCAGCATTTTGATACTGTAAGAGTTCATGGATCAATTCTTTTACTTACAGCTATCTAAAACTTGACAGTAGATTTTATTGATTTGCACGGTCATAATTGCTCTGCTTATGAGGGTGGATTTATTGTGGAAAATGGAGCTTAGTTACATATGAATGAAAAATTGGGTGGGTGAAGGTCTTGCTGAATTTTCATTTCATGTTTGGGTTGGGGGGTCAGTTTTACAGGGGACCATGAAATTATGTGATCCCCAGTCCTACTAGTGCAAGTAAAATTTAAATTAAAATTTCAGGCAACACAAGGTGTTGATGGTTCTAATATATCTATATATGCTTTTTACCTTTTGAAGGCACCGGCCACGTTGCAAATATTTTGAAGACTAACTCAGAAAGATGGCAAGAAGTTTGCATTTGGAAAAATAATTAACTTGATGACAACTGATGCCCAGGCACTTCAGGTTTTCTCTCTTACCATTTGCATTATGCGTACATAATTTACTTCATAATTGGTCATTTAAAAAACCTAATTCAGTTCAGTGCTGAGTAAGTCTATTCATACTACACTATATCCGCTTCTATTCTCTTATATTTGTAATGGGTGGTAGTATCCCTAGTATGAAAACTTAATTGGATGCCATTGAAGAAATATATAAATGCTGCAATTTGGTTTAATAGATTTTGAAATTAATAGTAGAAATCAATCTCACAAACCACCGTGGCCACACTTGAAAAACTCTACTCTTCTTCTTTAATCTTTGAAATTTTCTGCAATCATTTGCAAAAAGTCACTAAAAGCATAATATAATTAAAATTTTTGTGATTGCTGTCATTTGGCTTGGTTCTGCTTAAATTGTTGTCTCTACAAATTATCACAAACACTAAAAAAGTTGTTAAAAGTATAGTAATTAAATTTTTTTTTCTGATTGTTAGCAATTGTCTTGCTTCTTTTCAAATTTCTATTTACCAGCCTATTTTCTTTCATGAAATTATTACCTTATTATTTTTCAAAATTGAAAATTTCTGTAAATTTGGAAATTTTAAATATTGGATTCATCACTATTAGAGACTGAAGTCCACATGCTAATTCTTGGCCTCTGTGTTTCTTGAAACCTTCACTTATTGTTGTCAAATAGCTACGCCTGGTTTCTTGAACTAACACTGATAGTTCATGAATCAGTTCTTGGCAATAGATTTTGATGATTTGGGCTGGGTAAAAATTGCTATATTTATTAGGGCGAATTTATTTTTGGAAAATAGAGTTGAGTTGTATAAGAATGAGAAATTAAGTGGGTGAATGTCTTATTGATTTTTGTTTTCATGTTTGGATTGGGAGGTCAGTTTTACTGGTCCATGAAGTTATGTGATTCCCTATTCTACTAGTGTAAGCAAAGTTTAACTCACTTTCTTACAAAGTTTCAGACAGCACTGAAGGTGTTTTATTATTCTAATATATTTCTATTTACGTTCTTTTTACCTTTTGAAGGGACCTACCAAAATTAGAATTTTAAGGCAAACTCATGAAGCTTATAAATGTTTGTGTCTGGGAAAAATAACCAACTTGATTAGAACTAATGCCAAGGTACTTAAATATGTTTTCTCTTTTACCATTTGGGATTTGTATATATAATTTAATTTAAACTGGCGTGTGTGTGTGTGTTATAGAGTCACTGCGTTTTGTAGCTAATGTGCATATCTATATAAGCAAAACTTTTATTCTATGTAAAGGCATGCAATGTCAACTCGAAATGTGTGTTCATATATAACCAAACAATGTATAGATTGAGTCCAGTCAGATTGATGAATTGTAGTTTGACACCTTTTGATAAGAAAGTCATTGATAGCTTAGCTTGAACAGTGTGGAATGTCCTTGGCTTTGACGCTTTTAGTTGCTGGCATGGATATAACGAACGAACTAAAAGTTCAAAGAACTAAAAAGTTAGGATGTTAGAAAGCTAACAAAAGTACAAAACTAACAACACATGGATCCTCATTATTCAAAGAACTAAAAGATTATTCAATAAGTTAAATATCTTGCCTCAATACGCAGGTACTAGCATATCTATTTTGTTCAGCTAGAGGAAATTTTTTTTCATGGAGCTTTAACCCACTTTCAAGCCAACCGAAGAGCTGAATATCTGTCATTTCCCCAAATTAATGGAAAAATGTGCAAAGGGGGAGTGCTGCTGAGTGGTCTAGGATTTTCCACATTCCAAATATCTATTTTGATGAATGTATAAAACACGAAGCAGTTTGAAGATCATGTATATTATTAAGATGGATGACCAGTAAGTTTTCTCCGACCTTATCCTCCTTTCTTCTCTTGTACTCTCCTTTCCTACAACATTGGAGTATTTTCATAATTTCTCCAAATTTCTTCCTTTGCCTCTTCAGTTTTCGCAAATATTTTTGTTTTTGGCTATCTTATAAATCAATAAATTTGATTCCTCAATGTGCAGTCACTAGGGACAACATGTCTATTATGTTCAGCCGAAGGAAAGATTTAATTAATTTAGGGAGTTTTTATCTAATCCCAAGATAATGGAAGTATATAAGACTGTTAAGTTTTCTCAAATCCTCTCTTCTCTTCTAATATATGAAGTACTAATTCAATCCAATAAGTATATATCATTCGTGCCAATTATCCACTCTTCCCCTCTCACTTTTCCTACGACATTTTCTAACTTTTTACTTAGTATATGTTCCATCATGATATTATGATATATGTAGTTTTCACATGTCAATATCATTGTATCAATGTTGTAAAGCCACAGGTAGCACTTGGTTCCAATGCAATTGTTTCATTGAACTTTGTGAGTTCTTTCAATCTCATCTTCTTCTCATTTGATTTCTTTTTTTCACAACCCTATTATGAATCCTTTCTTTTCAGATCTTTTTCTTACTTTCAATTTCTTTTGCTATTTACTAAATTTGTTGTTCATATACTTTACAGGTTTTGGTTATCCTTCATTTCCAAAGTAGTGGCCATGTACCTCAGGAAAGGGAAAGAGTGGTCCAGGATTCAGCCAGTTCCAAATATCCAGAAAAACTTTTGGTTCCTATTCTAAGCTAGCTCAAAATTATCTAAAATTGGTATTTTCTCTCAAATGTTCTTTTTCTTAACTTGTCACTTTGGAATAGACTAGTTTTTTTTTTTTTTTTTTTTTTTTTTTTTTTTTCACTTACCATATTTCTTGTTCACTTATTTTATTGTGATATCACTTTTATTTTGTTTCAAACTTGTATTTTAATGTAGTGCAAGTGTGCAACATATTTTGTTGTATAGTGTATGTAGACCTTCAAATTTTTTGTTTCATTCAATCCGTTTAATTTGTTTTTAGGAAACTTACACTTTACCACCCTAAACTATATCCTAGATTACACTTTACATCCTCATCTTTCGAATGCAAGTTTTGCACCCTAAACTATGACCCTTGTTACACTTTGCACCCTAACATTAAGTTTGCCGTTAACTTGAATAGAAATCTAAATTTAGGGTGCAAAGTGTAATCAAGAGTATAATTTAGGGTGATAAAGTGTAATTTCTTCTTTGTTTTTAAGGGATTGAGAATAGAGGCAATTGGACCTTTTTACATGATGTCATACTTTTCCATCCAAATTAACGGAAAACTTAACATCGAGATGCAAAGTGTACAATGGTCATAGTTTAGGGTGCAAAATGTGCATTCGAAAAGTTTAGGGTGCAAAGTATAATCTGGAGTATAGTTTAGAGTGGTAAAGTGTAATTTCTCCTTTTTTTTTTTTTTTTTTTTTTTAGTTTTATGTATAAAATTCTCTTCTACTTGTTACCATTGCATTGACTTCACTGTAATGTTTTGACTTGTTCATTCTCTAATAAGTAGGCTTTTTTTTTCATACAAATTTTAAAGGTCAGTATCATGTTCACCCATATGAGAGAAAATGTTGAATATATGAGTATGGCCTCTGATATTACTTTAAGTGAACCTGGAAGTTTAAACTCCTTGATAGTTTGTTAATGTCATGAATTATTTTGATGCTATTTTCAAACTTGAGAAATAGTCTTTCTCAACAGGTGACATTCTGGTGGTTTCTCTAGATCAGGCAAATGGTCAGAGGATAGTTCCCAATATCTTAAGCATAAGGTGATGGATCTTTCTGTATAAACTAACATAGATTGTATATTATTCATTATTTTTAATAAAATTTGGATTTGTGACTTATAAGGAGGAATGATAAATTAAAGTACTCTATGTTTAGCTACTTATTGTGAATACTGATATAAGTAGTTTAAGCTACTACAGTGTGAGATCTTTGGGATCTTATTTAGAAAAAAAAATATGGGACTTAGGGGAAGTTTTTGGTTTTATGATGGATGCATAAATTGGGTTAGAGACTGCAATGGCCTTGATAGCTACAAATGACAATGGTACAGGGGTGTCCTATTCTGGAAATCAGTTATCTTGATGGGATGACAGTGACCTATAAATTTTTTAACTTCTTTGGACCTTGTAATCTGTTTTTCTTGTGTCTACCAGAAAGAAAACTGCAAACATCCAATTGGCTTGATGTTCTTTTGCAGGATCTCTTGGTCAAGAATCAGCAGAAGGTGTGCACTTCCCTCTTCTGTGTTCATACTGCATAGGGTGCTATTTTTAGGCATAATTATGTTTTGAGCCTAGTCATTTTCTGTCTTTCACATTCATCTTGCTAATTATATGTACTTTTTACTTGGCCGGAATTTGATAGGCTCTATTGACTGCATAACCAATTAAAGTTAAACTAGTAGCTTAGTCTATTTGGTCATGTTTTTACAGTTACTGAAGGTGGCAGTGCATGTGAGAACTCAAGCATGATTTTTATCAACAAGCTAGAAGAGTTGCCTTCAACCATATGCCACATAAATAGAAAGGTTTCGAAAGTAACTTTTGTCCCTATATCACTGTTCCAATTGTGGAAGATCTTATTTGTGTATTTATTAATTTTTAGTTTTAATGTTTAAAAATAACTTGGAGAAACAGATAAGTCTAAATTTTTTAAGAATAGGTTTTTATATCATTGTTCTTGAAGGGTTTAGGTTTTTGTTATTATAAATGTCTTGGGGCTACCTTAGCTTTATTTAGTTGATTGGGAAAAAAAATGTTCTTCATTAAAGGAGGGAGGTTTGAGGATCCGTAAATTGAGTACTTTTAATAAAGCCTTATTGGACCATGGAGGTGATCAGTGGTGAGCTTGTGGGAGAGTATTAGAGCAGGGCAGAACTCCTTTTCCATCATCTGAATTTTCTAGCCAGGGATGGTTCTCATGTTCATTTTGGTATGACCTACGGTGTGGGGATTTTCCTTTAAAAGACCTTGTAGGGACCTGTTTTGGGCACTTCTATTATTGACAGAGTGGACCCAAGCCCAGCTAGCCCTGCAATGAATTTATAGAGAATAGGTTCAAGAACTAGGCCCTAGTGAGGAATGCAGCGACCATGCATGGTTGCTTGTGGGTATAATAACTTAAGCATGAATTGGGATGCACAATAATGCTCCTCAGACTGGCCTTTCAGAGTTTGGAGTTCTTATTATTTCTTTGAAGATGGTTACAAGGTTGGAGAGAATACGAGTCGCTACAGTACTTCTTAATTCTGGTTTTTTCCGTTTCTCCGTCCCCTTTTCAAGAGGGGCTCCTTACATTATATACATCCCTCTCAGTTGATCCTAGCCCTACATTTGTTGATCAGCTAGTCTACCACTTGAGAGCTTGTCCCATCAGCCGCATTCCCATTCCTCCTGTGGGTTGCAGCGCCCAAGACAGTACTATTCAGGGATCCTATCCTCATTAATGCGGGCAGGGCGTTAATTGAGGGCATTTAATGTGGAGGTGACAGTTCATCTAGGACTTGCTCCTCCACCATGCTTCCATTGCTGGTGCTTGGTACTTGCTATTTGCTCTTTTGATGCTCGGGAAGACTCCCTTTGACGGTGTGCTGCTTGTCCACTTTATGATCTCGGCAGTCCGAGGAAGGAATCGTCATCGGCACTGTTTCTTGGGTAATTGGGCTTTATACTTTCGTCCTCGGACCTTGGACGCCTCCTCGGCGCGAGCCTTTGGGCCTGGTTCGAAGTGGGCCAAGGCTGGCTAACTCTTTATGGCCCCACAATAGCCCCTCAAAATCTTGCTGTCCGCAACCTCGGGCAAAGAGGAGGATTTTGACATCCTCGGCCTACTCCATGTCCAATCGAGTCTTGTCCCCGTCAGTGTTGGAGCCTTTTCATCTGCCCAAGGCGCGTTACTGACGCTTCGGGGCGGCGTAACGTGTCCTTCATTAAATTCAGGCGGCTCTGTACTCCCCACGTTCAACGGGAGGATGACGATCCAACGGTGGGGATTCGCCTAGCACTTATTGGCAGGGAAAACCCACGTGGCTCCTCGATCTGGGGTATAAATACCCATTCGAACTGCTTTTCCCTTTTTTCATTCGCAATCAAGAGTTCTTGCGCATACATCCTGAGTCCAGCCAAATTTCCGCCTACATCTCCAGCATAAAAAGCCTGTCTGAGGAGCTTCTCCTCATTTCTGTAAGTCACTCTATCCCTCTCTGAGCTTTCTTCCTCTCTACTCCTCTTTATCTTTCATTTGCTCTTTTCTTTAGTTCTCTTAGGTATCACTTGGGATGGGTAGACTTAAGAAGTATGTCTATACTGAGGAGGCGATGGAGAAATTCATCGCCGACTATAAGATACCTGCCAACATGGGCTTGAGGTATTGTGAGGAAGGGGAGTGGCTCTTTCGGAGGCAGGAGGGCGAGGTGGTGATACCCATCATCGCCTTCCTCGAAGGTGGCATAAGAATCCCCATGGGCCCGGTGACGAGAGGCTATCTTACATACTTCCGGTTAACCCCCACCCAGTGCGCCACCAACATCTTCAGAATTCTGGGTTGTGTAGACGCTCTGAACGAAAAGATGGGGCTAAGGTTAACCCATCACGACGTGAACTGGTGTTACAACCTTCAACACCTGAAGGGCAAGTCGTACTACATGAAGACAAGGGACGATAGGGTCCGGCTTATCCAGTGCCTCCCTGAGTCCAGCAAGGGGCTGAACAAGGATTTTCTCATCGTGTCCGGAGAGTGGCACGATGGCCTTCACTGCCCGACGACAGAGGGGACACCAGGTGGGGCAGTGGGAGTAGGAGGGGGTTCAAAGATTTTAGTTTATTTCATGCGTCATTTTTTTTTTTTTTTGCACTGTTTGGTTACTAACATGAATGTGTCTTCTTTTTGCAGATCCGCACGCCTACACGCGCTACTTCAGCCTGGTCAACAAGGAGGATTTACAGAAAGTGCTCAGGGCGGCGGTTTTCAAGAACAAAGCTGACCATCAAGTTAGAGCCGCTCACAAAATCTTGGGATACACCCCGATCCAAAAATCGTTCGCGGCTCCAAAGCACGTGATCAGAGTAAAGGATCCTCGACTGCAGAGAATAACTGTGACCCAGGACGGGTTCCAGTTTCCCGAGGATCCCTCCACTTCAGAAGGCGTCACATTAGCAGGCCCCTCTTCCTCCCTCAGATTCGCAGAGCCCTCAGAAGAAAACCCAGAGAAGGAAGAGGAAGTTGCTGATTTTGGCCCTGCCGAGGACGTGTTTGACGTGTTTGAACAAGTCCACCAGTCCGAGGACCCTCCTGGAGACTTGGGTGACCCACACTTGACCGAAGCGGACTTCCTGACGCCAGAGTCCTCTTCTCGGCTTGAGATGGGTTACAAGAAGAAATCCCAAGCCAGTCTGCTCGACCTAATAGAAGGACAACCTGGGAAGTCTAAGCCAAAGCTTCCTCCTCCTTCTCCTAAGACTCGTCCTACCCAGACCAGGTCGGCCTCTACCCAATCCAGGTTTCCTCCTCCTCCACCTCAGACGAGTCTGCCATCCAGGCACGAGCCCACTGATCCTAAGTAGAAAAAGGATAAGGGCAAAAGGCCTATTGAGGACAAGTCTGGGTCCACGCAGGAGGGGGACGACACTCGGCGGCCCTCAAAACAGTTGAAGATAGGCTCCCAAGGCCAAGACAAGCAGGTTGATGTCCAGCCCGAGGTTCAGGCCTGGCTTCCCGCCCCAATGCTCCATTGGGAACCTCTGAGGGATGACTCCTCCCTCAGGGATTTTAGAGAGGGCGAAGGTGCATATGTGGCCAACGCGCTGGAGAGGTACCTGTTACTTCCTGCGGACATGGCAGAGCTAGGGACTATGAAGAGCAGGCAGGTCTTTCTCAGCCTTAAGCGGTACTTGGGAATGGTAAGACCCTCAACATTTGTGATTTTTCTGGCTTCAATTTTTCTTCTTCTTCTTTTTTGAGCTTGGCTTATTATGTTCCCGTTTTGTTTGACAGGCTGTCCAGGCCACCTATAGGCTGGAGGAGGCGGCCGATGACCAAGGAAAGGCCATGGACGCAGAGCGTGAGAAGCGTTTGGAGGCCACTCAGACCCTCAAGCACTCCGAGGACGACCTCGCCGCGGCCAGGGAGGAGCTGAAGGCAATGACCAGGGCTCAGGACAACGCAGTGTCAGGTCTCGCTGGCTTCCAGAAGCAGGCTAAGGATCAGACGAGGCGTCTGGGTGAGGCAGATGAGCAACTGAAGATCGCAAAGGAGCTGATTGCTGATCTGACGAAGAAGGCGGCTGCTGCCGAGGATGCCAGAAAAGTGGCTGAATGGGCTAAGGATGAGGCTGTAAGGGCCAAGTTTAAGGCAGACTAGGGTAGGGAGGAGGCCTGAGCCTCTAAGGAGGAAGCTGAGGAGGCAGCTTATGCTGCTATGGTAGCCGAGACAAAAGCTACCTACAAATCCCAAGTCCCTAAGGTATGCAGGCGCTACTGCTCCCAGACTTGGGGTGAAGCCCTCAAACAAGCTAGGGTGGAGGCCTCGTCCGACCTGTGGAAGGCGGAGAGTGTGTACTACCCCCTGCCATCCGCGAGGCTGCTCCGGATAGCTCTGAGGCGGAGGTGGCTGCTGAGGGAGATGGTGCCACTATGGGTGAGGGGGCCTCAGTGGCTAGGTTGGCTGAATCGAGTGAAGGCCCCCATGAGGAAGCGCCCCAAGAGGTTGCAAAGCCCTTCTCTGATGCCCAGGTTTTTCCCGCTGAGGAGGCAGCTATTCCTGCCGTGCCTCTGTAGGCTATTCTGCTCAGTCAGAATCCAAAGGATCCTGAGGCTGCCATGGACCAGCCACCCACTGGGGCGGGCAATTAAGTGGAAGGAGTAGGCTCCTCGGCTCCTCTGCCTGCCTTGTTTTTGGTCGCTTCTTTTGTCTTTGCATTTTTTTTTTATTATTATTGTATGTGAATCCTATCATGTAACTTCCATGGAATTAATGCAATGTGATTCTCATTTCTTTTTCTATTTGCTCTGGCTGTTTGTTTACTTGCACGCTATCCGCTCTTTTTTTTTTTTTTTTTTACTTGTATAATTTTAACTTCAATTGTATCTCGGCCAATCGCGGCAGTAGTTGCAATAACGTGAAGGCGTGTATGCATAGGCGGACCTTTCATGTCCAAAGGACTAGATAGAATTTCTTCGAAGTAGACACTTAGGATCTTTTTGAAGTAGTTAGTTTCCCCATAGGATTGAATCCGAGGACCATGCAATGCCTTGGTTCTGTCTAACACTTAATCTTTTTTGAAGTAGTTAGTTTCCTCATAGGATTGAGTCCGAGGACCATGCAATGCCTTGGTTCTGTCTAACACTTAGTCTTTTTTGAAGTAGTTAGTTTCCCCATGGGATTGAGTCCGAGGACCATGCAATGCCTTGGTTCTGTCTAACACTTAGTCTTCTTGAAGTAGTTAGTTTCCCCATAGGTTTGAGTCCGAGGACCATGCAAGCCTTGGTTCTGTCTAACACTTAGTTTTTTTTGAAGTAGTTAGTTTCCCCATAGGTTTGAATCCGAGGACCATGCAAGCCTTGGTTCTGTCTAACACTTAGTTTTTTTTGAAGTAGTTAGTTTCCCCATAGGATTGAGTCCGAGGACCATGCAATGCCTTGGTTCTGTCTAACACTTAGTCTTTTTGAAGTAGTTAGTTTCCCCATAGGATTGAGTCCGAGGACCATGCAATGCCTTGGTTCTGTCTAACACTTAGTCTTTTTGAAGTAGTTAGTTTCCCCATAGGATTGAGTCCAAGGACCATGCAATGCCTTGGTTCTGTCTAGTACTTAGTCTGACCGTCAGGGCATGAGACACATAATCATGATAGGCTAAAAATCTGAATCAAAAGAGACTTCTTCATTAATAGTAATACATTTTCAGGTTATTTACATTCCATGGACGAGGTACAGGTTTGTCATCTAAATCTTCTAAATAGTATGCCTCTATCCCTGCTACTGAGGTAATTCGGTAGGGCCCCTCCCAGTTGGGTCCCAGCTTTCCCCAAGAAGGGTTCTTGGCAGCCCCTATGACTTTTCTCAGCACCAGGTCCCCCGGTGCTAGTGGTCTGAGCTTTACATTGGCGTCATATCCTTGCTTGAGCTTTTGCTGGTAATAGGCTAGCTGGATCATTGCTTGTTCTCTTCGTTCGTCTACTAGGTCCAGGCTCCGCCTCAGCAGTTCATCATTGCTGCCTGGAGCGAATGAGCTCGTCCTTAGCGTCGGGAAGTTTGTTTCCAGGGGGATCACTGCCTCGGCACCATAAGTCATGGTAAAAGGTGTTTCCCCTGTTGATCGCCGGGGCGTAGTCCGGTACGTCCAGAAAACGTGGGGCAGCTCCTCTACCCATCTCCCCTTGGCATCATCCAGTTTCTTCTTAAGCCCGTTGACGATGACCTTGTTGACGGCCTCGGCCTGTCTGTTTCCCTGAGGGTAGGCTGGCGTCGAGTATCTGTTTGTGATCCCAAGTTCACAACAGTACCTCCTGAATGTCTTGCTATCGAATTGGAGCCCATTATCCGAGATGAGGGTATGAGGGACCCCGAATCATGTAACAATGTTCCTCCAAAGGAATTTCTTTGTGTCTACGTCCCTGATGTTGGCCAGTAGCTCGGCCTCGACCCACTTGGTGAAGTAGTCCGTGGCCACCAACAGATACTTCTTATTCCCTGGCGCTCTGGGGAAAGGTCCTACAATGTCCAAGCCCCATTGGGCGAACGGCCATGGACTGGACAAAGGATTAAGGACCCCTCCTGGCTGATGGATATTTGGGGCAAACCTTTGGCACTAGTCACACTTCTTGACATACTTCTGGGCCTCTTGCTGCATCCCCGGCCACCAGTATCCTTGTGTGACTTCTCGGTGAGCCAGGGATCTCCCCCCTGTGTGGCTCCCACAGATTCCCTCGTGCAGCTCTTCGAGCAATAATTCTACCGCTTCAGGGTGGACGCACAACAAGTATGGCCCAGAGTAGGAGCGCCTGTATAGTTTGTGATCCTCAGACAACCAGAACCGAGGGGCTTTCCTTCGTATCTTTTCTGCCTCTGACCTCTCCTCAGGCAGGACATCATCTTTGAGGAATCTCACTATGGGGTCCATCCAGCTGGGACCCATCTCAACCTAATGGACGGGGATCGCTTCCTTTGGCACTTCACTCGCCCTCTCCAGATGCTCCACAAGTATGATCCGAGGTAGAGCTTCTGCCGAGGAGGTTGCGAGTGTGGCTAATGAATCGGCATGGCTGTTCCCACTCCTAGGAATATGAGACAAGCTGAAGAGGCCAAACTCCAACTGCAAGCGCTTGACCTGGCTCAGGTATTCTTGCATTCTCGAATCTCTGGCCTCCATCTCCCCCTTTACCTATCCTACCACCAATCTCGAGTCTGAGAACATCTCTACCGACTTTCCTCCCATCTTCTGCACCATGACCATCCCTTGCAATAATGCCTCATACTCGGCCTCGTTGTTTGTGGTCGTGAATCCGAGCCTCAGGGACTTTTCTATGACATGATCTTCAGGGGATACTAGGACTAGCCCCACTCCGGACCCCCTTTGGTTTGCCGCGCCATCAACATAGACCTTCCAACATGGTGACTCCGGGATGGAGATTGCCCCAACCGACTTCTCATCACAACTCTTCTCCTCGGCTGTCACTTCTACAGCTGGTTCAGCGAACTCGGCCGTCAAATCTGCCAGAACCTGGCCTTTTATAGAGGTCCGAGGCATGTACTTAACGTCGAAAGCCCCCAGAATTGTGTTCCACTTCGCGATTCTTCCTGTGTAGTCAGCGGTCCGGAGTACAGACTTCAAGGGCAATCGGGTTAAGACAACCACCGTGTGAGCTTGGAAGTAATGGGGGAGCTTTCTTGTGGCGTGGACTACAGCCAGTATGGCTTTCTCTAAGGGTGGGTATTTGACCTCCGCCTCATGCAGCGACTTGCTAACATAGTAAACTGGCTTTTGAACGCCATTGTCTTCTCGTATCAGTACTAGGCTCACTGCGTGGGGCGCCACAGCAAGGTATGCGTATAGGACCTCGTCGGCCTCAGGATTGGACATGATAGGCGGCCGGGATAGATACTCCTTGAGTTGCTGGAAAGCTACGACACAATCCTCGAACCACTCAAATCATTGCCACTTGTTGATCAGGAGATAGAAGGACCTGCACCTGTCAGCCGACCTGGAAATGAATCGGTTCAGCGCCGCGATCATCCCAGTAAGCTTTTGGACCTCTTTGGGGTTCTGCGGAGGTTTCAAATTATGAATGGCCTTGATTTGGTCAGGGTCGACTTCAATCCCATGGTGGGTGATCATGTATCCCAAAAACTTGCCAAAGCCTACGCCAAACGAGCATTTTGAGGCATTTAGGCGGAGCTTGTGCTTTCTTAGGACGTCAAATGTGCGGCCAAGGTCCCCCAAGTGTTCGGACACCAGTTTGCTCTTCACCACCATATCATCAACATAGACCTCGATGCTCTTGCCCAACATCGGCTCAAACATTCTCGTCATCATCCTCTGGTAAGTAGATCCGACGTTTTTCAGGCCAAATGGCATAACCTCGTAGTGGTAGTTCCCAATGGGCGTCACAAAGGCTGTCTTCTCTTGGTCCTCCAAAGCTAGTGGGATCTGATGGTAGCCCTGAAAGGCATCTAGGAAGCTCATCTGAGGATGGCCTGCCGTCGCATCTACTAGCTGGTCTATTCGTGGCATTGGGAAGGAGTCCTTTGGGCATGCTTTGTTCAGGTCCGTGAAGTCTACACAAACCCTCCATTTCCCACTTTTCTTCTTGACCACCACAGTGTTGGCCAACCATTCGGGGTAAAAAACCTCCTTGATAGCCCCTGCACACTTAAGCTTATTGACCTCTTCCCTGATTGCATCAACATGCTCCTTTGAAGGGCGCCGAGGTGGCTGCTTCTTGGGGATCACGGTTGGGTTGACGTTAAGGTGGTGACAGATGAAGGATGGATCAATCCCAGGGGCATCGCAGGGATCCCATGCGAGCACGTCAAGGTTCCTTTTGAGGAACTCAAGTAACTCCTCATTCTCCCAGGGAGGTAGCTGAGCTTGACCTGGAAGAATTTCTCCGGGTCATCGTTAATTACCACCTTCTCCAGGTCCTCACATTTAGCCTCCTCGGCAGCTGTACCAGGAGGCGCCACCGGGGTCTTTGATTACTATAAACCTTCCTCGGTGGTGGCCGAGGGTTGTGCATCAAGCCGATATGATATGGCAGCCACCGTGCACTGCCTCGCTGTGGGCTGGCAACCTCGGATCTCTAGAACCTGATCCCCTGATGGGAATTTCACCTTCTGGTGCAAGGAGGAGGCAACGCCCCCCAAGGTGTGTAGCCAGGGTCTTCCTACGATGGCCGTGTAGGGGGAGTATGTGTCCACCACTACAAAGTTCACCTCCACCACCTCTGGGCCTGTCTGTATGGGCAGCCTGATCATGCCCTTTGGGATGACGAGCTTTCCGTCGAAGCTCATTAGGGGGGAGCTATAAGGCATCAAGTCCTCCGGTTTTAGCCCCAACCCCTTGTAGAGGTCTGGATACATGACCTCGGCTGCGCTGCCACCATCCACCATCACCCTTTTCACGTCGTAACCCCCTATTCTGAGGGTAACGACTAGAGCGTCATCGTGGGGCTGGGTGGTCCCAATCTTGTCCTCCTCCGAGAAACTCAAGGCTGGGGGAAAACTCCTCCTGGCCCTTTTCAGCTCTGTCCGGGACTCCTCGGCAGACTGTTGGGCTACAGATAACACTCGCAAAGGGCGTGTGCCTGTTCTTCCTGGTGCCGCCAAGATTACATTAATCGTCCCAGCGGGCTGCCCCATGGTGGTGTCCCTCCGAGGCTCTTGGTAGGTCTGGCCTTGCTGGTTACTGGAATGGTGCAGAAGGTGCTTCAGCTTTCCCTCCCGAACTAGCTGGTCCAGGTGGTTCCAGAGGTTCTTGCAGTCCTCCGTGGCATGTCCGTGGTCCTGGTGGTATTGGCAGTAGCGATTCTGATTGCGCTTCTCAGGTTCCCTAGCCATCTTATTCGGCCACCTGAAGTATGGCTCGTTCTTTATCTTTTCCAGCACCCTATGTACGGGTTCTCGGAATACGGCGCTGACAGTCTGGGCATTGGTCGCCCCAGATTGCCCACCGAAATCCCTCCTCGGGCAGGCGTTGTTTTATCGGTCCGACCTGAAATCCCTCCTCTCTTGAGGGATAACCTTCTCCTTCCCCTTGCCCTGTAGCATATCTTCCTCTACCCGCTTGTATTTATCGATCCGATCCATCAATTGCCGCACGCTGGTGGCGGGCTTACCAGTTAAGGACTTCCTCAGGCCGTGCCCCATTGGTAGTCCATTTTGGAATGTATTGATGGCGACAGCGTCGTACTTGCCGTCCAGGTCATTGTAAACCTCCCAATACTTGTCCGAGTAAGCCTTGAGAGTCTCTCCATCACGCATGGATAGGGACAGTAACGCGCTCATGGGCCGAGGAGGTTTGCTATTCGTGACAAAACGGGAACCAAAAGCCTGGGTCAGCTGTCTGTACGAGTCTATGGAATTTGTCCTCAGGCCGTTGAACCACTTCATTGCCACAGGCCCCAAGCTGGATGGGAAGACTTTGCACATCAGCGCCTCGTTCTTAGAGTGGACAGCCATCCTCTGGTTGAACTGGCTCACATGCTCCACGGGGTCCGTCTTGCCATTGTAAACAGTGAAGGTTGGCCGCTGGAACCGCCGAGGGAGCATTGCCTCCTCTATACGACGCGTGAAGGGCGACTTGGAGAGCCGATCTAGTGCCTTGCTCATGGCGTCACTCCCTAAGCCCCTTGGAGTTAGGCTGTCACGCTTACGCCTCTGGTAGCGCTCCTCCTTGTGAGAGAAAGTCTCGCTAGGGGGTGTTCTTGACCTTTGCCTGTATTCATCATCACTTTCGTCGTCAGAGGGCAGGCCAAGGCTGGGTTCGGACCATCTCCGCCATGCGTGGCGCAGCTTTCTCTTCAAATATCTATCTCGCGCTGCATGGCCACCTTATCATCTTGTCTCTGGGATGCGTGGCTATGGGCCTCTTTTGACCGCGTGGCAGGGCCATTGTCGTGCCTCTAGGGCACGTGCCCGTCCCGGCGGGTGTGGCTTCCGCTAGTTGTTGAGGTATGCACGCTTCTCTCTCGAAATCGTCTGTTCTCTTCGTTTTGACCGCGCCCGGGGTCGCCATAGTTACCCTGGTGCTGGGATTTAGCCGGTTCAGGTCGATGGGGATTTCCTTGGTGAGGGCCTGATCCTACCATGCTTGGCTGTTGTCCTTACTAACGCACGAGTTCTTCCCACAGACGGCGCCAATTGTAGGGACCGGTTTTGGGCACTTCTATTATTGAGAGAGTGGACCCAAGCCCAGCTAGCCCTGCAATGAATTTATAGAGAATGGGTTCAAGAACTAGGCCCTAGTGAGGAATGCAGCGACCATGCATGGTTGCTTGTGGGTATAATAACTTAAGCGTGAATTGGGATGCACAATAATGCTCCTCGGACTAGCCTTTCAGAGCTTGGAGTTCTTATTATTTCTTTGAAGATTGGTTACAAGGTTGGAGAGAATACAAGTCGCTACAGTACTTCTTAATTCTGGTTTTTTCGTTTCTCCGTCCCCTTTTCAAGAGGGGCTCCTTACATTATATACATCTCTCTCAGTTGATCCTAGCCCTACATTTGTTGATCAGCTAGTCTACCACTTGAGAGCCTGTCCCATTAGCCGCATTCCCATTCCTCGTGTGGGTTGCAGCGCCCAAGACAGTACTGTTCAGGGGTCCTATCCTCATTAATGCGGCCAGGGCGTTAGCTGAGGGCATTTAATGTGGAGGTGACAGTTCATCTGGGACTTGCTCCTCCACCATGCTTCCATTGCTGGCGCTTGATACTTGCTATTTGCTCTTTGGATGCTCGGGAAGACTCCCTTTGATGGTGTGCTACTTGTCCACTTTATGATCTCGGCAGTCCGAGGAAGGAATCGTCCTCGGCACTGTTTCTTGGGCAATTGGGCTTTATACTTTCGTCCTTGGACCTTGGACGCCTCCTCGGCGCGGGCCTTTGGACCTGGTTCGAAGTGG
Organism: Quercus aquifolioides; assembly: GCA_019022515.1. Classification (NCBI taxonomy): domain Eukaryota; kingdom Viridiplantae; phylum Streptophyta; class Magnoliopsida; order Fagales; family Fagaceae; genus Quercus; species Quercus aquifolioides. Next base: position 4,518,539 of record CM032331.1, read on the forward strand.
GTCGGGGCTGGCTGACTCTTTCTGGCCCCACAGACCTCTTTCCAGATTTTTTTGTTGAGATTGGCAGCGGATAAGGAAGCTTCAATGGCTTCTTATTGGTCATTGAAGATGACAGAAGTGGGCAGAAGTGGGTGTTGGAATCCTTAGTTTTCTTTGTTGTTACAGGACCGGGAACTAGAGTCAATGGACAATCTCTTTAATTTGTTGTATTCTAATTTTTGTCTCGTCAAGAATAGGAACAGTTAGTACGGAGGTTGATTTAATATGGAACTTTTAAAATTCATTCGAATTATGATACTCTAGGAGGGTCTATCTAAGTGCAATTCCCGTGGAGAAGCATATGGGTACTAAGGTGCCTTGGGTAAAGTTGCTTATCCTGGGTAAAATTTAGATTTTGGACAATCTTCAGAAATGAAGTATTATGCTTGTTAATTGGTATTGCATGTGCAAGAATAGTGGGGAGTCAATTGAACATCTTTTACTCCATTATTCTTGGCACGAGATATTTGATCTTTTGTGTTTGCATTATTTCGAGTAATTTGTGTTTTGCCAAAACTGTGCAACAGATTTTGGAATGCTAGCAAGGAAGATTCATCAATGTAACGGACCAATTAGCGACTCCAGGATTTTTTTCTAGGGGGTTCAACAATGATAGAGCAAGAAATATTTCATGAGAGTAAATACAACTTCCATGTTATATACAATAATCTAAAATAGTATTCTAAATACAATTCAATATATGATACAACTATATTGTACAATAATATAAAAAAAGCTATTAATAGTTTAAAGATCAGTAAGACAACAAATATAATTAAATAATTAATCATACATTTTTGTCAAATTAATAATAACTTATTATATTTATATGTATTATCAATTAAATAAAAGTATTGATAAAGAAGAATACTAACACACCTAAGAGTAGAACTAGGAGTAATGTGAAACAAAGAAAAAAAAAATAGTAACTAATATAAGTTTTTGCTTTTGAAGTGTATGACTTTTTTTTTATAGAATCATGTATGGCTTTTTAATCATACATGTGATTGCTCTCTGGGAATTTGAGCAAGCACTAAAAAATTTCTTGGACTTGAAAATCTGTAGAGTATTTATCAAACAATTTGATCAAATAAAGAGAAAAACTAAAAAAATACATAAGAAAGAAAGAGAGAAAAAGAGAATGGGAAAGAATTACAAATGTAGATAGAGATATATTAGTTGTAACAGTAGTGTAATTTTTTGCTTATGGAGAAAAAAAGTGCATGAAAAAATAGCTTCATTTTGCTGTTAACAGTAAAGTAAGCCAGAGTCTTGTAGAGAATATACATATATATATTTTTAACAAAGGAGCAAAAATGAAACTTTTTTTTTTTAATAATATTCAATACAAAATACTTTCACAAAAATTTTATAACAAAATCTAGGTGGCAAGTTGTTAATGGTAGGTAAAAAGTAATGTTAACTAGTTCAAATAAAAACCAGTTACAACTTGCCATATAACATTTATTGTGAAAATAATATTAAAACGATCATATTTAAATTTATTTTAGTTTTTTTTTTTTTTTTTTTTTTGAGAAACCAGACCCCAAGTGAGGGCTGGACTTTATTGGAATTGAAATAAAACATCAAGTTACATCACCCAAAACCAGAGGGGCAATGTCTTCAGGACAATCCTCTAACCAAACTTGTAACTCAGGCCCTACTTTAGCACGTTTAGCTAATGCATCAGCTATTGAATTACACGATCTAGGGGCAAAACAAAAGTCAGAAAAATGTAAAAAAGAAGCTTGGCCAAGAATATCATCAATTATGTGGCCATACAAAGATTGGTTGGCCGATCCTTTTGAAATGGCTTTGATAACTACTGCAGCATCACCTTCAAATATCACTTCATGTAACCCAATTTCAACAGCAAATTGAACAGCCCGCCTGCAAGCTAGAACTTCAACCATTGCTACGGACTGAGGGAGTGGAACTCGAGCTGATAGCGCGCCAATGACAGCTCCATTGGTATCTCTGATGATCACTCCCAAGCCAGCTGAGTTAGTGCTTTTGAACAGAGCACCATCGAAGTTGGCTTTGTACAGAGGAAGTGCTGGGGCAGACCACTTAGATTGGACAGGGTTCCGGACAATAACTGGTGCATCATCGTTAGCCTCCAGGTAGTCTCGCAGGAGTCTAGCTGCTTCAGAGAAGACCTGATTCAGTGGTCGAGCTGGACACCGAAAATGAACTGAGTTTCGCCGATTCCAGAGCAACCAAGCTGAAATAGCAAAGATCTCCACCCTATAGTCCTCCCGAACCTGCAAAAAACTTAAGAAAAGGTTAGAAAAATCCCCCGGTGAGTGAGGAATTGTGTGCTGCATCCAGTTGATAGTACTCCATAGTTTTGCCACCTCTGGACAGCCCCACACAACATGCAGAATGTCCTCAGTTTGGGTCTGGCACGTATTGCAGCAGGCAGAAGGGGTGATGTGCCGACGAAACAAGTTGTCCATTGTTGGAAGTGAATTGTTACATGCTCGCCAAGTGAAGTGCTTCACCTTATTTGGGGTTCGCAGCATCCAAATGCCTCTCCAAAGATGTCTTTGGGGGTATGGATTAGAGCTACTTGGGCTGTTGGTTGAAGCTTCATTAACCAGCAGCTTGTAAGCGCTTCGAGTTGAGAAAATACCCGAAGGCGTTTTAGACCATATAGGGCTATCTTGAGGCAGTCTGGTACTAAGAGGGATGCTCATGATTTTCTTTGCTTCATGAGGCAGAAATTTTTGCCTAATTTCGGACTCCTTCCAAGTTCCATTCTCCTCATCGATCAAGATACTAACCTTTGCATCAGGGGGAATAGAGGGGAGGGGGGAACTAACCGGGCAATACACTTGATCCGGGAGCCACTTATCCTCCTTTAAACTCACCATTTTACCATCACCTATCCGCCAAACCATGCCTTTCCGCACCACATCCCTTGCACCTAAAATACTCTTCCATGCGTACGACCCATTAGCCGAGGGATTAGCTTCAAGAATGGAACAATCCGGGAAAAACCGAGCTTTAAACACTTTATGGCAAAGAGATTCCGGATTTTTTAACATACGCCAAACTTGCTTGGCCAACAAAGCATCGTTGAACTTCTCAATCTCCTTAAACCCCATACCTCCACTATCTTTAGCTTGACAAAGCTTCTCCCACTTTACCCAATGTACCTTCTTATTGTCACCATGGCAGCCCCACCAAAATTTGCGGATCATGACTTCAATTTCCTGAATTAAACCCTTTGGAAGCTTGAAGCAACTCATAGAATAGGTTGGAATGGCTTGGATGACAGACTTAATAAGCACCTCTCGGCCAGCTTGAGATAGAAGTTTCTCCTTCCAACCTTGTATTTTCTTCCAAATTCTCTCCTTAATGTAGGCAAACCCTTGTCGTTTTGCTCTCCCCACAAATGCAGGTAACCCCAAATATCTCTCATATTGCCTGATAGCTGGAACACCCAACATATGTTGAATTCTGACTTGGACATCATGATGAGTATTAGAACTGAAGAAGATGTTTGTCTTATCTCTGTTTATTTTTTGACTAGAACCCCTCTCATAAACTGACAAAAGATCATGGATTACCTGACATTCAAAATCTTTAGCACGACAAAAGAGAACACTGTCATCAGCAAAAAAGAGATGAGACACACGTGGCCCATTTCTACAAATTGACACCCCCCTAATAGCACCATCAGATTCAGCTTTGTGGAGCAAGCCTTGAAGACCCATAGCACATAGCAAAAATAAATATGGAGACAACGAATCACCTTGCCTCAGCCCCCTACTGGGCTTGATAGTTCTACCTGGCACCCCATTGAGCAAAACAGAATATGATACAGATTTGATACATGACATGATAGTAGCAACAAAACCTCCAGCAAACCCTAAATGCACCATTGCCCTTTCCAAGAAGTCCCACTCTACTCTGTCATAAGCTTTGCTCATATCAAGCTTGAGAGCCATATACCCATCTTTCCCTTGGGTCTTCCGCTTCAAGAAATGGAGTGTCTCGAACGCAACCAACACATCATCAGTAATCAACCTTCCCGAAAGGAAAGCACTCTGTGAATCAGATACTACATATGGCAAAATCAACTTCAAACGGTTAACCAACACTTTTGCAATGAGTTTGTAGACCACATTACAAAGACTTATCGGTCTAAACTCTGAAACTTTCTTAGGGTCTTTTATTTTGGGAATAAGTGCAATAAAAGTAGAATTAATAGTATCAGGAATAGAGCCTGAATTTAACGCTGTCAAAACTACTTCTATCACATCTTTTCCAACAATATGCCAAAAAGATTTGTAAAAAATAGGGGACATACCATCGGGACCAGGAGCAGTGAGAGGGGCCATTTGGTGGAGAGCTTTGAGAACCTCATCAGCATTGTAAGGTTTATTTAACTTATTGTTCATCTCATCAGTCACTGTAGGAGTTAAGCCACTCAAAATCTCATCAAACCCAGTAGGGTTCGAAGAAGTAAACATAGTGTCAAAATAAGAACTTGCCAATCTGCCCATCTGATCTTCATCTTCGATCAGTCCAAACCCCAAACTCATCTTCCAACCCCAAAATTGTTCAAAATTTTAGTTGGGTTTAAATAAAAAGTGTTCAAAATTTTATTTTAGGAGGTAAAAACAAAAGTAAAAAAAATTTGACAAGTCAGGGGGTTCATTTGAACCCCCTGGCTCTAACATAACGCCGCCCTTACAAGAGCAATTCTACTTATCAAAAAAAAGATACAAAAGAAATTCTGCTGTGTTTGGTGGGCCACTTTGGAAAAAAGGAATTAAGAACTTTTGAAAGTGTCAGGCACCCTAATCATGTTATTGAACAATTTTTTTTTAAAACCCCTGTATGATTGGATGACTAACCTAGGTAGCGTCCCTTCATCCTCTTTTCTAGACGTTATAGATCTTTTGAGTCTTAGATCCTAATTTTTTTAGTAGTGTTTCATTGCACACATTGTATTCGAACATTCTCCTCTCTTGAATATAATTGTTTTAATTATAAAATAAATAACTTCGGAATTTGGTTGCTACAAGTCACATTATTATGCAGCTTATGAATGTACTATTCACGTATGGCTACCTTTTTTTTTAATAAGTACACCTGTGGGTACCTTCCTTTGTTGCACATATTCATGACTCTTTTTTATTTATTTATATGTTTTGCATTGCAAGCTGGCAACTGGTAACAGTGTCGTGACTGTTGGATATGTTATGAAACCTTCTCGTGAAGAAGATTTTGCTAAGGTGAGCCCTATATGAAGAAATGTAGGTATTTTTAGTGGGGGAAAAAAGTAAGAATTAAAACTTTGTGAGTCCCCCCTCACATGATACCATATACATGCATGAAGTTAACACAAAATTGCAAATGTCCCTGATCAAGGTGTCATGTTAAGGTGATATTGTAAACAAACAGAATTTGGTATGTGGAATTGTATGCTTCAAAGTGGTTTTGACTCCAGTCCATTGCTTTTTTTTTCCTTGAAAGAAAAGTATTGGATTCAGTAGTTGAAAGAAATATGATGCATCGGAATGTATTATCATCTGATCACATGGCTTTTGGCCTAAGGGATCTTGTTTGATTTGATTTAATGAATGTTACTGGCATTTTGGTTGGTCAAGTATGCAGTTATGCTCATGATAAATTTTAGTTTTCTAGTTGTACTATTTGGATTCATGCAATTAGTTATAAGTTGTCCTGGTTTTTGCAGAGGTGTGCATTTCCTTTGTATCCTACTCAGAATGGGTTGATATTCATGCCCCTCACCTTTGAGCTTCCTTTATCACCTCAATTACAAGAGGTTGACATAGTTCTCCATAAAGCAACTGATGAAATCATATCCATTGAATTGAAGAGCCGTACAAACTTCTCTAACAGAATTGTTTACACTAGCGGCATGCAGGACTTACAAAGGTGACTTTTCAGGTCCATAAAACCTTATATTTCACGATCTGGTATAAACTAGGTAATCAAGGAAAAAATGAACATGCCAACGCCAGTTTTTATATTTAGCCTCACATGAAGCTCTATTATTTATTTTTTTGGTGGAATTTTTTGAGATTATGCCAACATGAATCTTGTCAAGCTTTGGTCTTGGCCAAAGTCAAATGCTCACCTTGTTAATGAACCCAATAAAAATACAGTGATAATTTGTAAGTCCATATATTCATTAGACTCATCGAAATGCATCCAAAATGCGTGGAAACCTCACTAATTTTTTGAACTATAAATATTCAAAACATTTTTCCTTGTAATTTGTTATGATAAAAATCCTCATACTATAAATTGAATCAATATAGTTAATTTTAGTGTTAAAAACTAAAAATTCCTACACAGAGATATGCATGTAAATTTACAGTATAAGTATGTAAGCAGGGATTGACAGGTGATAATCTTGTAATGATTTGTAGATCCATAGGTTAATTTTGAGTTTTTATTTTTATTTTTTATGCTACAGTGTATCTGTAGCCAATTAGACATGAGCTCATGTGGTAAGAGATTGGGTGGGGTTGGAGGAAGTCATAGTTTTAAATCTTTCTAAGCGAAAAAACAAACAAACACCAAAAAGAAAAAGCTAAAAAAGGTTTAGCATTGCTTTAGTCTTCTGATTCTAGAATGCCTGAAATGGAGTTGAAAACTTGTCCAATGTCAATGTCATAGCTTAATTACTTAAAGTTTAACCAAAAAGCAATCATATTAATTGTTTCATGAGCCTGTAAGTAGAGCGTTCTGAGGTGAAGATGGGATCTTTGGAGAGTTCAAGTGTTTATTTTGGTATCAAATGGAAGGGGCATTTATTAGAAATTCTGATAATTGAGGAAATCTTTGATATTTGATAAAAAAAATAAGGCAAAAATGCAAAATTGACCCTCTGACTTTCGGCTTTTGTCATTTCAGTCTTCTAACTTTTAGTTTTGTCATTTCAGTCCTTTAAGTTTCAATTTTTGTCAATGTGGTCTTCCGTTAGAACTCAGTTATCTTTTTCCATTAAGTGATCAAAACTACACCGTTTTGACTTTTTTTTAATAATAATTTTCATAGTTAAAAGAAAAAAAAAAGCTGTAAAAAAAAAAGAAAAAAAGAAAAAAACATTCGGAAATGGCGAACGCAAGATCTGTGCAAAACCTGTGCCTCTGTTCTTGCGTCGTCTTCGCCGCCAAGATCTGGATCTGTGCAAAACCTGTGCCTCTGTTAATGCAAAACCTGTGCCTCTGTTAACCCCTTCTGTTACCAGCGCAACCATTCCCCTCCTCACTATTCCATGATCTCCGATACCAATCTCCCCGAGTCCCCGGTGAAGTCTACGCTCAACACACCACCGATCAATACACTCCTCGAGTCCCCTTGAAGAACACTCGCTCCGTTATCGTCGACGCCATGAGGTGTCCGAGCGGGACCACTACGATCTGAGCCAAGATTGATGTTAGCGAGAGAGGCTCTTTGCGGTACCAGAAGAATTGGTTGAGAAATGAGAGGACCACACACGCTACGCTCCCTAGAATCCATGTTCGGAATGTGAAGCACGGGAGAGAAGGGTCGTCGGTGGTCGGAACCGTTAGAGCTACTTGCTCAATCGGATATTTCTCGGAGTCGGTGGAATTTTCCGAATTCGATACTCGAGAGTTTTGGACTGTGTATGAAGAGAAAAAAAAATGAATTGAAAGGAGGAAAGAGATTATGAAAATCTTACTGAGAGGAGCTTTGATTTCTTCGTTACTGTTCATCTTGTTCGAAAACAAAAAAGAGGAGATGGGCTATGTCAAATCGGCTTTGAGGCGTGCGGCGTGCGGCGTGCCATTGGCTTGTTGCCCGAGAATGCGGCTACGTTTCATTTGGGACTCAGATTCAGGTTCGTGGATTGGACTTCTCCGACATGTTAAAGGTTTTGATTTCTCAGGTTACTTGTTTTTTTTTTTTTTTTTTTTTCAGCTTTTTTTAATTTTCTTTTAATTATAAAAATTATTATAAAAAAAAAGCTAAAAATTAGAGGGTCATTTAGCGGAAAAAGATAACTGACTTCTAACGGAAGACTACATTGACAAAAATTGAAACTTAGAGGACTGAAATGACAAAAGCTGAAGGTTAGAGGATCAGTTTTGCATTTTTGCCAAATAAAATTGAGGAAATTTTTTTTCTGATTTTAGCTGATGACATAATCAGTAGTTTGTTTTTACATGTCTCTTTGTATTCATTTATTCTATTCGGAAGTCACAACAAAAATATGAACAGTTTTTAAGTTTTCTTTAATAAAAAACTTGTTCTTGCACAGATATTTGGAGGATCACCCAGATTGCTTTGTGATTGATTCATTTAACAACATCTACCCTGTGCTAGATCGGCTGGAAATTCAAGAAATTCTACTTCGCTTGGAGGATCTCAAAACTGAAGGCTGCTCTACAATCAGGGGCCCCCATTTCTTGAAGGTCTTATGTCTTGATGGTTTTTTTTGTTATGGTATTGCTGTATCAAGTTTCTTTCCTATCAATTCAACCATGGTATTCTTTTGAGTGAATGATTAATTGGGATTTATCCGTGTTTGTTGCTATACACAAAGATAAATCTCAATTATTTAATCCCTGGGTCATTTGAATGTTTGAAGTGATTCTGATCATGTTTAACGACACTCGACTTAAGGTTTAAGTTGGAATAGTGGTCCATTTTTAAATTGATCAAATTTCTCCCCAAATTTAGTAAGTCTGGATCTTCTATGTGCAGGTTGATAGTTTCGAAGAACCTGATTTGCTGCAAAGGCTGTCTGAAGCTAAATTATCTCTTCCAAGTATAGTGAAGCCTCAAGTTGCATGTGGTGTAGCTAATGCTCACAAGGTGGTACTGACTTTATCTAGTTTCATTCTGGATTTATGTATTATTAATTAAAATTTCAAATTCTCTCCCTTTGTCACTTATATGAAGAGGAAAAGGGAGAAGCCACCGTTTATCTAGGCCAATTACCTTGGACTTTAATATTTCTAGAAGGTACAAATGACTGAAACTGTAGACATATTAAGGACAGATGAGGTAAAGCTAAAGTAAAGCAGTATGGACCGGATAGAGACAAGTCCATACCATTCTGTATGGTATTACAAAGCATTATGTATGCTTTAGTAAAGCAGTATAGTATTACCCGGCAACTAGTTATGGTGGGTGCGGTTAGTTGCCAATAGATTTTACTAGCTAGAGACGATTCCGTTGTAGGAGGGCTCATGAATGCAGTCTTTGGAGAAGCATTCATGAAGGGTGGGAGAGCTTCTCCAAGCATTTTGTCTTTTGTAGTGGGTGAAGGCACTCGTATTCATTTCTGGCACACATTGGTGATAATACCCTAAAAAACCTCTATCCGGAGCTCTACGTGTGTTTAGCAGCCAAGGATGCTTGTATTTCTAAGGTTTTGTGGACTCCGGAGGGAGGTACTGTTAGAGTGTGGGATTTAAGGTTTTATAGAGCCTTTGAAGACTAGGAGCTAGCTGCATCTTATTCTCCCCTTCAGTTTATCCAATCTCGTATTCCTTAGGGTGAAAGGAGTAATACTCTTTGTTGGCGGCTAAAAGGAGATGGTAAGTTTGACCCCCGGTCTTACTACCATGCGATTCGGGGTACTCCGGATTCTTTGTTTCCTTGGAAGGGTGTTTGGAAACCAAAGGTTCCTAAGCAAGTGGCTTTCTTTTTGTGGACAGCTACTTATGATCGGATTCTCACTTTGGATAATCTCATGCTTAGGGGTCGCTCATTGGCAAATTGGGGTTGTATGTGTTGTTGTCATGGGGAGTCGGTCGACCACCTTCTTCTTCATTGTCCTGTTACACATACTTTATGGACTTTTATGCTTCAGACTTTTGGTATACATTGGGTTATGCCAAGATCGGTGGCGGGATTGTTATTTTGCTGGCATCAATGGCTTGGGAAGCATAATTCGAGCATCTGGAATTTGATTCCAGGTTGCTTAATGTGGATTGTTTGGTTGGAACGAAATCGTTGTTCCTTTAAGGATACTGAGAAGACAATGGATGAGTTAAAGGTTTTATGCCAACGTAATCTTTTTTGAGTGGTCTCGTTGTTGGGGTTTTACTGATTATTCTTCTCTCTCTGAGTTTATATTTTCTCTTAGATTAGTTTCTTCATTTCCCTCTTTTTTGCTGTTTGTTTTATCTTTTTCTTCTTGTTCATCATCATGAACAAATTGTACTATTTCCTATTTTTTCATTAATAATAGTTTTCTGGTTACCTATCAAAAAAAAAAAAAAAGATGATTCCAGAGGGCTCTTCTTTAGAAAGGTTCCTTGCATTATCAAAAAGGAAAGAAAGAAGTAAAGTAGTATAGTATTACAAAACTTCATGTATTAGCTGCACATCTTCTAGTAATTTTCTGAATTTTTGAACAAATTGACATTTCTTAAAAATATATATTTGGTTAGGGCACACAAATATGGGCATTGATGTTTAATGCAGATATAATGTCACCATTTAATTTTTATTCTTTTTTGGGTTTCATCTTTCATGAAAATATATGGTGGCAATATGAAAATAATTTTTTAGAAAGTGTCCTTGGTCTATTATGTTAAGCTATAATGATCTGAATTCCTTTTTTTTTTTTTTTTCTTTTTTATTTGAATTAAATAGCTTATGTTTTATATAAACAGGCGATCATATTCAGAAATGAAGATTTTAAGGACTTGAGTGTTCCTTTTCCAGCTGTTGTGCAGGTGAGCAAGAAACAACTTTCATTATGAAGACTTTGGAGTACTTCTGTTATCCTTATTGTGGAATTAGTACTCTCGAATTTCTCTCTATAAAAAATTTCAATATGGAAAGTTGGAAACTGGATTAACTCCAACTTTATGTGACATAGTTATGGAAGTGAGTGTTTGTCAAGTAGTGCATGCATGTGTGGGTTAATATCTTATATGGCAGGGTTATGTTGATTCTTGGGTATAATGGATTACTCCTTGGGAATGAGACTTTGAAGTTATTGGAACTGCAGGAATATGTGGATCATTCATCTACTTTGTACAAATTTTATGTCTTGGGTGAAAAAGTTTCCTATGCAGTTAAGAAGTCTACACCAAATGCATCATCTTGATGAAATTATCTAAAAGTAATGGACTCAAACCTTTAGTCTTTGACAGGTATGTGTTTATTGCTTCTATTTTGCTTCTTCCTTTTTGATAATGGTTTTTGGGACCAATTGGCATTTCCTGTAGATAATGGGTGAGGGTGGGGTGGTGGTTTTACTCACATGTGGGTGTGTGAAGGGTTTTTTATTTTTTATTTTTTATTTAAGATTAATTATTTATAGGTAAGTTTCAAATGCACCCTGTGGGTGTATGAGTTTTGTCTACCTATAAAAACCCCTCTTCTTTTGGTTTTTGCTTTGATGATATGTGTTCAAGAGCATATATTTGATAACCCATAATTTGATCATTTCTCTCTGCAACTTAAAATCTCTTCCCACTGCCAAAGAAGACCAGCATTATGGTGATGGTAATTGTTCCAAGGCCACTAATAGTTGTGTTGATCTTGATCTGGTTACTGACGCAGCAAATTGGCTTAGGGGAGTGCTTGATCTTACCATATTTGGCTTTGATGTTGTTGTAAGTAGCCAAGTCGAGTTTTCTTGAATACATATTCTACAGTAGTTTGCACTCATTTCTCCTTATGATTTGTATTTTCCATGAATATGTTATAATTGATTTTCTTTATTGCTGAACCATGTAGATTAACACAAAATATAAAACTAAATGTTTCCATAATTAGTAATGATGACCAATCCTGCACAATATAATCCAAAACTGGAATCCCTAGATTTTCTTATATTCCTCAAAAACCTCCTAGTTGAAAGCAGGTCATCTCAGACACTATATTCCATCTTGACTGACTTGCCTTTGAGTTTTCTTGTATACATTCTAGTATATTGGTTAATTTAGCAGGAGCTATCACTTAAAAGTTGTCTATAATCAATTTATATACATTGAGTGAAACTGAAATTGCCTTAAGTTATGTTTGAACAATCCATTAAATCTTGAAAAGCTGGTCAAAAGCTAATCAATATATGTATATATATATATATATATTTTAAAAACAAGGAAAAGGATAAAGTAGTGGATAAGAAGGTGGCTTACAATCTATGGAGAAGCTTTACATGTGATTGTTGTGAATACCTAGGCCTTTCAAATAGGTGAGTTTGGCTTCCTAGAGAATTTTTTTTCTAAATAACAATAAATATTAAAAAATTTAGTTAGTTGTCACGGTGGAAAAGAATGTTGAAAACTAGCATCTAGAGTATCTAAAACTCGAGTTCCAAGATAAAAATCGAGTTTTTAAGTCTCGATTTGTAAGCGGATGAGTATGATGCAGAAAACAATCCACGTGGAAATCGAGTTTTAAAGACTCGAGTTCGGAAAATGCAGCTATAGGGCTTAAAAACGTCACTATAGGGCTTAAAAATGGAGTTATAAAAAAATTTAGCAGAAAAACGCCGCTATAGGGATTTAAAACGTCACTATAGGGATTAAAAACGCCACTATAGGGCTCCCTAAACCTGGTATTGATCACTTACGAAAAAATTTTGCAGGAAAACACCGCTATAGGGCTTTAAAACGTCACTATAGGACTTAAAAACGCCACTATAGTGGCGATAAAACTAAAAATTTTTTTGCATAGAACTCGAGATCTATGTAGCATTTTCAGATCTAAAACACTCACAAAGCGAGTCTTTGGGACTCGAGATGCTATTTTTCATAATCTTTCCAAACGTTGCTTAACTTACTACATTGTTAAGCATTACACAGTTGGTCTACAGATTTCCCCCTTCCTAGGCTTAGCTCTCTGATGGCCAATGGGTCTCTTTCCTTTGTATTTTTTGCACCAACCAAATTACTATTTAAAGAAAAAAAAGAAAAAAAAAAAAAAACCAACCTGCATCAACCAGATATAGTTGGAACAAACAAAAGTGAATTATGTATTATTTTAGATGTATGTTTAATAGGTTAACCATTCACTTGAGATTTTCACTTAATAATGATATATAAGCATGATATGTTAACCAATATTCAATTCTTAAGATTTGTTCCAAGCATGTGATTGGTATATATATCTTGCTACTTAAGGCAAACTTGTCCGTTGCTTAGCATAAAAGTAATCTTCCTTGTTGTGTGAAATTTCAGATTCAGGAAGGCACTTGTGATCATGTCATTGTGGATGTAAATTATCTCCCGTCTTTTAAGGAAGTTCCTGATGATATTGCAATACCAGCCTTTTGGGAGGCTATTAAGAAGAAATTTGAATTGAAAAGGTCAAAATGAGCAACAAAAGCCCTCTTTGACAAGATGATCAGGGAAGACGGGGTTGATCATCACATCTGTGTTAAAGAGACCAACCATGGTCTGTTCATTTTGGAAGTGAGATATAAGATGTATATTCATGTGATTATATGTCACAGCACCTTGGAAGGAAATCTGAGCAACAAAAATATCATGTAATCTTTCTCTTAGCACAAGTCCTTTCACTGCACCTTATGTCTAGAATCTTGTGTTATTATCAACGGTCCACATTTGCTCCACAATTTGAACTTGCCATGCATGATCTTTCTTTCTTTCTTTCCTTTTTTTTCCCTGTAATATTCCTTTTGGATATCAAGTACCTTGTTTTTGTTTGTTTGGGGGAGGGAACATATATTTAGCTTTCCTTACTTAACCCCCCTTATGTGATGTTCATAACTATGATTTTATTAATGGAACATTTTGTGTAAAGATTGGACATTTTTTATGTATTTGATCATGTTTTTTAATGTCTGTTCCTATATGTCTTATCACTTATGTAAATTTGGAAATTTTTTTTTTTTTTTTTTTTTGAGAAAGAAGCTAACTCATTTTATTAACTTAAAATGATTACATCCAAATCTAAAATCGAAGTAATATGTGATGAGACATCTTCCATCCATACTTGTGAATCTAGAATGCAGATTGCATTTTTCGCCAGACTATGAGCTACCTTATTGTCGTTTCTCTTAACATGAGAATACACCAATCGTTCAAAACTACTAGCAACCCGTTTCATGTCGTCTACCAGCAGACCTGTTGGAGAAAGGCTATCCTCTGCTGACTTCAATGCTTTGATCAGACCGAGAGAATCACCCTCAAGAATCACATTTTGAAAGCCCAGATCACGTGCAAGAGAGACTGCCTTCAAAGCAGCCAGCGCCTCAACCTCGTCAGGTTTGTATGATTGATGAAGTTTTTTTGAACAGGAAGCCATCATAGCACCATTATTGTCTCGGATTACCACTCCAACTCTGGACTGATTTGACTCACTGAAAACAGCTCCATCAAAATTTATTTTCACCCAACCATCTTGCGGACATGACCATCTAGAGCCTCCAACATTTCTGTCCATGAATTGCACTTCAAAAATCTGCCGATCAGCTCTAAACTGATTCAATTTTTGTTTTGCTTGTTCAGCCAACTGATGGAGCGGAACAGCTTGTTGTGTGACCCGTACTTTGTTTCTTTGAGTCCACACCATCCAAGCCGTATAAGCAAATAACTCAATTGACTTTCCTTCTGCAATCAGCCAAGACAAAAGTTCCTTCACGTCTGTAAACTCCAACTCAGACTTGAAACACCACTCGTCCTCCACACCCCAACCCTCTCCCAACTCCGGGCAAGACCAAACAGCATGCACGGACTCCTCCACAGCAGAACGACACTTCTCACAGATCGGGTCAGCTGTAACTTTCCTCTTCAACAGTGCCTGTTTGGTAGGAAGAACATTACGACACGCACGCCAAAGGAAATTTTTAATTTTTGGAGGAACTTGCAGCTGCCAAATCTTCTTCCAGAGCTGCTTGTCATGGATTGGAGGGGCTTGTTGGCTTGCTTCTATTTCTGATTCTTGTTTAAGGAACATATACCCGGACTTGCAAGTGTAATGACCGGATGTGGAGTATGGCCAATACAGAGAGTCCTCATGTGCATCTCGGCTAAGAGGAATCTTCTTGATCAATTCAGCATCCTCTTCCACAAATAAACCATCAATCAGCCCCTCGTTCCATGTTCTTGTATTTTGATCTATGAGCACATCCACCGTGCAATTTTCAAAACTCTCCAATGGACATATTTAAATTTGGAAAGAATTGACAATAAAAAGATGTCAAAGTTTTGGAAATGCACTGCATATTATATACTTATTTACGATTGCCTACTGCTATGCCAACATGTGCCCGAGCACACCTCTTTGGAGCCATTGCTGGTTTGAATTTTGTAGCACGAGGTAACACATACCTTAGTTTTCTACTCCTTGTTGATTCATTGAATGGGGGCAAATTATTGGATTGGTTAGATCATCAATCATCGTCACTTTTATTTTTTTGGATTTTGTTTTTAAGGTACAAGCTACAAAGTGAAAAAGCAAGCTAAAAAACCAAACTAGGTAACACCTGCGTTCATCCATGTTTGAAGTGCTTGAATGAGCTCCTGCAGTAGAATGGTTTATATAATGGTGTTTGTATTTTACCAACCCTGTTATGTATTGTTAACGTCTCTTGAGGTTTACCCTCACTTTTGCAATAAATAAAATCTGAGAGACTTATGGCTCTCATGGGATCTCCAATAAGATGTGGTTTAGACTGTGACAACTTTTCTCCAATAAGCTTTTATTCATAACTTTTTTTTTTTCATTGAAAACTTAATCTATGAAAAAAAAATATTTTTAGTCTCCCAAATTAAAGGATGGCCTTCAACTAGTGTATTAGATATCATCATTTCCCAATTTTCTTAATAATTCCATTATCATTATCTTAATAATTAATATAGTTGAACGAAAGAGAGCTGGTTCCCAAAAAAAATGTCAGTGTGAAGTCCATTTTTTATTTTTTTTGATACCAAACAAAGAGATTACAACACAGAGTTAGGAGTCTGTCTTGCTATCTTATTAGCAAGTTTCCTACAATCAGATAATATAGAGTCCGAAGTTCTCAAAAAAAACAATAAGCATTGAGTATTGCTTAACAATATTATGAATATCATCTAGTAAACTATCCATCCACCAAGGCCAGTGGCTCTTAGATCTCCAGAAAAGTTGTATTTCCTTACTGTCAGTTAGGATCACCACTCTTTGAGACCCAAATGAGCTGTGTAAAGGAGTGCTTCACGGATTGCAGCTAGCTTTGCCTTCTTAGGATCTTGGAATGCCGTGAGAAATGCATTTCTGACAATTTGACATCCTTCCTTTGATTTACCAATCAGGGCAGCACCACTTCTTCCTCTAATTACTTTGCTGGAGATTTCAACTAGATACAACAATTGCCAAGCTTCTTGGTAAGGCCAGACAGGAGTAAGGTGCTGGGTGTCTTCCTTTGATGTTTGATCTTGACCTGTAAGATTTGCAGAATAAGCAGCATTGTACCTGAGAGTTAAAAGCATTTGAGGTTAGCATAACCTCCCTTGCATTGGGTAATTTTCCTTCGAAGACTATGCCATTATTGTGATTCCATATGCACCAAAGGGTAACAAACAAGGTAGGGACGCAGTTCTTGATTCGGTTTTCCTTTTGGCTTCCTTCTATCCAGTTACTTATCCAATCAGATATGGTGTGGTAGGGAAGAGTGTCAGTACGTGTGGTCATTTCACTGCCTAACCAGACAGCTCTAGAGAAAGGGCATTTGAGAAACAAGTGATCTAAAGTTTCCCTTTCTTCTTGACAAAAAGGACAGGTATCAAAGCAATTTAAACCTCTATGGATAAGGGTGTTTCTGAGAGGGAGGGTTGAGCGTAAGACTTTCCAAATAAATTGTAGAATTTTATGAAAGAGTGGAATTTTCCATAAAGTTTTCCATGTCTTTTGTGGGATAGTAGGTGGGTTTGGGTGAGATGAAAGGTTTTCATTGAGGAGGATGGAATAAGCTTTTTTCACTTGGAATTTGCCATTGGTGGGAAAAGGCCAAATGATTTTATCTTGGCACTCAAATGGTTTTGATTTGGGTATAGGGATGTTAAGGATGGACTCAGCTTCTTTTTTATTGTAAAGAGAAGTGATGAGTGGTAAATCCCAAGTGTTGGTGGCAGGTTTTATCAGGTTTGCAACACAAATGTTATGATCTAAGGTTGAAGGGTTTTTTGGTTTAAACCAAGCTGGATGTTGGAGTGGGATACTATGTCCTGTACTTACTTTCCATGTACATTGGATAAGCTTGGGATTGGGTTTGTGCATAATGTTTTTCCAGGACCAGGAGCTGCTTGGTTTGGGTTTGTGTGTGAGAATGTGTTCCCTGTGACAATATTTTGAGGTAAGAGTCTTGGCAAGGATGGATTGGTTCATCAGTTTAAATTTCCTTATACCTAGTCCACCTTC
The DNA here is from genome assembly GCA_019022515.1 of Quercus aquifolioides. Taxonomy (NCBI): domain Eukaryota; kingdom Viridiplantae; phylum Streptophyta; class Magnoliopsida; order Fagales; family Fagaceae; genus Quercus; species Quercus aquifolioides. Next base: position 4,535,924 of record CM032331.1, read on the forward strand.
ATTTCTAGGCCTACAGATGGTGTCCCAATTGATAAGATGGAGTTTTCTTATAGAGGGTTGCTGACCCCAGCAAAAGGCATTGATGATGGAGTCAAGTTTAGTGCAGATTTTGTCAGGAATTCTAAGGAAAGAGAATGAGTAGACAAGTAAGGATTGGAGAATAGAATTGATAAGTGTGACTCTTCCAGCTTGTGAGAGAAGTTTAGTTTTCCATCCCTGAAGTTTGTTGCTGATTTTTTCTACTAATTCCTCAAAGTTCACTGCTTTTCTACCTCTCATACAGAAATTAATTCCTAAGTATTTCCTTGGGTGGTTAACAAGTTTAACACCAAGGGTGGAACTTAAGGCTTGTTGTCTGTCAGGACTAATGTTAGGGGTACAAAAGAGTTCAGACTTTTAAGCATTGAACTTTTGTCCAGATAAGTCACAGTACCAATTAAGAGTTTGTTGAAGGGTGGAAATGGTTTTGGAGTCTATGAGAGTGCCTTTTTTCTTCAGCACTATGGCCCAAAGATCCTAGACCGAATAGAATGTTCTTGGTGGACTGGGCTCGATTCACTGCAGCTAAAAGGGCTGTTTAAGAACCGAGTGGTGCGCAAAGCAGTCTTCCTACAATGCAAATAACTAACAAGCAAGAATATCTGTATTGAATGACATTTTAACAGCAAAGGAATGCACCATAAGTAAAATATAATGCAAGAAAAGGTTAGGGATCCTCAAATTAGTGAGGTGCATTTTATTAATTTCCTTTAGTTGTGATTACAGTGCTCACTAAGACGTGGTGCAAGGTCCAACTAAGTTCAAAAGTTACAGACTTTGATAGCCATTCAAGCTTCAAAGACTTGCAAAGTTTGAATTTGTTGAATCCGAGCGTGTGCTATAGTGGCTGTCTCTGGGATACCGGGAACGTTTCCCCTGTTTTCTCTTAAGTTTACAGAGTTTTTTCTTACAATTTCATGAGACTTCAGGAAAAAAGAAAACAACTAAGAATCCTGAAAATGAATCTCTATCTATTGGTCTGAATCCGAATCCCCCTGTAGCATGGACCCCTTCCTCCTTTTATAGCACAGCTTCAGGCTCCGGGGTACTCACGTTTTTCTCCCTTTTGCCCCTGTGAGTTCGTGCCGTGCTTGGTTGTTCAGGGTCATGTCGTTTCCCTTTTCTTTCATAGTTTCTTGCTTTTGGTCCGACCAAATGAAAGTCCCTTAACTAGTTTTCTATTTCCAGACTTCTCTGTTGGCTGGCCTGAAGCTTATTTGGCTTTTTCTTCTCAGTGCTCCAGCCTTTTTCAGTGTACTCTTCCTTGTCACTTTCTCCAAATGGTCGTACCCAGGCTACTGCGTTTCGGCTTCGTACCTCCTGGCTCCACTGCATGTCTGGATCATGAGATCCGCATGCCTTTTGTTTTTTATCTTCTTTTGAATCTGCTTTGCTCTTACTTCGCTTGTCCAAGGATCCCCTGACTCTGGTGGCTTCCGGGATCCCAGCCCAGTTCTTCTTTCTGGGCTTTCTTTGGCTTGCTGGTTCCGCCTGTGTTGGGCCCCTTTTTTGTTCTTTTCGTGGGTCTCTGGATTCCCATTTTCTGGGCCTCTTGCCCTTTTCCTTTTTTTCTTTTCCTTCTTTTTTTTTTATTATTTATTTATTTTTGTGTGGAATGAGCTCAACGTTTTCCTTCTTTGGGCATTAGTCTGTGACCAATCAATTTTGGACCTCAACAGAGTCATCCTTGAAAGAGAGGAGAGAATCATCAGCAAAGACGAGATGTGTAAATGTTGGACAGTTTCGGCCAATTCTAATACCTTTGATGTTGTTGTTCTGTTCATTTCTAATGAGAGCACAAGAGAGGACATTGGCACACAAAATGAAAAGATATGGTGATAGAAGATCACCTTGCCTAAGACCTCTAGATGGCACAGTAGTTTTAGAAGGGCTACCATTAATCAAAATACGATAGGAAACTGTGGACACACATTGCATCGCCCAGTGGATTCAATTAGTTGAAAAGCCCATATTATGAAGAACAGCTTTGAGGAAGCTCCATTCAATTCTGTCATAGGCTTTTTGCATATCAAGTTTCAAATCACCAAAACCCCATTTATTTTTCTTCTTTTTTCTCATGTAGTCATAAATTTCATGTGCAAGAAGAATATTATGAGTGATAAGTCTACCTTGTATGAAGGCATTTTGGAATGGGGTTATCAAACTGTCCATAATGGGTTTAAGTCTATTGACAAGAATTTTTGAAATAATTTTGTAAGCTACGTTGCAGAGACTGATGGGTCTAAATTGAGAAAATTCTTCAGGGCAAGCTACTTTTGGAATAAGAGGCAGAAAAGTTTGGTTGAGAGATTTAAGAAGGTAACCTAAATGGAAAAAAGCTTGGACAGTTGAGATGACATCATTCTGAACTATGCTCCAATACTGTTGATAGAAGCCCGCAGGTATTCCATCTGGTCCTGGTGCTTTGAGAGCTCCGATTTGAAAAACAGATTGTTCAATCTCTGCCCTTAGGAATGGTTTGTTCAGGTCTGCTTTCTGAGATTCAGTTAGAGAGGGTAGGGGGATTTCCTTGAGTTGATCTTGTATCTCTAGAGCCTGCATATGATGTTGGGATTGATAAAGCTTCTAATAAAAGGTTGTGAAACCCTTTTGGATTTCCTCCATATTCTCCAGCCAACTACCATCTTCAGCTTTGATTTGGGTGATTCAGTTTCGGAGTCTTCTGTTTCTTGCAATGGTTTGAAAATATTTTGTGTTCCGATCTCCCTTGATAATCCAAGTACTTCGAGCTTTCTGAGCCCACATAATTTCCTCTATGTCCATTAAGGTTTCTAGTTGTGTACTAACTTCCATTTCTTTTTGAACATCCTGCAAAGAATTTATACTGGCTTGAATTTGTTGTAGTTCTTCTTTCTTTTTTGCTATCTCCCTTTGAATCTGCCCAAAAACAGTATGATTCCATCCTTTAAGCTTCTCCTTTACCATTTTAATTCTTTGGACCACTTGAATGCACGAGAACCTTGGTAATTTGTGTTCCAAGCTTCCTGGATTATGCCATAACAATTTGGGTTCCAAAAGGGGGTCTCCAAGTAGTATCAAGTAAGACGGGGTCATGATCTAAGCACATAATGGGAAGGTTTTGGATGAGGCAATGGGGGTAAGCATTACTCCATTCCCAATTTGCAAACTAACACCAATCCCTAAACAATTTCGTTACTTAGTATCGTTTCCAAACTATTTAGGAAACTAACATCTCGATTGTGTAAGGCTCGATTTTGGTGCGCTAAATCGAGTATAAACAACTTAATTTCTCTACCATGCGGTTCTTTGCCCTTCTTCAATAAACATCGAAGACACCCAAGCCCCAACCTAGAAATCCAGTAGAGAGAAAACCTAGAAATTAAGCCCCAACCCAGAAATCAAGTAGAGAGAAAACCCTGATTTCAAGCCCCAACCCAGAAATCAAGCAGAGAGAAACTGAAGACAAACCTAGAAACAAAATCAAACCCAACCCAGAAATCAAGCTATCATGGGGTTCTTTGTTCTTCTTTGATAAACACCAAAGACACCCAACCTAGAAATCAAGCAGAGACAAACCAGAGACAAACCCAGAAACAAAATCATACCCAACCCAAAAATCAAGCTACTATGGGGTTCTTTGTTCTTCTTCGGTCTGTCAAATGAAGTTCTTCTTCTTCATTCTTCTTCTTCTTCACTCCTTCTTCTTCACTTAGTCAGATTTTCTTCTTTTTGCAATACTGAACTCGAGCTCTAAAGGCTCGATTTAGCACACCAAAATCGAGTCTTACACACTCGAGATGTTTGTTTCCTAAATAGTTTGAGAATGATGCTAACTAATGAAATTGTTTGAAGATGGGTGTTAGTTTGCAATTTTTCCCCAAAATATTCCATTATCGCATTGACCATGGAAAAGGAAGTCAAACCTGGTGTACTTGTTGAAATCTTTGTTGTCATCCCAATGCAAAGCATACACCTCTTTTCATCTTCGTCCCATTTCATACTGCTAATTGCTTCCGCGAGATTCTGAGAGCAAAGTCTAAAGAGGAGGAGAGGGTGGCCATTTTTTTTGGAAGAGTGGTGGAGATGGTTGGAAATGAAGTCAGAGTCTTGGATAAAAGATTTCCATCTTTTGGAAACGGAGGTGCAAGTTATGATGGATTTTGTAAATAGGCGTAGGAAAAGAGAGAAAACAAATAGTGCTATTAGAGTATTAGTATTGGTAGTGCTAAAAAGTTATATTGCTATTTTTATTTTTAGCACTACCAAATACAAAAATATGGCTACATTGATAGAGCCAAAGCTCTATAGCTATAGTGCACAGCAATGGGAAGAAATGAGAAAGGAAGAAAAAAAAGGAAAAGAAAAGAATAAAATGAACTTAACCAGTGTGAGCACTCAATAAAATAATAATAATAATAATAATATAAATAATATATATATATATATATATTATTTATATTATTATTATTATTATTATTTTATTGAGTGCTCACACTGGTTAAGTTCATTTTATTCTTTTCTTTTCCTTTTTTTTCTTCCTTTCTCATTTCTTCCCATTGCTTCTCTTTCTCCTCACACTCTTCACTTCTCTACTCTTCCTCCACCTCATTGATCCTAGCTGCCAACCAGGGACGAACCCACGCTGAGCCCAAATGGGGCCTGGGCCCCCCCTTGGGCCCAAAAAGAAAAAACTTTTGAGCAGGTAAGATTTTCAAAAAAAAAAAAAAAAAAAAAAGGGCTTGGGCCCCCCTCACAAAAATCATGAACCCCCCCTAGCGCATCCTCCAGCCAATCCAAGAGCCCATGACCCATGTAAATCTATTAAAAAAAAAAAAACACTCAGCTCTCAGCAGTCCAAAACCAAACGGAGAAAGCAAAAAATGAAGGGAAAAAAAAGAAAAAAAAAAGAAAGAAAAGTGAGAGGCGAGACAAAGAGATAGAGAGGCGAGACAGAAAGTACTCAGAGAGACCCACTCACCCACGCCGTGACGCCACCGCCCACGCCCACGCCATGTCGCCGTGTCACTGTGAGTCCGTGACGCCGTGACACTTGTGAGACCTATCTTGATCTTGCTACCTAGTACCCACACCGATGAGACCCACGCGAGACCCACTTGCCGCCGCCGCCGGTTGCTCAATTTGCCCAGCCCAGTTTCGTTGCTCAAGCCTTCATAGTTCACAGGTACTTACTCTTATCTTTTCCTTCAAAACCTAATAAAATGTTTGTGATCTGAGAATCCGAGATTCACAGAAACTATGCTTGTGCCTTGTGGACTTGTGGTATTTCATGTTTGTGTTTTTACTGATGAGTGATGAACTGAACTGATGTTGGTGATTGACTGATTGTAAATTGAATCTGTGTTGCTTGTGGTGTTTTTTTTTTTGGCTTTTTGGCTTTGTCACTCTGTGTTTCTGACTCTCTCTCTCTTGTTTATATAGATAAGAGAGATAGAGAGAGAGACAAAGAGTAGAGTTTGTAGAAATTAGTTTTTTCTTTATTGACTGGTAGTTGGGCATAATAGGGACAAGTGGAGTTGGGCAACGGGTGACAGAAAAAAAAAAGGTAAAGTTAAGAAAAGTTTTTTGTTAGTAGTGCAGAAAGCGGAATAAATTTATAGTGTCGGTAGTGGGATTCATTAGGTTAGTGGGTCAGTGTCAAAAAGATGGAGACAACACAAAGATGATTTTAAAGATTTGAAAGAGCGTCGAGTTCCATTTTCATAGATGATTATATAAAGAAACAATAGTGTTTCGTGTTTTTTGTTTTTGTTGGTAGATGATTGTATCTTAATATATTAAGAAACAATGATTTTTGGGTATTTGTCTTGGTTGATAGTTTATTAATACTATATGGATACGTATCTGAATTTTTTTTTTTTTTTTTTTCTTATCTCCGGCCCTCTCCAGTTTGAAATCCTGTGTCTATCCCTGCTGCCAACATACCCACGAAGCCTGCCCAGCTCCGATTTAGACCCACAATGTTATATTCAAATCCTTATCTACACTAGAGAATATTCCAATAATCCCTATCAACACCCCCCTCCACTACGCTTCAACATCCAATAACACATTCCACATGGCCTATGTAGAACTCAAGCAAATCTCTGATGTACTTCGGAAATGCTCGACCCTATGCAATTTCCTCGTATTTGGGCTCACCCAAGAGACCCTTTTATGAAAAGCACTCAACCACAATGGCCGAACCGTGTTCATCGACAAGAACTGCTACTACGCCGCTTACATGAAAGAGAAACACCCAGAAATCGATGCTTATGATGTGCAAGCTTTGTGGCTGATTGGGGTTGCTGGGGTTGTGTTTGTGTTTGTGTTGTGGCTGATTTGGGGTTGTTGGGTTTGTGTTTGTGTTGTGACTAATTTGGGGTTTGTGTTGTGGGTTTGTGTTTGTGTTGTGGCTGATTTTGGTTCTTCTTCCCATAGGAATTTCACAGGTGGTGGTGGTGGAGGTGGTGGTGATGCCACCATGAGTGCTTGAAGATAGCGAAAATAGAGAAAAAAATGAATTATTTATTGCAGATATATTATTTTATTGTATTGTTTATATTATTTTATTATGTTTAAAGTTAATATTAGTATTTTGTAAAGTAAGAAGGTATAATAGATAAAGTAACTTTTTGTAGAGTCATATTGCTAAATTTATGGCTCCGTGGATGCTCTTAGTTTTTTATTTTAATAGTAGTGCAATGGATAGGCCCAAGCCGGCAAGCCTACATTAACTTAGTTGAAAGCCCACCATTCTCAAATGGCATTTGCTTTTGTTAAATCCTAAACTTACTCTAGGCTAAAAAAAAAAAAACATATATTTGCATTTTTAGTTTATATATTCTTCCACAACTTTGTTGGTCTCCAAGGAATTCTCACTCCTCCACTCTAGTCAACCCCTCCTATCTCTTTTGTTTTTTTTTTTTTTTTTCATATAAAAAAAATAAAGAAAAGAAAGGGAAACCTCACTTATAGGGGAACACACTATTATCCGAATGCTAATAACCTTTAATGGGAAGAAAACTAGGACATTCTACCATTCAGATTAACCACCGCCAACACCACCGATTAAAGGATTAATTTGACTCTAATTTGTGACATCCCTAGAAAATCATATTAAGAAGCAAATATGACTTCTTCTTCTTCTTCTTTTTTTATCTTCTTTTATATTTTAGAACCAAGTAAATATGGCTCTTCAACTCAGAATAAGAACACATTCATAATATTAAATAAAGATTAATAAATTTGAATTGAGTCTTTTTATATATATATATATATATATATATTTTTTTTTTTTTAAAGTTTTTATGCATAAATTTGAGAGAAAACAATAGAATTTTATTGAATTAAATAAAATAATTACAGGAAACCCAAAAGAAAAGAGAGTAAATGTTGGGAGAGAATAAATCATCAGGTTTACTAATTGAGGTTTTTTTTTTTTTTTTTTTTAAATTTATTTATTAGAAGGAACTACTACTTGAGTTTACACCGCGTAATGTTTATTGACCTCATATCTAAATGACATGACCCGCATTAAGACAAAAATGACACAATTTTTACATCCTTGATAATAAATAATAAGAAATGCTAATAGATGCCCTGAGAGCAATAGTTAATAATTCATTTAAAGGAAATTTTTTATGGAAAAAGAAAGCTTTCCGTTTTCCATAAAAGTGGTGTCAAAATTTTCCTAAAATGAATTGTTAACCATTACCCTAAGTGCACCTATTAGCATGACCCATAAACAATATGCCGTTTGACAAATAGGGTAAATTTTCATCAACGAAGCAAGATAGTAAACATCACCATGCAGTTGCAAGTATTCCCAACAAAATCAAACTGACTTCCTATTAAAACTTTGAACACTTGAAAATGATTTGGGTATGAGTGTATAACAATGAAATCATGCAAGAAATTCTATTCCAAAAATATCTTTACTCTAAAATTGGATCTTATTTACATTGACAAAACTCCGGAACCAAATTTTATCCCAATTTGACAAGCAAAATAGATGTCCCGTCAAAACTTTCTCAATAACCATTTCCTTGCTGCAAATTTCATGGTCATTCTCTCATCTTCTAAGAGTTCAAAAACCTCCAAAAAGAGCTTCTTATCTATTTCAGGAACAATTTGAAGTGTTGTATCAATACATGCTATTGAATTGTAGTCATTGTCCTTCTCGGTACCCACATTTGTTTTGACTACTCATGGCCTTTCTTCAAGTGCTTCTTGGACCTCTCCCTTGATGTTCTCTGAAATTTTTGAGAACATGCTAAGTCTTAAGAAGTTGCAAACTTTAATTTCGTTTTTCCCCTGATAAGATATTTCAAACTCTCTAGCTAGATATTGCATATCCCAAGTTATTGTCAACTCCATCCAAAGGGCATTATTGTTGACCTCCATTTTCAGGTCCAAACAACTTGATTTTCCGTTCTGACTTCCATTGCCATAAATCTAGCACAAATCAGAAATATGAAAGCTACTCAAAATTATCCAGTTCTTTGATTATTATAGAATCAATATGATCATATTCTTCATCCCATGTTACCCAAAAACACTCAGTTTACTAATGGATACAGAAGTAATATCATTTCATCAAAGGGGGAAAAAATACAAGTGTGTGCGCGCTATGCTTTGGGTTCTCTTTAGTGATAACTAGAGGAAAACCCTTCATCCTAGCAAAATTACTAATGAGATAGAATGACACCTTGATATAAGCTTCCCAAAGCTAAACATCAGCTGCCACAGTGCCACCGTTTAGGTAATTTCATCCCAAGCAAAGCCATTCTAATTGAGGAGATCCCTGATGCCCATATACTCATTCATCAAGCTCATTATTGGCAAAGGATTGATCATTCTTTTCACCTACAAGAACCACACCAATATATAAAAGTTAGTGAAATGACTAGAACTTTGCGCTATGTTCTTCTCCTCTGTCTTGAAACACCCCCCAACTCCTCTACAACCATGCCATTTTATCTTATAAATCTTAAATCTTACACAGTTCATAATTATGCCAGAGCCTCACTAGATGCTTCTACTTTATTATATTTACATTAGATATCTTTGCATATATGCCATCTATTAACAAATAAATGAAATAATTTTCCATGTTTGTGTGCATAATGTCACAGCTGTCTTTCATTCGTAGTGATAGCTGAATAGCAAAAGTACAAGAATATGGTACACACTCTGACAATCCTCATGAGCTTAAATAGGCCTTTTTAAATTTTATTACTATTTTTTTTTTTATAATTTATGGTAAGTAATATGCTGATAATCCTTGCATGAACTGAATCGAAATCTGACTCTCGATGTTCTATAAACACCATTATATTGAGAACTACATAAAACCCACAAATAACTGAACCCAAAAAACAATGCCACTCAATTTGGGTATGAAATCAAAGGTAATTAGCATACAAAAATTTCATTTAATTTAAGATCATGTCAAGCCTATTGAACTACAAGAAATAGGAGAGGAGCATATCGCATAGCTAGTACAAAAGAACAAGATTTATTTTCAACTTCAATTTGAAGCAGATCGATACAACTACATGTTAAGTGTCAACTTGTCTTAATGCATGATTACAAATAAATCTGAGACAGGGTCCACCACCTTCCATATCACTGTCTTGCTAAGATGATTAGAAATGCATTAGCAAAAAAAAAAAAAACCCTCATAACAAGAACATTTAAGAGGGCAATTTTTCAGGATGTAAAAAGTGGGATCTGAGAAAGCGCAACCCCCTTCCACGAAGCCTAAATTAGTAAAGGACAAGAAAATATATTAGAGAAAATAACATTTTTATATTTTCTCCACTTCTGCAAATATTTAATCTTGTACTTAGGACGGAACAAAACGTAATTATCAAATGAAATCCTCAAAAATGGAAAATGCACTTCAATTTATCATACATGTAGGCCACCTATCAGAATACTAAAGAGAGAGAAAATAGCTTGTTAAAATCCAAAGAGTAATCCTAAAAGGGTGATCATGTCCCCTTTTGACAAATTCAATTTCTTCAACCCTTAATGTCCACATTTGTTCAATCATCAAATTCCAAGCTGCCTAAAACAAAGATCCTCGCAGCATTGACAAAGTTAATTTCAAATGGGAAGAGAACCTACCTTACAGCCTATAATACCTGCCAATTCATCTTCTGCTGAAACCAATTCACTTGAACCCATATTCTTTGTTAATGCAGAAATGTCTCAATGCAAAGAAGCAGAAAACTAAGATAGCCTAGCTCAGTTATATCTCCAATAGAAGATGATGGGATCGTCTATAATGAAGTGTGAAATCTCATTTTCCTTTCCCACCTGAAACACAATAAGAATGCCTCTTGCTGTTCTTGCAATCATCCTTTTCAGCATCTTCATAACCAAATAAATAAATATGAGAAAGGCTATAGGATCCCCCTTTCTTAAACAACTATAATGCTGAAAAAGCCAGTTGGAAATCTGTTTACAGGATCTGAGAATGTCACAGTGGAGATACAAGCTGAAGTCCATTTCAACCTGCCAAATCTGAAATAAATACAAAGAAAATTACACAATGTCGTACCCCTACACATAAAACAAAAACAAATGAGGAAATCCACACTCCAAACCCAAAACAACATGCATGTATCTCAAGTATCACTGCATCACTCTTCCCAAGAACCACATATTATTGGCTACTATGTGATAGATGTTTCCTGTTTTTGATCGGACATATAGAAAGTATTGAATTTTTAATCTGGTTTAAGTCATGGGTTTCCAAATCTTGCAAAATTATGTGATTAATGTTTCCTGTTTTCAGATCTGTTCATTACTATCACCAAATGTCATCCTTTGATGAGAAGCACATTTTCTCGGATGACTTCCTGACTTTTATATTGCACTCCAACCTTCTAATGTGTTTTACATTTTTCTTGCCCGCTTGATCTTTTGAAAATGTTGCTTGTCTTTATGCTGGAAACAATGACTAATAAAAAATAAATATAAAAACAGTACATTTGCTTCTTTGTTGTTTGTTATAGTTGAGCTTACAAATATACTATTTCTTATCAAGAATCTGTCTTTTTTAAGGTAATAAAATAGGATGGTTGATACATAAAGAGGTGTACGAGACAAAGAACCTAATAAAATTTGATGCCCCTCAAATAAAATTGTTAGGTTCTATATTTGCATAGGTTTGTTGGCAAACACGTGAACATAAACTTGTCTAGATATAGATCATAAAGTCTATAGGTATGATTAGACAATGCTCAAGGTGCAACAGGTTAGTGTGCAAGAACAGGAAAGCTGCTGATGCATGAACAGAAATATCATCAGGTTCGACCAATCGAAATTAAGTTCAACCAATCAAAAGTCATATCAACAGAATTAAATTTGCAGCCCATCAGCCCATTAGATGTTTAGGGTTTCAGTTCAACTATACTTAAGGGAAACCCTAATACACGTTTTTTAAGTATTGAGAACTGCTCTTTTGAGATCTAAGATGTTCTGTACCTCTTACTCTTTCAAGCCTCTATCGGAGATCACATATATCAAGTGTATTGAAGTTCTAAACCTTCAAGGGTGGGCTCAAAGTCGCAAATTGGAAGTTCATGTTGAAATAGTTCATTGTAAGAGAAGTTTGTGGGATTTAGAGCTCAATTCGGTAACTGAAGTTAGATTTACAGCGAATAGAGTTATTTTTTACTGTAAATCTCCATCTTATGGTGAAACTATTACCTTGGGATTGATAAGGTCAAGTGCCCCCAAGGTTTTTTTTTTTTTGGAACAATTTTTTTCATAAGGTTTCTTGAGTCATCATATTGTGTCTCTTTTAATTTCTCTCACTTGCATGAGATGTATGATTGTTTATTTAACCTAAAGCTTGCATAACAAATCTAAAAATCAACTTGGCTTTAATTTGGTTAAATATAGTGTTTTCTCAGGGGTCTAAAACTAACAAATATTACCATTTACAATCATACATACTATACTTAGATGAACAATGGTAAATATCTTCTAGTATGTAATCATTCATATTCCTGATACATATGCTAATTGAAAAGTTTTGAATTTCCAAAAGTCAAATCAATAAGTAAAAATATAAATATTGAATAGAAAGAAGAAGAAGAAGAATCACCAACTGCACAAATGTTCTTTCTATTTTCTTCTGTTATCATCTTTGAATTGATCAAGCCAATAAAATTGTCCAATAGACCTTTAAAAAACTTATTACAAGTCCTTAGCCTGCGAAGACAAATAAAGACTTTTACATTGAAAGTAAAGAGTGAAAAGATCATATAATGCCTATAAAATGAAAAAATTGGGCAGCAGGTTAGCATAGGAAAAAGGAATATACATCAAAACAGGGGAAAACAAAATTGTATGCTAAAAAGAAATTGTAATTTCTAAGACTACAACATTTAAAGGAAAAAAAAAAAAAAAAAGAGTTGCAGCCATGAGTTTTAAGGCAAACATCTTCAGAAGAAATGTATTAAAAACATGTTCAAATAGCAAAATACCAATTCATGCATAAGGTTTCTCACTAGATAGAAGCAACATTGCACACATATTTAAATATCTGATTGCAAGCCAACTTCCCAGCAAAGGAATAGCTTGTGTGATTATATTTATCATGTAAATATAAGAACACAATTCTTCAAGCAGATATAAAATTGTTATGTTTAAAAAAGTTGTACTTCAAAAAGTATAATCAAGATAAAAACAACTAATAGCCCACTTCATACAAACAACTAAAGGGAAATTAGCATTGGAAAATGACAATCTACAATGCAAAAGTCTAGCCAGGTGATCATAACATAGGCCTCAATTGCCCAAGCAAATTCTTACCCATATTTATCACAATCATCTGGTTCAACTGAATTTTAAGACAATTAAATCATAACTATTCAAAAATAAATAAAAACCAGGATTTTCCCCCAGATTTTGAGTCACTCCTAGTTAAATGCTTAGTTTTGCCAAATCCTACAGACTCGACCAATTTTTGAAGTTGTTTTAAATCTCAAAAATGACTTAAGATTTAACAGGGCAATTACTTTATGAGTAGGCTATATAAACTTCAAATTTCAGCTCAAGGATCCACTCCCACTCTGACTTCTGAATTTTTATTTTTGGTTGGTAGTATTTATGTATTTATTTTCACAATACAGTGCATTGTGTTTGAACTGGGTCTTCTAGCTGAAAATCCATAGCACCATGACCATTCCATCAATTAAACCTTAAATTCCAAGCAATAGCAACATTCACTCAAGCTATATAGTGCTCAACTAATTGAAACCAACAATTCTAATTGGTACAAGTAATCTCTTGACTATGGCCAATTAGATGTTGACATTTGTGACTCAAAAAACATAGGCTTTTTGACTTTACTGGTTCATACGCTTGATAAATGTAATGTTTTTTTCTCAAATAATTTGAAAACTCTTTTACCATTACAAGAAAATGAATTCAACAATAAATCAGATGACCATCAATTCAGCTTTTTCTTTGCATTTATGTCCTAACATAGTTACATTTGGAATTGGTATCCCGTATGAATGAGTCCATTAATTTAGATATAGAGAATGGGAAGTGACAAACACCGTAAAAAGAAATTTAGCCAAACCGTCTGAATAAGAGATTTTCCATTTCTTTGATGGTGGCTATGGATTGAAGACCGCGTCATCTTTGATGGAATGGACCATTGAAGAAGAACACAAACCAAACCCATTGCCATTGGTCAACTCAACACCCAAATTTAGCCAACCCAAACGTAAGTCAAGCCCATTGGAAGCATTGAATCATGTCAAAGAAAGACATATAGTGTCTTCAGGAACTAGAGAAGGTTGAAGGGTCTCCTGCATCTAAGTCCACTAGAAAGGAGGTAGTAAAGGTGCGACCTCTGTGTCAATAGAGTTATCATCAACATTTTGAGAGTTGTCTTGGATGATAACAGAATTCTGAGGAGGACAAATGCATTCCACATGTACCCCCATCCTTGCAATCACAGGAGCAAATTTTCCATTTCTACTTTTCCAATGAGAGATTTTACATGAAACCTCAACATGATTCCGATCACCTTGCATCAAGTCTCCAAAGTACTGCTGTAATTGGCCATAAGGTTTACCGTAAAACCACAGATGATCACACATCAAATCACAAAAACGCACCCTAACCATGTGACGTTGATTATGACTATTGGTGACAATGTGGACATCACAAACCCAACTGATTTTATCATCTCGAAGAGAACCATACTTATCATTGTTAGCATAACTGTCCTTCAATGGAAGGAGATGAAAAGCAAAACAAAGTGCAATTGTTGGAAATTCAGGACCAACCCAGAATGATATGGAACTTTCAATGCTTTGATGATTGAACCACTTTGGAATCTTCTTTCCTGGTACTGTAATATGATATCTCTCTCCAATTCCAACTAGATACGCATCTAGGGTGGGAAATGACTCATCTTTAATTGCAAAAACCATGGAGAGGTAGCGCATTTGCAATAATTTGCGATGAGAATGCGAATCCAATAATACATTGCCTTTCAAGCTTGAACATTTCATTTTTGGTGGAAGCCCTAAAGTTCTTTGAAACTGCATGAAATTTTGAAGTTTGAGAAATTGAAGTTTAGCAAATCAAGTAAAGCATTTGAAAAGGTAACCAAAAATCTTTCTTTTATAACTTTAAGAGAAAGACATACCTGAAGGAATAATTTTTTTAATGATTTTGAATTCAACGACATGCAGTTTGCCGCAAATACATCTCTAATACTTTCTGGAAGCTTTGGAATTTTCTTAAGGAACTTGGAGTTCCAAATTAGAAGCGAATGTAATCTATCGAATCTGGTAATACTTTCTCGAATGTTTAAATCTTCACTCCCTGATAATAGACATTTCTTTGAGAGGGTGAAACAAGAAGTCATTTTTTTTAGAAAATTCAACTTCAGAAAACTGTATTTTGAAAATCCACTATAAGAATTGTGTGGTGCTTGTCTACCGATCCCCACGCCCTCTGGAAATTGGACATTACCGTAAAGCAAGAGTTGATCAAGATGTTGCAATTTATAGATGCTACTTGGAATATGAAACGAACAAAAATCGGAACCTATCTCTAATCGCTCAATTCCAGTGAGATTCCCAAATGATGGAGGAAGCTCTCTAATGGCAGTGCGTGCCAGACTTAAAAACTTTAAATTTTCCATTTCTTGTGGAATATCCGGGAACATCTTAACCCTTTTGCACCTAAAAAGATTTAAAACTTTAAGAGATTTCATCGCGATGCAGCTTGGAAGAATCTGAAGTTCATGGCAACCCCAAAGGTCCCAACTTTCAAGCTTACCAAGATATCCAATAGAGTCATGAATCTTGATTAATTTTCTACAGTCACGGAGATCCAATTTCTTTATGTTTGGGGTGGCACTTGATAAGTCGGGTAATTTCCTAATGCATTGACAAGAACTGAAATTCATATATGCCAAGTTTTGGCATTGTATCCCCTGCAAAAAAATAAAAAAATTAAAAAAAAAATGTAATTTCAAAAAACCTTAAAATATTGTTTAATGAAGTAATAATAATTTATAAATAAATAAGAATGATTATACCTTGAAAAGCTTGTCCAATATGACCTGACTTTGTGGCATGTTGAGTGCAACGAGTTTTTGAGGATGAAGATTGGATGGTAAGGAAGATAAAGAAAATCCAGGCCAATCAAGAACCCTTAATCCATTGGGAAGATATTCAAGACCCCCACAAATATCAATATTACCAACCATAAGGAACTTGAGATTTTTCATCTTTTCAAAACATTTAGCTTCTAGTTGCAACTTTGTTGGTTCAGGTGAGATTATCATCATGCCTTGAATGTTATTCGAACCCTAATTGGACATTTAGTGAATTACATCATATAAAAGAATTCACTAAAAATATAATAACTATTAAAGTTTAACCATGTTGACAGACTTGAATTTTCTTCCATAACTAAAGAAAAAATATATATATATCAAGGAAAAAACTAAAAATAAAAAAGTCATTAAATTTTCTCTATGAAGAAAAGGGAAAAAATGAATGAAACCAAGTTATACCGTATTTTCCATTAGTACTTCAAAAGCATCCTCATAACACCATAGTCTGCTGCGTAGTCCAGGATTTTGTGGAGATTCTAGTCGGACAATCTCTCTACCCATTTGTTGTAACAAGTCATGCATCCATAATTTGCTATATCGATCAACAATTATGAGACACTAATCAACAAGTTTTTGAATACCAATAATTGGATATAGATTGCAAGAATTTAGTATATCTACAACATAATCCTTGTGAAGACCCTTGAAGAAACATGCAAGATCAAGAAAAATATCTTGTTCTATTTTGTCTAATCCTTGATAACTTACTTGGAGTACATTTTGAATATCTTTGTCAGGAATTTTTTCATATTTATCTAATGCACTTTTCCATTCCATTTCACTTCTTCCACACAAATTAGCACCAATTATTGATAGA
The DNA here is from genome assembly GCA_019022515.1 of Quercus aquifolioides. Taxonomy (NCBI): domain Eukaryota; kingdom Viridiplantae; phylum Streptophyta; class Magnoliopsida; order Fagales; family Fagaceae; genus Quercus; species Quercus aquifolioides. The sequence goes on from CM032331.1 coordinate 4,552,429, forward strand.
GCTAATGGAAGACCTTTGGCATAACGTATAACTTGATTAGTAAGTTCTGCATAATCCTCCTCAGGTTTGCTTTTCTGAAAGGCATGCATGCTAAATAGTTCAAGAGCTTCATGATCGCCTAATTCCTTAACCAAGTAAGTTGAATGACATATTCCTAAAGTATGTAACAAGTGTTTATTTCTTGTTGTTATAATGATTCGACTTCCAGAAGCAAACCAATCACATCCTCCAATCAATCTATCTATTTGGTCTGATTTATCCACATCATCAAGAATTAAAAGAATTCTTTTATTTCGAAGAATATTCTTTATCGCAACAGTTCTTTTGGATTCACTACACACCTTCGATTGTCGATTCCCTAGGGTCTCACGAAGAAGTATCTCTTGTAGTTGGATAATGCCATCAAATGTCCCTGATCTGTCTCTAACATTTTCCAGAAAGCTGCTTCCTTTGAAATGATAAAGAATTTTGTTATAAACAGCTTTTGCAATGGTTGTTTTACCCACTCCACCGAGGCCATACATCCCTAACATACGAACATCATTTGACCCAATATCTAATTGCAATATTATGGCCTCTACACGAGAATTTATTCCAACTAGGTATTTAGTAATAGGTAATGACATTTGATTTAATTTTGAATTTGAGATGTCTTCAACAATTTCTTGGATAAATTCGAATTCAGTGCAGCTGTCATTCAAAAAGCATACAAGTAATGTAAATAGTTAGACTACAAAATTGAAATATGAACCTGAATCAAATTCAAGGTATTCAGTTTGAGCATCACAACAAATGATTTTGTTTTTTAAAGTTAGCCTAATGTAATTTATAGATCTAAGATTTATAAATTTATCAGGATTTCTTATTTATTTATTTATTTATTTATTTCTAGGAAATTAATTTTAGGCTTTTGGCAAAAATCCCAGTTAGACGAGGGGCACAAATTTATTGAAATCCCAGTTATAATACTTGAACAAAATTATTAAGAATTTCTTCTAAAAAATTTTAAACTACATGTTAGAGAAACCCCTAATTATTTCGTAAGATAAACTAATATTATGTTCTTTTTATTTTTACTATGGACCCATAGCTAACAGGCGTAGTAGAAGATATGGCAAAAAATTTATTGGTCATTGCAAAACCATTAAAACTTTTCTTTTATGAGAAAAACCATTAGAACCCTTTTTTTTTAATAAGAAAACCATTAGAACTTGTAAGAGCACAAAAAAGTAGTCATTAAATATAGGAACATACTCATGCTTGTAATGCCAACCAGATATATTTGCAGCTTCATATAAAGCTTCCCTCCAGCTCTGCACCTTCTTGTTATCCTTTAATTTTTTCTCATGTTTAGATAGTGCTTCTCCAAACTTTCCATTTTGGTTACGAACTTCTGATGGAACTACTTCGTAAAAAACCTGGTCTCACTAACTGGTCTTTTTTCTTACACTCAACAATCTTAACAAGTTCATCCAAGCACCATGTAGATGATGCATAGTTTTCAGAGAATACAATTATTGAAATCCTTGAGCTTTCAATGATTTTGAGAAGTTTCAAAGAAATTTCTTCTCCTCTTTGAAGGTTATCATCAATAAAGGTGCTAATACCTCGTTGACACAAAGCACTATACAAATGGCTTATAAAACCAAGACGGGTATCTTCACCTCTGAAACTCAAGAAGACATCAAAATTCTTGGGTTGGTGGGTGAAAGAAGAAGATGAGGGTCCTTCACTGGTCACAAGAGTCATCGAGATTTATGAGCAGATAGTTATAAATAACTGAAAGGAGGAGAAAGAAAACTATAAAGGGGTCCCAGGAGAGTGGATGACAAATGAATAAAAAGGTGAATGCAAACAAGAGTACCTTTTTAAATTAAGTGCCATACTGATGCTTAACATTGCTTTTGGTGTGTCCAGTAACACTTCCGAAATTTCCAAGAACCATATTGATGCTTTTTTCATTGCAATATCTTGCAAGTTTCCTTGTGAAACCTAAAATAAATCTTGGAACTTTCTAAGCACCATATCAGTCGTTGTAGTCAAACAGAATGATAATTTCTTATCTTATTAGTCACTCGAAAGTGAGACGTAATATATGTAGAACACCTCCCACTTTCCATAATAGTTCACTTTCAGGAATTATTTTTTTTAAAAAAGTTCATTTTCTATGTTAGCATTTTGAAAGTGAAGCCGCTAAACACTTGGATAAATCAATTATAAAATAAAAAATAAAACATTCGATGATAGAGGGGAACTTGATTTTCCTAAAAGAAGGAGAGCATATTATTATGTTACTAAACTTATTAATTAATATGTATTTGAAAGAGTTAATTTTTATAGTCTTATTTTACTTTAAAAATAAATTAGGCAAAAGTATAGCAAAGTTTCAACCAAAAAAAAAAGTGTAAATACATTAAAGAAAATGAATAGACTGGAGGGGAAAAAAAGGATAAATTGTAAATTATACCCCTAAAATTTGGGATTGACTGAATTTTACATCCCAAAGTTTCAAAAACTTGGTTTTACATCTTGAAATTTGGTTCCGTTAGCAATTTACCCCCACGGTTAATTTCTGCTGTTAAGTGACACATTATTATGCTAACGTGTTTTATTTTTACCAAATCAACCTCAAAACTACATCGTTTAATTGATGACCAAGTGAAGAGCTAGCATGCATCAAAACTAGGGAGTGAGGTGGGGGCCCAAGCCCCACGTAGGTCCAATTTTTTTTTTTTTTGAGGTTGATTTGGCAAAAATAATGATGTGTTACTTAATAACAAAAATTAATCGTGGAGTAAATTGCTAACAAAACCAAATTTTAGAGTGTAAAATCAAGTTTTTAAAACTTTAGAGTGTAAAATCTCATAAATCCTAAACTTCAGGATGTAATTTTCCATTGATTCAAAAATAAAAAATAAAAACTCTCACACAAACCGACAACTGTGATAATGATATTTTTAAAGATAAACAGTAGACCCAACATAGACCCAGAAGCAAATGTAAATAAAAGTAGATATCTCACTTCCATGCAATCCAACAAAGTTCAAAGAGAGGTCCACACGTTTTTTACTTTCTAGAAAAGCAGCTATCTTTAGTGAGTCTAGCACCGTGTCGTCCATGTCAAGTACTTTTTTTTTCTCTTTAAAAATAAAGTTTTTCTTTTTCCTTTCGATTTTCTCTCGTTCTTTCTCTATACAAATTCTTTGTTTGCTTGGAAGATGGAAAAAATGGCATAAAAAATGAGGGGAATAGAAAAGTGAGTAATATAAAAAATTTAGTTTTTCCTCATTCGAATTCGGTTAGGAGGAGAAGGAAAAAAAAAAAAAAAAGATTGAAAAATCATTTATTTGGTTAAGGAAAAAAGTGAAAAAATAAAAAATATAGTTTATATATTAATTTCTTATTATGTCTTTATTACATATATAATATATAAAAAAATCATTTCTTTAGTCATTAAATAATAAAAATATTACTTATTATCAATTAAAATTAACAAAATAGCATTTTATAAAAATTTACACATTACACATATTATATTACTTTTATTTGTTATAGTATTATAATATTTTTTTTTTGTCTATCTTAATAATACCTGGGCACGTAAATAAAGAGGGAAAAAAAATATGGAAGAAAATTCGGGTGGGTAGAATTGTAGAAGAGTGATGCCAAGGATGCCCATTTCCATGCAAATCCTACATACTTCAATGAGAGGCCAATATGCTTTTTTACTTCTCTTGAACAGTATAGGTCAATAGCTACTTTTTCGTTTTTTCCTGCAAATTTGTAGTCGTTCACCGACTTTGACTCAGATATCAACTAAAGAACTTTCTCCCACAGATTCCGCGGTGCTTCTGGATACCATTATTATCCCAAGATCAAACAAAAGTATATGAATATGCTAAGGATATCCTCTTCTACGCACTCCTACAAAATTCAAAGAGACGCCCACATGTTTTTGACTTTTCTGGAGCAGTAGCTATCTTTAGTCTTTCACCATTATTGTTACAGGAATTTGCATTCGGTGCAATACTTACACAACTCTCTTTCACATTAATTTTTTTAACTTTTTTTATTTAATGGTTCTTTTTTGAATTTTCAATCTCAAAAATGTATTATTGTTGCATCAGGTGCAATACTCACCTGATCTCAATCCATTGTTACAAAGATCAAATAAATAACTTTTTCGTGCATATAATTAACTAATCGCTAACCTGTGCTATACATGGTAAAGTAGACTAAAATAATTTTATAAAAAATTTAAAAAACTACAGCATTGCATGATTTGCTCTTATATGACTTCAATTTGTGTTACAATTTGACGAAGAAGCCATTGTTTGAACATGCAATGACTTACAAAAATTTTTTCAGATAGTTTCAAATACTGTAAAAAAATAACTCAAAAAAAATTCAGATATTGAAACTTCTGAAAGACCAAAAAATATTAAAGAATCAAATGATTCACTGCTTAGAAATTATTGAAACAAAACAAAATATATATGACTAAACAATAAAGAAATATAAGAGAAAGATGGGTTACATTCGAAAGAATAATTTCAATTATTGCAACTTTTTTCTCTTGTAAAAAATGGCTAAAGAGAGTTAAGTGGTTCATGTACGAAAATTACTTTTAAAAAAATACATGAAAAACTATAATTTTTTTTTAAAACAAAGTAGAGAAAAAGAAAATAACATAAAAAGAGCTTTAACCTCTACTCGGCTTTAAAAAAAAAATTTATTGGGGTTTGCTTTGCTTTGCTTTTATAGTGTTTAGGATTAATCTCGCAAATTTGGAGATAAATTATCAATGTTTGAGTTTGAGTTTGTTAGAGATATATATGAGACACATTAGCCCAATGTAATAGGTCCAAACTCACTCCTACTTGTACTAGTAGTCTAGGGTTTAGTTGCCTATATATACTCATGTTAGGGTTTATTGTAACACAAGTTATTGTACTACACTCTTATACAATAAAGATGTAACCCTTAAGAGATTCCTCCATGGATGTAGGTCGTCAAGGCTGAACCACATAACCCTTGTGTTCACGATGTTCCTATTTTATGTTTCCTTTTTCGCATCCACTCTAGCATATACAACATGGTATAACACATTGCATTGCTAATAATAATGTCATTTAACATGGTATCAGAGCCAAACTCCGTTCTTGGCATCAAACAAAATCTTTAGCAAGCAAAGAAGATTCTCACGTGCGTGACACAGATCCACAATAGTGCCCATGCCTTCTTTCAGATCTGGGTCTACAACATCACGCAGCTCCCACGGAAACGTTGCTGCCTCGCTGCTACATCTCTGATCTCTCAAGCAAGCCGCGACTTAACTTTTCAGATCTGTGCAACGCCAAGCTTTGCCAGAAGAAACCAACACCACAGACGTGCTCCACGACCTCCCGCGACCAAAACCCAGAAATCCGGTAACCCGAAGCCCTACCACGCGCCTCCACGCGCCGAAGTTGTCTCCGAAAAATCTCAACGTGGTGCCTCAGATTCATGACTTCCAGATCGTCTTCTTGGTACACGCGCCGCCCTGACGGCCTCCTCGTCGACCAATCTACAGAACTTGAGATTCCGGCCATCATCTAAGCTTACACGTGCCTCCCTATTTTCGGGCTTCTCCTCCACGCGCTGGTGAACACGCACACTCCTGCCACGCGCCGAAAAACTACTGCTTATGTCATCTGACGTCACTAGATGACGTCATCACTCCACGTCAGCAGCCATGCAAGCAAAGAGCCACATTAGCCCTAGACACGTCAGCTAGCCACGTTAGCCGTGTCACCTCGTCAGCACCACGTCACCTAGATAACCATTGACAAGACCGACTTGACCCAGACCACCCAGATCTGACCCGTGAGCACTGACCGTAGACTTTGACTTAATCCGTTGACTTTGACTTTTGGGTTGACTTTTAACCGAAAGTTAAAATTTTCGAAAGAGCCTATCTTGCTCAGTTTTTTGCGTAGATTCCAATTTTGCACTCCGTTTCTTCATTTGAAGCTCTGAAATTGGTCAATTGGCATATTTTTCATTGTGGTTTCTTCAAAGGCATTGTTCAAGGCATCTCCAAGTGATCTTCTCATGCTTATCCAACCTCAAGCCTTCATCGAGCTTCCGCCTTGAGTTTGAGGGAGGGTGTTAGAGATATATATTAGACATATTAGCCCAATGTAATAGGCCCAAGCTCATTCCTGCTTGTACTAGTAGTCTAGGGTTTAGTTGCCTATATATACTCATGTTAAGGTTCATTGTAACACAGGTTATCGTACTACACTCTTATATAATAAAGATGTAACTCTTAAGGGATTTCTCTGTGGATGCAGGCCAACAAGGCTGAACCGTGTAACCCTCATGTTCTTGGTGTTCCTATTCTATGCTTCTTCTTCCGCATCCACTCTAGCATATACAACATAGTATAACACATCGCGTTGCTAATAATAATGTCATTTAACAGAGTTTAAGTTAGACTTGTTAAAGAGATAGAGTTTCACTCTTGAGTTTAAGTTGGACTTGTTAAAGAAATGGAGTTTCACTGCTTGTTAAGTTTGGATTAAACAAAAATAATTTTGTTTAAAAAAAAATGATAATGATGAGTTTGAGTTTTAGTTGGACTTGTTAGAGAGATAGAGTTACACTCTTTGTTAAGTTTGAACTAAAAAAAAATAATTTTATTTAAATATTGTGCTAACATAAAAAATTGTGAGAGTTTCAGAGGTTTCGGTTTTATATATATATATATATATATATATATATATATATATAATAAAAAGTGAATTTTTAGAATTTTTGATAAGACAAATTTTCAGAAATTATTTCTTGCACTAAGGGTCAATGAAATACTATTGTTAGTGGTTTGTTCATCTCTTCAAGTTGTATTGCACTCATTTTGGTAGGTTTGGTCCATTAAGCAAAAAGGGAAAATACACGCAAAAAAGAAAAAAGAAGAAAGGCAAACATAAAAGTTCTGAACTGACCTTGGTCACTCGAAGAACTGTAGTATATACTGGTTGATCATTGCTTGAGACAAACTGCTTACCTTCATCCCAATCATCTGGACCCAGTCGACAGTAGTTCCAGTAGCCTCGGAAAGGAACTCTGCCAGGGTCTCCTTAGCAATCGCGAGAAGACTAACGCACAAATAAAAAGGTTAAACCAAAAAGTAGAATTTTGAAGCTCTTGAAATTGAGAGAGTTTCAGAGGTTTTCTGAACTGACCTTGGTCACTCAAAGAACTGTAGTATATACTGGCTGATCATTGCTTGAGACAAACTGCTTACCTTCATCCCAATCATCTGGACCCAGTCGACAGCAGTTCCAGTAGCCTCGGAAAGGAACTCTGCCAGGGTCTCCTTAGCAATCGCGAGAAGACTAAGGCACAAATAAAAAGGTTAAACCAAAAAGTAGAATTTTGAAGCTCTTGAAATTGAGAGAGTTTCAGAGGTTTTCTGAACTGACCTTGGTCACTCAAAGAACTGTAGTATATACTGGCTGATCATTGCTTGAGACAAACTGCTTACCTTCGTCCCAATCATCTAGACCCAGTCGACAGCAGTTCCAGTAGCCTCGGAAAGGAACTCTACCAGGGTCTCCTTAGCAATCGCGAGAAGACTAAGGCACAAATAAAAAGGTTAAACCAAAAAGTAGAATTTTGAAGCTCTTGAAATTGAGAGAGTTTCAGAGGTTTCGGTTATATATATATACTAGTCACTAACTCGTGCGATGCATGGAAAAACTATTGACTCTGGAAAAAAAAAAAAAAAACCAACAATGAGTAAATAGACATTCTGAAAAAAAAAAAATGTAATTAATTGAAATTAATCCAAACAAATAATTAATCAATCAAAAATATAGTTTTTAATAAGAAAACAAAAAATCACATGAACCTAAATAAAAAACATTTAAGGTGAAGAATTAAGATCAACCTACTGAGTTGCAAATACCAAAAACCCCAAGACTAAAAACTTCAAAATTTATAGATTCCCCAAATTTTACTTCAGAACCAAACCAAATTCAACAAATTTATATATAATATACCAAATAAAAATTTATTATTCCCTAGGCTGGAAGACATAGGTTGCATCTTTAATTTTTCTTCAAAAAAAAAAAGAGATATTTTATCTGCCATGTACAATATAAAAAAATAATTAGTAGAAATTTTAACCCAAAAACCAAACTCACAATTATCAACATTTGAGTTTGAGTTTATATTGGACTTGTTAGAGAGATAGAGTTTCACTCCTTGTTAAGTTTTGATTAAACAAAAATAATTTTATTTTAAAAAAAAATGATAATATGAATTTGAGTTTAAATTGGACTTATTAGAGAGATAGACTTTCACTCCTGATTAAGTTTGAACGAAAAATAATAATTTTATTTAAAAAAGGTGTGATACTAAAAAATAATAAGAAAAGTAAATAAATTAAAAAAAAAAAAAACTGTCTATTAATTCTTTGAAGTCATATATAATCATAAAAAGTTTAGGGATTTACTGATGCTCAAAATTTTCAACAATCGTGGGACATTTTAGTCTTGGATCTAACTAAATTTATCCAAACCATTTTAAAATTTTTTATTACTGCTAGAATTGAACTGGCCTTTAATTCCAAAAGTTAACCCAAAAACCGTGCACCAACTATGTCCTATTAGCTTGTGCAATACACTGTACAAACTAGTCTAAAAATTTGTAAATAATTACTCAACCAAAAATATAGTTTTTAATAAGAAAACAAAAAATCACATGAATCTAAATAAAAAGTGATGGTGTATTGTAACACACCAACTCCAAACTCGTCCATTGAGGTCGTCCAAAGGGAAGAAGGACAAACGGAACAAATGGACTACATTATAGTATGCTCATCCATGATGAGGTTGTCCATGAAAAGAAAGACCTGGATGACCTTCCTGCATTCTAGACGTCTCTCCCCATATTTGCTTAGAACGAGCTTCTCACTTAGCACGAAGCGCTAAGGTCAAGGTTCATTACCATAGTCAGTTTCCAATGGCGGTTATGGATAACAAGCCCAAATAAGGTAACTTCCATGGCAGTTATGGAAGTTACCTCTGAGTCTTCTGAGTTCTTCAATGATAGGGGCAGTTACCAAAAGAGTAACTGTCCCAAAGTGTGTGCTATATAAGCATTCATCCGTGAGAAGGTAATTCATTCAAACACTTCCACACAAATTGAAATTCCAAAAATACTGACTTTACCATCGGAGGATTCTTGGCTGGTCTTCCTCGGTCTCCTCTGATTTTATGTTTACTTTTTCAGGACATTCCAAGTAACCTTGAGATCATCAATGCCCGAGACATTCAGCCTACTGATTTCCTTGTGTTTATCAGTTGGCACCGTCTGTGAGAATAGAATTTTGTTAGATTTCATCTTTGAGTTCTACAATTCCTTTCTCCGACAAAAGGCTGCAATGGTTTGGACAAGATCAAGGGCTACTAGTCTAGGCCATCAAGAGAGTAGGGACGCCTCTAGTAATCCCCACCGCGATCATCAATCTGCGCCTGCCATGCAACCATCCTCTATTCAACATGTACAATCCATGGCAGCAGCTATGGCAGAGTTAACTAGCCAGAACCAAGAATTAATAAGGGAGATTAATCCCAGGAGGCAACGGCAGGAGACATATGGAGAAGAGCAAGGTCAGAGCCGGGGAGATGGAAAAAATGCTGAGCCTGAAAGCCAATCAAGGGGTACCACATCAAGAAGGGTGCCACACTTAGAGAGGGAGATAAAACAGATGAGGAAGCTTATGGACGAGATAAAGGAGAACATGAGAAGGGAAAATCCAGAAGATTTAGTCCACCGAACAGACTCCCCTTTCACGACTTCCATCAACGATCACCCCTTGCCTCTGAAGTTTAAGATGCCTTCATTAGATTTGTACGATGGAACATGTGACCCATTTGATCATATTGCTACTTTCAAGACTACGATGCACCTTTAAGGGGTCCCAGATGAGATTATGTGTAAAGCCTTCCCTATCACTCTCAAAGGACCGGCATGAGTGTGGTTTAGCAAAATACCTCTGAATACAATGAGTTCTTTTGAAGAATTAAGTAAGTTATTTGTTAATAATTTCATTGGAGGGTAAAGGCACAAACATTCCTCATCCAACTTGTTAACAATAGAACAAGAAGAGAACGAAAGCCTGCGGTCCTTCATCACTCGTTTCAACAGGGAAGCCCTAATGGTGGACGAGGTGGATGACAAGCTATTATTGGCGGCCTTCCATAATGGGGTTAATTTTGACTTATTCATCCATAAGCTTTATGAGAAAGAGCCTTAGTCCATGGCTAAACTCGTCCATTCGGCCCAAAACTTTATGAATACAGAAGACGCAATCATAGCTAAGAAGAGGAAGAGAGTTGAAAGAATGGAAGCGAACCCTATGTGCCACTCCGAGCAAGGTCCTCGTTCAAAGAAGGGACGAACGGAAGAGAAGAAAGACCGAGACAATAAGAAGTCAGGCTCTTCAGCATGGAGTCAACAATACACCCCCTTGAACATGCCACTTGAACAGATTCTTATGCAAATCAAGGATGATCCTTCCTTGAAGTGGCTGGAGAAAATGAAGGGAGATCCTAATAAGCGCAATAGGAATAAGTATTGTCGCTTCCATAGAGACCACGGACACGACACGGACGAGTGTTTTGATTTAAAATAGCAGATCGAAAATCTCATCAGACAAGGAAAGTTGAGAAATTTCCTTGGACGAAAGCACAAGGATGAGAAGTCGAAAGAGAAAGTAGAAAAGTTGTCACAACCACCGCTTGGAGAGATAAGAGTTATCATAGGTGGAAGTTCAACAGGTCAGTCGTCCAAGTCAAGAAAGACATACCTGAAAGTAGTGCAAAATGTTCAACTCTCTGGACGATCACCAAGGGCGAGGACCACAGATGAGCAAGCAATCACATTCATGGACAAGGATGTTGAAAGAGTTCACCACCCCCATGACGATGCCATCGTTATTGCTCTGCTTATTGCCAACTATACAACCAGAAGGGTGTTGGTAAACAATGGAAGTTCAGCAGACATTTTATATTACCCTACCTTTCAGCAAATGAGGCTCGGACGAGACCAACTTCGTCCAGTAAACTCGCCCTTGGTAGGCTTCGGTGGAATGAAGGTGCAACCTGTGGGCACTGTCACATTACCTATAGTGGTAGGGGACATATCCACAACAAGTAGCCAAGGATGTGAATTTCCTAGTTGTAGATTATTCGTCCTCCTACAATGCCATAATTGGAAGACCAACTTTAAATAGTTGGAAGGCAGTCACGTCCGCTTACCATCTATCAGTCAAGTTCTCTACAGAGTATGGGATAAGACAAGTACAAGGAGATCAACTAGCAGCTAGAGAATGCCATCTAGCCATGTTGGCCATGGATGAACAGGTTCAGATGATGAGCATTTAGGAAATGAGGGTTGTGGCAGAGCCCACCGAAGCGTTGGAAACCATTTCCTTAGACGAAGACAGCCCCAAGAGGTGTATCAAGCTAGGAACAGATATAGAAGAAAAGATTAAGAAGGATCTCGTCCGTTTCCTGAGGAAGAATATTGATGTGTTTGCATAGAGTCATGAAGATATGCTAGGTATAGACCCTAGTGTCATTACCCACCGTATGAATGTATATCCTACCTCTAAGCTTGTATGACAGAAGAAAAGGGTGTTTACTCCTAAAAGGGACAATGCTATTAAAGAAAAGGTACAAAAGTTAACTGCAATGAAGTTCATTCGAGAAGTTTATTATCCAGACTAGTTGGCCAATGTAGTAATGGTCAAGAAGGCAAACGGTAAGTGAAGAATATGTGTAGATTTCACCGATCTAAACAAGGCTTGCCCCAAGGACAGCAACCCGTTGCCACGCATTGACTAGTTGGTAGATTCCACTATGGGTCACAAGTTACTTAGCTTTATGGATGCTTTCTCTGGATACAATTAGATAAGGATGGACGAGGCAGACTAAGAGAAGACATCCTTTGTCACCAGTCAAGGCTTGTTCTGTTATAAGGTGATGCCCTTTGGTTTGAAGAACGCAGAGGCAACATATCAGAGGTTGGTTAACCATTTGTTTCGTCCATAGATTGGACGGAATGTAAAAGTCTACGTAGATGACATGCTGGTGAAGAGTCAGGACGAGGGAAAGCATCTAGATGACCTGCAAGAAACATTTGACACGCTCAGGCAGTACAACATGAAGTTGAACCCCAGCAAATGTGCTTTTAAAGTGTCATCAGGGAAATTCTTAGGGTTTATGGTTTCACATAGGGGAATTTAAGCAAATCCAGACAAGATCCAAGCAATACTAAATATGGAGCCTCTGCAGAATATCAAAGAAGTCCAGTCTCTTACCAAACGAGTTGCTGCCCTTAACAGGTTTGTCTCTAAAGCTACTGACAAATGTTTGTCATTTTTTAAGGTACTTAAAAAGGCATTTGAATGAATAGACGAGTTTCAAAAAGCCTTTCAAAACTTGAAGACCTACCTCACTACGACTCCTTTACTAAGTCTATCCGTGTTGGGAAAGGAGTTGTACTTGTACTTGGCAGTAACTCCACACACCGTAAGTTCAACATTGGTGAGAGAGGAAGGGAAGATACAAAAGCCTGTGTACTATACAAGCAAAGCACTGAGGGGAACGGAAGGACGATATCCACAAATAGAGAAGTTGGCTTTTGCATTAATAACGGCTTTCAGGAAGCTGAGGCATTACTTTCAAGCTCATGTTATCAATGTCATGACCGATCATCCGCTCAAGAAAGCAATGAACAAGTTGGAAGCTACAGGACGACTGATCCAATGGGCTGTCGAGCTTAGTAAGTTTGACATCAGATATCAACCAAGGCATGCCATAAAAGCTCAAGCCCTGGCAAATTTCATTGCGAAATTTACCCCAAATTATGATGATTTAGATGAGATGGAAAACAGCAAGAAGTGGGTCGTCCATGTGGATGGCTCGTCTACACAGCATGCAGGAGGAATAGGTGTGGTTCTGCAATCCCTAGAAGGAGATAAGCTGAAACACAAGGTTCGTCTGCAGTACCAAAAAACTAATAATGAAGTTGAGTATGAAGCCCTCCTTAAAGGGCTGGAGTTGGCTAAGTCTATGGAAGCAAAGTCAATACTCATCTTGGGAGACTTTCAGTTGATCATGGACCGAGTAAATAAGACATATGAGGCTAAGGAAGAACGAATGAGGAAGTACCTTAATAGGGTGATGCGCCTTATGAAGAGATTTAAGGGAGTTAACTTCGTTCAAATCCAAAGGGAAAAGAATGTGGAAGCAGACACCTTAGCGAAGGAAGCCTCAGCAAATGAAGCCATAGACAAATTTGATGAGATTCAGTATATACCAAGTATAGATATCCCAGAAGTACAACAGGTAGAGAGCAGAGGAAATTGGATGACCCCGATTGTATCATACCTAAAGGACGGACGACTTCCAGAAGAGAAAGATGAGGCTAGAAAGCTCAGAGTCAGATCGGTTAGGTATGTCCTTATGGACGAGGTATTATATAAAAGAGGCTTTTCTCAGCCTTATCTTAGGTTTTTAGCTGTAGACGAGGCGAACTATGTATTAAGGGAGGTTCATGAAGGAGCATGTGGCAATCACTCAAGAGCCAGGTCACTCGTCCACAAGGTCGTCTGTGCAGGATACTACTGGCCAAATATGCAAGCTGATGTCAAGGCATATGTCAAGGTCTGCGATCAATGCCAACGGTTTAGTAACGTCCCCAAACAACCATCAGAGTACCTCACCTCGATGATGGCCCTATGGCCCTTTGCACAATGGGGACTAGACATCTTGGGTCCCTTCCCACTCGGTACAAGGCAGATGAAGTTTTTGGTAGTTGGCATTGATTATTTCACAAAGTGGGTGGAGGCGGAATCCTTAGCAAATATCACGCAACAAAATGTTAAGATCTAGAAAAACATTGTATGCAAGTTTGGGGTGCCTAGAGTGTTGGTATTCGATAATGGACAACAATTTGACAATGCACTCTTCAAAGACTTCTATGAACACTTCGGGTTTTAGAATCATTACTCCTCACCCGCCCGTCCGCAAGTAAACGGTCAGGCCGAAGTTACAAACCGATCTTTATTGAAGATCATCAAGACTCAACTTGAGGTGGCAAAAGGAATATGGCCAGATGAGCTATTAAGTGTTCTATGGGCATATAGGACGACAGTGAGAACCCCTACAGGAGAAACTCCTTTCAAGCTAGCTTATGGAAGTGAAGCAGTCATACCTACAAAAGTGCATATGGCCAACCACAGGGTGACAACGTACCAAGATAAGGATAATGAGGAGCAACTCCGTTTAAACCTTAATCTAATAGACGAGGTAAGAATGGATGCAGAGCAAAGGATAGCGAGGTACAAAAACCTCATGGCTAGGCAACATGATGCAATGGTAAAACCAAGGCGTTTCAACATAGGTGATCTCGTTCTGAAAAGGGTTTCCTTGGCAACTAGGAACCCAGCTCATGGGAAATTGGGACCTAATTGGGAAGGACCCTGCAGAGTTATCAAGGCAAGGATCCTACTACTTGGAGACCCTGGATGGAAGGAAATTGGAGCATCCTTGGAATGTTGAACACCTGAGACGATATTATCAGTAAATTGCAAGCTTGGATGAGTATTATCCCAGACGAGCTTAAAGTTTGTTTTACTTATTTACATATTTTTAAGTATTATTATGTTGTGGGCTATGGATTGTATTTGTTAAATTCCCTAAAAGGCATTAGCTTTTAAGCATATATGCCCCTTCTGTGAACAATATATATGTTATGTACATAATGTCGTGTGGATTGCTAATTTCCATATTGTTTTTGTTTAAATCAACCCACAAGAAGGCTAAGGCCAAAGACGAATAAATTCTTTGGACGTAGGGATGTAACGTCTATAAGCTCTCCTTAAATAGAGCAAAGAAAAATTAACCAAAGGTATATTCATCTAAACAATGGACGGGCTAAAACCTGACTCGTTCAACAAATGGAGGAGAAAAAAAAAATATATGGCAACTTACCTAGAAACGAAAAGGAAATATTCAAGTCCATAGACAAAAGGGAGTGCCGCAACAAGTCTAAGGCTAATAAAAGAAAAGCCATTTATGGACGAATTATACTTGGAAAGGTAAAAAAAATGGTGAACATAATTAAACCGTCGTCACGGATGAGCCCAAGTTGAAGACATAAAAAGACATTCGTCCATACAGTATGTTTGATAGCAAATGAAAATAGCAAAGCTAAACATACATCCATTAACTAAAGGGTGGACGACCAACGCCCAAAAACCCTTACAAAATAAAGCTTAATTGTTCAAAAGCTCGTCCTATAACTTTGGACGAGGTAAATGTACTTGAATTACATCAAAATGTCCAAGACAACGGACCAAACAAAAAAAAAAGAAAAAAAAAGGTAATACAAGCAGAATGTTAAAATCTCGTCTTCAGGCAGGAGAGGCGTCAGCATTTGGGTCGTCTTGAGGTGGCTGGGTACTGGCATCGTCCTCTACATTGATATCTTCTGAACTCTTCTGGAGGAGGGAGCTTGTAGCAGCACCACTAAGGTTGAGTTTGATAGAACTGAAGTCAATCTCAGGGAAGTTCTCCATGGCGTCCATCCTGAAATCTTCAAAACCAGCTGCATAGTTGCGGTCCAGCATGTCAGTAAATTGCTTGGACGCCTTAAACTCTACAACTACGTCTCCCTTTGCTTTTTCAAGAAGGGTACTCAACTCGTCATTCCTCTTTTGGAGGTGATCAAGACGAGTATCCTTCTCTATGGCATTAGTCTTCAACTCCTCAACATGGTTTTGCAACTCCTTAGTCTCTTCCTTAGCCTTGGCCGCCACCTCAGCCCACTTCTTGTACTCGTCCCTCACCTCTTGGATCCTCATCTCCAGTAAGATCCTCGTTTTGTCCAACTCAATGGCCTACCTAGACGTTGCAATAAATTTTGACATTCCCTACAAAAAGGCAAATGACAAAATTGATGGTTAGATGAGAAAAGTATACGGTAACAAAGACGAAGAAAAAATGAAATTACATACCTTAAAAAGATCATGAACACCAAAGTGTTCAAAGTCCTTCAAGGACATGTCATAACATACAGCTATGTCCTCGTTAGATACAGCCTTCTCAAAACATTCCCAGGCTAAGTCTTCGTTTTCAATAAGATTCATGGGAATCCTTTGAGAAGGCTGGGACAACTCAAGCGCAGTAGTCTTGGACGAAGGAGTTTTGGACGGAGTGACCTCAACTGGGGTAGACGAATCCACATCAAAAATTTGGAGGAACGACTGAGGCATGGGAGGATTAGGCTGGATGACTCCTACCTTGGACGACCCATGCTTAGTCTTTTTCCCTCGACGACTGGGAAGATTTCCCAAGTCAAGGTTCTTTGATAAAGACTTCCTTTTGTCCCCGGTAGAAGGACAAGCTTAGGACTGGGTCTCAGGACGGCTCCTCTTGTCCGCAGTTTCCTTTCCCTTGTTTTCTTTCATTGTTGCCATCCCTGAAAAGTGATGACATAAAAATTAGAATGGAACCAAAAAGTATAACTTAGAGTATTTATGTGGTGTAAACTTACGTCTACGAATTGTGACCTCGTGTGTAAGAGCCTCATCGGACGGTTCAAGACCAAGTCCCCACTTGGCAAGATGTCTAAGGGTGACCAAGGAATGGAAATCTCTATCAACGTGTAGACGAGCCTTGTGGATGCGGTCCCGGTGGAACTTGCTTAAAGAAGGAAGTCCGGTAGCTGTAAAATAATAAACAGATAAAGGTTAGATGTATATTAATAAAAAAAAAAACAATGATAATGGTAATAAAATAAAGGAAGAGAAAAAGGGGAGGGACATACCTTCAGGACGAAGGTTCCCTAAGTCCCCAACATAGGGGGCAAAAGTGTCCGTACCAACGTCCACGGGATTCCTAGCCCATAAACCGGAGACGAAGAAAAACTCCATCTTCCAGTTTCTGTCAGACGAGTTTAAAAACCTTATTAGCCTACAGTTTGTACCCCTAGTGTAAATTGATAAAAACCCAAGGATTGAATGATTTCTGAGGGTTTATAGCAGAAGAGGAACTCGTCCACAGTAAGAGGACAGTCCCCTCCAAATACTTCCCTCCACAAAATTTTCATAGAGATAACTAATCTTCACACATTATGATTAAATTGACACACTGCTAAACCTAATTTAGTAAATAACTCCCTAGCAAAAGCATTTAAAGGTAATCTTAACCCACCTAAAAAATAAGCTTCATAGATGCCTATTCCAAACCGGGGGTTATAGCACCATTCTCCACGGACGGCTAACCTGGGGTTAAGCTCGTCTGGAATTTGGTACCACTTCCTAAGATTGTTGAGTCTTTGTTTGTCGGTTTTGGAGTTGACACCTACTGCACAACTGTAAACGGTTTCCTCCTTGTCCAAAGGACTAGACAGAGGAGCATTTGTCGAGGTGCCAGCCTGAGACCCAGAGGCTGCCCTCTTCCTTAGTTGTTCTTGTAAAACATCTATAGGAACTCCAGGGATGCCAGAAGAATACCCGTCGTCTGTGGTATTCCCTCCACTACTACTACTAGTGCTACTACTAGAACCACTGTAACTAGTGGTGTCGTGATACTCGTCTATAGCCTTATCTATACTATTGCTAGACGAGAAAATGACATTTTCAAACATTCTAAGGAAAACTTAAAGGAAAACCTAAAGAGGAGAAGGAAAGGAATACCTGGCTCTAGACAGAAGAGGACTATGGACGCAGAGAAACCTTTAGACGAAGCTTTAGACGTGAAATATTAGGAAGGAAAATTTCAGAAATGTAAAGGGTAATGGAGGAATTCTACTATTTATAGGCAACAGACTTTGGCATCTGAAACGACACAACCAACCAAAAGCTACCACGTGGCATGCCTCTCGAAAAAATTAATTAACGTGACCAACCACCAATAAGGCTGTGAGACGTGGCACATCTAATCGTAAATATAAGCACGTCCATCCAAGGGCGACATAGGACTCCACGTTTCCTTGGACAACTCACAGACAAGGGGGCAACTAATGGTGTATTGTAATGCACCAACTCCAAACTCGTCCATTGAGGTCATCCAAAGGGAAGAAGGACAAACGAAACAAATGGACTACATTATAGTATGCTCGTCCATGATAAGGTCGTCCATGAAAAGAAAGACTTGGACGACCTTCTTGCGTTCTAGATGTCTCTCCCCATATTTGCTTAGGACGAGCTTCTCACTTAGCACGGAGCACTAAGGTCAAGGTTCATTACCATAGTCAGTTTCCAATGGCGGTTATGGAGAACAAGCCCAAATAAGGTAACTTCCATGGCAATTATGGAAGTTACCTTCGAGTCTTCCGAGTTCCTCAATGATAGGGGCAGTTACCAAACGAGTAACTATCCCAAAGTGTGTGCTATATAAGCATTCATCCATGAGAAGGTAATTCATTCAAACACTTCCACACAATTGGAATTCCAAAAATACTAACTTTACCATCGGAGGATTCTTGGCCGGTCTTCCCCAGTCTCCTCTGATTTTGTGTTTACTTTTTCAAGACATTCCAAGTAACCTTGAGATCATCAACGCCCAAGACATTCAACCTACTGATTTCCTTGTGTTTATCAAAAAGCATTTAAGGTGAAGAATTAAAATCAACCTACTAAGATGCAAATACCAAAAACCCCAAGACTTAAAACTTCAAATTGTATAGAATCCCCTAATTCTACTTTAGAACCAAACCAAATTCAACAAATTTATATATAACATACCAAATAAAAATTTATCGTTCCATAGGTTGAAAGACATAGGTTACATCTTTGATTTTTCTCCAAAAAAATAAAGATGTTATATTTGCCATGTACAATATAAAAAAATAATTAGTAGAAATTTCAACCCAAAAACCAAACCCACGTTATCAACACGAGTCTCTTTTTTTTCAATGTTAATCTCTTTTTTTTTTTTTTTTTAGTCCTATCATACTTTTTGTTTTTATATAGATTATCAACGTTTGAGTTTGAGTTTGAGTTGGACTTATTAGAAAGATAAAGTTTCACTCCTGGTTAAGTTTTGGAAGCTTGAAAATGTGTTGAAAATACAAGAGCTATTTAGATCCCCAAATTAAAGCTATGGCTCGATAGATTTTACCCTAACTTAAAACTAAGTGCGGAATAGAGTAAATGTAAGCGGATAAACAAACAAGCTACTCTAACCCATAATCATTATAACACAGCAGTAAAATGAAAGGTAAAAGAGTAGGGAAGAAGAATGCAAACACAAGATAACACGCCAATGTGTTATCGAAGAGGAAACCAAAGAACTCGGCAAAAAACCTCTCTGCTACCCTCCAAACGGTAATCGATCCACTAGACAATCAGTTGAGATACATGGGTTAGCAAGAGATCCTCCAAGCCTAATCTACCCGATGTACCTAAGCCCTCCAAGCTCCCACTCCAACAAGGCTTCTCGGAACCGTGTCTTATCTAGCTCTTCGAATCCCGCAATACGACCGATTGCATCCGCCAAAGCTTGGCTTCTTCCAATGCTTCCCAGCAACACTAAAACCTCACTTAACACTCTTAAAGGGTGTGGTAAGTGTTTAGGCTATCAACCTCTCAATGGTATGAAAATAGAGAGGTAGAAATTGAGGAAAATCCACAAGCAATTGTGTAGAGAAATGTGGGTATAACAATCTCTAACTTTCAAGGTTTGTGGCTAGGGTTTTCTCTCTGAAGCACTCCTCAACATTTGTGGGTAATGTGGGTATATATAGTGTGGGTATATATAGTATGGGTACAAAAAGTGTGTATCAGATAGCACAGTCTGGAAAAACAGAATGTTTCGCGGGTGTCTCGCGGGAAGGCCTTACCCGCGAGCTACTCGCGAAACACAACTGTCTCCATCCTATCCTAACTTTTCACATTCCAGCATATGCAAGTCACATGGATCACTTCGTGGGATGCTTAGTCGCGAGCTACCCGCGAAAAACTCTTCAGTTTTCAATTGCTTGAGTCTTCACATTCTCTATCTCTTTCACACAACCTTTACAATTAAATCCTACAAATAATACAGGGTATAAAAGATTAAACATAATTACAATCAAATTTGGCACGGAATAAAAGCCAACAATACACATAGTTGTAAATTACAACTTTACAAGTTTAAACTAAAAATAATACTGTAATTTTATTTAAATATTATGCTGACGTGGAAAATTGTGAAAGTTTCATAGGCTTTGGTTTTATATATATATATATATATATAGACTAGTTGCTAACCCGAGCAATGCACGGTATTATTTAACATAAATGTGTAAAATTTATATTGATTTCGATCTCAAAGTAAAAAATAAAATTATTATTCTCTCAATAACTCAAATGATATTTCATTCCTAAATAACATCAATTTACCTTGATAAAGAGGCAAAAACTCTAGAAGTTGAAGCCCACCAAGCTCTCTTGCAGTTTTGTGCTGTTTTTGTACCTCCCTATAGTGTTTTTCTAAATCTTTGTCGATTAGCCACTAATTAGGTGAAACTTTTAAACTAACAAAGAATTGGTTAGAGTTTGTTATGGCCATTGGCTAAATCAAACATTTCAATTAAATGTTAGGACCAACAAAAATAGAAATTGAAAGGAAATAAAGAGACCCAATATCAAAACAAAAGACAATCAAGATAATTCGGTCATTCTAAAAATATACAATTTAATATAATGTCTAGTAGAAATAATTAGTATTAGTTTAAAACATCCAATATAGTACGAATAATAACTGATTCAATGATTATTCATAAATGCAAACACCAATAAGTTGATTATGAATATGCTGACAGTATTGGAATTTAGTATCACCTCATTGATTTGTCAAAACATGATTAGAATTTGAAATTGATATAAGGAGAGGATAATGAAAAGATATTGAAAACTTAATTAAGATTAATTCAATCTTTCAAACACACCTATTGAATTCTACAAAATGGAATAAAATATTTTAAATTCAGATGCTAAACGTGTTCACTTTTAATCATGATTTCCTACAGCATAATAAACACAAAAGATTGATTTCATAAACAGAAGTAGTGACTCACCACCAAATTTAGGAAGTTCATCTTCTTGCTTCATGCTTCTTGTTTTTAAATTTTAAATTATAAAGTTCTACAATAAAAAGATCAGGTGTGAAATTTGTATTTGATAAAATACAATAAATCAACGTACTAAACCTGATGTTTAAGCTCTGTTGGATAAAACGTTCCCAACTGTTGAATATGAGTGTCACAATGCTGCTTTTTAACTTAGTTTTCTCTCTCTCTCTGCTGATTGCCACCAATCTAAAAACCACAACAACAAAAAAAAAACAAAAAAAACCCTATATAGGAACACTCCTGCATATGCAATTCTCATCAAAAAAGAAAAGAAAAGAAAAGAAAATCTATATATCAATTCCAAGAAATACTAAACAAATAATTCCAAGAAACAAAGAGGGAGTGGAAAATCAACCTTCACCGAGGAGTGGGATGCAAAGATACTAATGAGGTTTAATATTTGTGTTGGTGTTGTAAAGGGAGGTTTGTATGCGAGAAAGAAAAAAAAAATTAGGGTCTATGTTTGTGTTGGTGCCGTACAAGGTTCTTATGCAAGAAAGGAAGAAACCCTAAAGGTTTTTTAAAAATAAAACTTTTAAAAAAATATTAATGAGGTGTAAATTTGTTGAAATTTTTGTTATAGAATTTTAGTTAAAGTATAATTTTTTATAAGATAATTACATGTTGAAGAAATATAATAAATATATAATATATAAACCCTAAAATAAAAAGAAAATAGTGATGACGTGGAAAATTGTGGGAACTTCAAAGGCTTCGGTTATATATATATATATATATAGACTAGTCTCTAACCCGTGCAATGCACGGAAAAACTATTGGAAAATAGATTTAATCCGTCTTTTTATTCTATTAAATTTAATCTTTCTTTTATTTTTTTTTTAAATAAGAGTTTAGGTCTAATGATAAAAAGTAATCATCGTGTAATGGATGCAATAGATTAACATTTTATTGAAACTATAAAAAAAGGGTATAACATCATTTTGAATAGCAAATCTATAGTTTTATAACATCTTAAACTTTTTTTTTTTTATTAATGGCATAATGTGTTAGGATCACAAAAGAGTATGTGTAAAATCTAACAGTGAAAAGTTGTTTTTAGAGGGTCAGGAATGCATTAATTTTGTTAAATAAAAGCATAACTTTTATCACATTTTATAATAACTTTACAAATTTATAGCATTTATCTTTTAGTTAAGGTTGTGTTAGAGGAGTGGACTTTTTCTTAATTGGATGTGTTTACAGTTAATATTTACACACCTTTGTTTCAATGGCCAATTAACGTTTTACAAAATTGACCAAAATGAAATTTTACACCAGTCAAACTTTGCATCAAATTTTTTAACATAAAAAAAAAATAATAATAAAATAAAGAATAATTTAAACAATTATTCTACATGAACTTTTCATTGAAAAGCCAATTTAGATTCAACTTCCACCTAAAGCGCACAACAAACCATTTCCCAATTTTCAATTTCATTATTAATTGTCTCAACTTCATATTGCTACTATACCAAACACCTTTTTAGATGCGTACTTAGAAGCGTAGCATCCCATAAAAACTTCTTGCCCAATTGACATTAAGCCATAAAAGCAAACAACCCAAAAAAAAAACATGCAACTACTTCACACTCTTGGCTTTAGTATTCTTGGAACCAAATGCTTACTAAACATCAGATTTTGTATATCACATTGTTGCACACTCTGAATGCTTTTATTCATTTGTTAACAATTTCCACAATTACTACAACAGGCCACTGAAAAAAAATTATATAGCAATAGTAACTAATAATGCTAGGTCTATCTTTATCTTAAAGCTAACATAGTGATGTTTGAGGGAACATTTCAACTTAATGGGGTGCAAGCAGAATGCAAATCAAACTAAACTATTAGGATAAACCACTGCTATAGAAAAATGCAGGTCCTCCCATTCCTTCTTGAAAGCCAATAGTAGCTGCAAGAGTTATCACGATTGCTCAGTTCCATGAGAGTATTCCACCTGATGGTCTTGACCCAAGCATCCTCCTTCTATATCCCATCCCCTACATGTTAAAATTTTTAAGAATGAAAATTGTCAATCGATGGTTCCAAGCAAAAGTCACATTTGTACAAAATATAACCAGCCTAACTCATTTGCTTGAGGAAAGAAAGACCAACACCCCAGTAAAAAAATTTTGACTACAAATAGGCAATTACTTCAATTTAGTCGAAAAAAGAAAAGAAAATGCAAGTATACAACTCTTCCCAAACCTAAATGAAAATAAAAAGAATGAAAGAAAATGTTCATCAAAGCATCATTCACAGTAATATATATATATATATATATATATATATATATAAGTGCCCAAAAGAACTACAAACAGCCAAATCAATTAAAAAGTAACAATATACGCACAAAAAAAGAGCCTAATATGAGGATTATGCTACTCTTTAAATTTTTTTTTTTTTTTAACCTTAAATCTCACTTTTCAAAAATTAGAAGTTTTTTTTTTTTTTTTTTTAATCTTACCATTTTGTGAGTACCATCATCAATTGGAAACAACTGGAGCTTCAGCTTCATAGGAGTATATTGTTCTCAACAAAAATTTTTTGCAAAAAAGAAGGCAAAGAAGGCAGAACTTTGCCAACAAAATTAGAATTCTTTTGGTCTGGAATTTAGATTGGAAACAAATCATGCCATCAAAAACTTTTGATGTCTAGAATTTAAATCCTTTTAGGAATATAGAAAGAAAAAAAAAATAGGCACCCTCCTAGGGCACCTAGGTCATGTTCAACGTCTTTATCCATAACTACCTTGTCACGCCCCAAACCCGATACCCGGATTTATGACCGTGACCGGCATGCTAATATCAAGCCTAAACCTGATATTAACAAGAACCAACTTAATTTTTAACAAAAGCTTTACAACCGCTTCCTTCTTACTTTTCATTTTTGTTTCATTACTTTTTTATATGACTTTTCACTTGACATTCAGAGCATCTACATTGTACTCAAAGAATAACATAATCCACCAATCACTCCAATTCTCAATCTCACATAATACATCTCTTAATGCTTTAAGGTACACAACT
Source organism: Quercus aquifolioides (assembly GCA_019022515.1). Taxonomy (NCBI): domain Eukaryota; kingdom Viridiplantae; phylum Streptophyta; class Magnoliopsida; order Fagales; family Fagaceae; genus Quercus; species Quercus aquifolioides. The sequence continues at coordinate 4,576,635 of CM032331.1, forward strand.
TTCATTAGATCCTAAAATACACTATACTACAAAGCTAAACATCAAATTGCTAAATTAAGGTCTATACATTTAAAACTAAAACTAGCTCCTTCTAAAACTCGACTAAGGCTCCCTCTGCTCCAAATTAAAACCTGTTGACTAAAAAATAATAGGGTGAGCTACACAGTTCAGTAAAGGTAAGATATATGGGAATTTAATAAGGATCCATGTAAATCAATTCATTTCATTTTATAATTGTTCGGATAGGAGAATATCTTTTCATGCATAGTATTTTATACTATTTATAATAATAACTTATACGCTCTTCGTAGGAAAATATTGTTCTCCTTTTTCTTATCAGAATAATATTATCAAAGCCTTTCGGATTGAATTTCTTTCATTTCTTACAAAGTCACCATATATATTTTCATTACAAAAAAATCATATTAACTTAAAATCAGATAATCGGTAACTTTGTCTTAAACTGGAAGCATCTTAAAGAATAATAAAACTTTCCTTCATAAATTTCTTCTTGTAAAATATTATAATTTTCATAATTATAAAACTTATCGTTTCATAAAGAACAACAAATATCTGATAACTTCTTAACCTGAACTTGTACTTTCTTCAGAAACTTTATCTTTATAGCAAAACAGAACTTCAGAAACTTTTATCTTTAATGAACAGATTTCTTTTCATCAGAAACTTCTTCTTTCCATGAGAGCTTTTAACTTTTGATAATGCATTTAAACAAAATAATTCTCTCATGCTTAATAACATAATATAGCTGTTCATAAATAACTTATTGGTTAGTCCATATCTGATAAGTTTGTACTTATTTGAGAGGCTTCTAGCACTACGATGCTAGGCATCCAGCATTCTCCACAATGCCAGGTATTCCCGGGATCACATCATAATGCATATCTTCCAACCATGGGGGTAGGTTGGCTTCCCCCAAGTTGGCCATAACCAACAAGGGCGGGTATAGTAGAGCCAGTCCCACTTAATGGCCAATCATATAACATTTTCCATGGAAAGCCAGTAATTAACCTCTACTGGTAGAGTTCAGATCACCAGAGAACATAACCCGAAAACATTTCATACTTATACATCATACTGAATTTTCTTATTTTGCATAACGTTTCATAATAAAAGCATTTCCATTGTTTTCTTCATCATGTTCGTGGAATTAATAATAGTATCAATATGCTTAAATCATTTACATAAGTTTTCGAAAGCTCACGAAAACATCTTTGTTTGAAACATGCTTACATGCCATATCTCTAATAAAAAACCTTTTAATGCATAATATACTTTAAAATAACCTCATGACTTACCAAATACCCATATAACTTATCCCTTACCTGAAAGTAGAGGAACCGAGAGCCTAAAGTCGAAGGAGCTTAGACCTGGCAGCTGGTAACACCTAAATTGAAATCAAAGCTTATTACAATCTATAATTTCCTTATCATAAACTTACACATTCATCTCAAAGCCTATCTCTTAAAATTGAGAAAATCCTAATTCCACCTCAATGAGGTTCCCACAAACATATTATGCACACATCAACAAATGATATAATAAACTAAAGAAAAACTCATCATTCTCATATGTATGTCATATCCCCATAGGAGCTAACTCCATTTAAAAATATGCTTGAGATTGAGGCAATAATACATGCATAAACATAAACTCTTTTAAGCATGGCCATGTTACCATAAACACTCTTAAGGAAACATATAACATGTTCAACAAAACAACTTCATAAATACCACCGTCGAACGGTTTAGAACCCCTCCTTTAAGTACTAAACCTTAAACCAAGTTATAAAAATTTAGTTATGATTGAGACATACCAAATGATGAGCATAATAAATTACAGCTCAAATCATTCACCCTAACTTTATAATTAAATCCTCAAAGTTAGGCATGTCCCTTACTGTTCACTGTTTTATTCCAGCAGAATATACTTCACTTATAAAATAAAAACGGGCCATCAAATCCCATCCAAACCTCATGAAATTTACAGAGAAACTCCTCTGTATGTCCAGTATATACCATAAAAATTTCGTAGTCAAAGAATAAAACCACAATTTACTAAAAATCATACAATACAGAATACTCAAATCTGTCCTGACAGAATTTCATGCAATTTAGAAATTAAACCATTATTTTTATATTGACCCAAATGCTGTGAGACCACTTCCATAACAACCATATGTGTCTTATATTTCATAGGAAATAACCCTAGCATCCAAATTCACTATATACAATTTAATACAAAATTTATCATACATAAACACAGAATCTGTCACAGTGACAGCTTTGCAATATTTTCTTGTAAATTCACAAACAATTATCAAAGGATGGTATTTTCATATGAGAATTTTTATACACTCATTAGACATGTTAGAAAACACTTATATACAGTAATTTAACCATTTTATAGCAAAATTAAATACTATAAAAATCCCAGCAGAAACATCAACAGTACTCATCCTAACGTTTTCTTACTTCCTTAATCATATACAATCATTAATTAGTAAAAACCCTAATCAACCTTCAACAAAACACCATCACAGTTTCAAAGCTTCTTAAAACAGCACATATATATATATATATATATATATATATATATAAACTTACAAGTTTATGATTCCCTAATTTCACAAACCACAAATACCATTACTAAAATTCTTTAACAAAATCATGAATTCTAAGATGAGAGTAGCTAGCCCTTACCAAGTTTCTTGTTCTTGAGGGGAATTAGAGGTAGAGAGCTTGGGAGAATTTTCTCTCTTTTTGGTGTTGGAGCCGTGGGCATGAGAAGAAGGGAGCTTCTTGATTATTCTATTGGCTTGGAGAGAGTCAAGTTAGAGATAATATGGAGACTCATCTTTCTTTGGTGTGTGGACCTATGAGTTTGACAAAGGAACTCAAGAGAGCTTCCTAGCTCTTTCCTTATGAGAAAAGAGTGTAAAGTGAATGAGGAATTCAGATTTTTGCTTGGACCCGTGGGAAAAGAAGGCTTCTTGGAATTTCTAGTTGCTTGAGAAAGTCAAAAGAAGAAACTGGAGCTTGTTCATTGCATGGCCAAGTCTTGGTCTTTGGAGTTTGTCATCATGCATGAAACTTTGGCCTAGGTGTGTTGAATTTCCATTGGTTGCATGTGGGTGAAATTCTACTATACTATCCCATGCATCATGCTTAATTAAAACACCTTCAACTATATATATATATATATATATATATATATATATATATAACTTAACCACTTAATATAGTCCAACAACTATATATATATATATATATATATCTCATAACTTAACCACTTAATATAGTTTTGTACATACTTATACTTAGTATATATATACCTAATACAAATAGCCATTTCAATTATTTATAATCTCTACAATTCTTATTCAATGGCATTAGAAAGTAAGTGATTAAAATAATAATTAACCACTTGAACATATAGGTTAATTATAAAATTAGGTCGGGGTGTTACAGCTACAATTGCTCAGTTACATTGAAAACCAAAGAAAACCCAACAAATGCAACTTTTTTTGCATTTATTATATGTATATGATGAGATGACACCAGCTAATATCCATTTTAATGTCCTTCATGAAATATTAACATTGTGAATTTGTGATGCTGCAGATAGCAAGATTAAAGATGGTTAGTCACTATGGTTCTTTTGTCAATCATAGTAACAGGGTGCTAAGTAAACTGCTTAGCCCCTCAGGGGGTGAAAAGCTCTTGGATTAAGCATCTCTTATGAATGAAAGTATATGCAGCCAATTACAACAATTTAACCCAACAGAGCAAGTTGTTAAATAATTGTTTTTGTTGAAAATAAATAATTTTCCTTTGAAACAAATAGAAGCTCATTTACCAAATATTTGTTCCTGGGAAAATAGCAATACGTAGATGTAATGGAAGATGTAGCCCACTTAGATGCGTTTAGCAAAATTATTTTTGCCAACTTATTTTACTATTCAACTTATTTTTGCTACTATTCATGAGTTTAACTGTATATTTTGTACTATTTATGGGTCCACTGTACTATTTCAGCTACCTTTTACTTTTATCTATAGTACTTTCAGCAAAAAGTTTTCAATTTCAATAAAATAAACGAATCCCAAATAGACACTTTATCAATGAAGAAAAACCAGAAGAAATTGGTGCATAGAAACATGATTTCTTCAAAAATTTCTAATAGCCATTAGTCACAACAGCATACTAAATTGCTAAATGTTTCTAAAAGAAATTTCACTAAACACGTGGTATGAACAATAACTAAAAATAACAAACGCCGAAGAGTGGAGGACTACCACAATAGTATTAATGCTGACTCCCCAAAATAGAACACCAAAACCTTCTCATAGCAAACTCGTAAATAATAAATTAATAATTGAGACTTTGAGACTTTGCAAATACTAAGTGGTATTTAAAATAAAGAAAAAAACTACAAATTGAAAGAAAAGGAAAAAATATTACATTGGTTTAAAGCGAGTATAGAGTAGTCATGAAGTCCCTCTAGAGATGCTTCTTTCACAATCACGTGAAATTTGAATATGAAATCTGAAGAATTGGCTCCTCTAGGATATGGAATTCTAGAATGTGCGAACAACTGAAAGGTGTGTGTCTAATGTTTCTTCACCAATCTGAATGGTAGGTTTGCTCATGCTATGCAAAAGGCTAAGGCAAGGTTTTCAAACCCGGACCGTTCATTGAACCGTAAAAGGGAGAGGTTCAAGATTTTTGAGGTTGAACCGAGGTCGAACCGGGGTCGAACCGTTATGACGTCATAATTAATTTAATAATTAATTAAAGCCTAAATATAGATATTAAATTTATAAAACTAGCAAAATTGACTAATATATCTATATATGTGGGGAAAATTTAATGATTTCCAAGCATATATTTAATAATAAAATAAGAAAGTTAATAAAATAAAATAATAATCATGAAAACATTAAAATTTATGATTAATTTTTGAAGTAAAGTTGAATATCTTTGAAGGATTTTAATTACAATTTTTTTTATTCCTTGTAAGAGATGGATAATTTAATTAAGTAGAATAAAATTGTGTTAAGTTGTTTTTTTTTTTTTAAAAAAAAAAAAAAAAAATTGGTAAGGGGTTGGACCGCACGGTTCTTGACCGGTTCGTACGGTCCAACCCCGGTTTTAGGGGTTCACGGAATTGCCACATATGCCCGGTTCTTTATGCTTAAAAAACCGGTTTTCATCACGGTTCACGGTTTTCACGGTCCGACCTCCCGGTCCGGTCCGGTTCTGAGAACTATGGGCTAAGGTTTTCGACTTTCTTATTAAAGATTATAAAACTGACCCCAGTTATTTTTAAGTCATTATAGCAGAGATCAATTGTAAATCATATGTAATGTCAATAATTTAGCATCCTTGTGAAACATGTTCAAGCACTATAGATTTAACCTAACACGGTGGCCATAAGTGCATAAACCCCTCGTGAGATTAATACCGAAACACAATCAAATTAGTAAGTAAATATATGCATGTCTACACACATACATAGTTCACTCAGCAAGACTACCTACTAACCAATTTGTCACAGATTTACTTTACTTTTATGTCAATTGCAGTTGTAGGCCTAACAATATTCTGGCTTTTGCGCGGTTATGCACTTTTCCCCACTATTAGTAGTTGAATAAAAGTGAGCTTGTTTGTATTTTTAAAAATGAGGAGGAAGGAAAAAATATTTATGGATTTCCATTTATATTAAGGGAGAGGGGGAAGAAAAAGAAGAAGAAGATATTAGGTTAGTCAATTATATATCTTTCATTTTGAGTTTATTTCTCTCACCAACACAATTATTTGGATTTTCAAAAGATGCATGCAGCTCTATATTTTTCTTCAATATCTAAGGATGGGTAATATAAACAGCCAAGATTGGAGATTACCTACCAAATGTCAAAGCATTTGATGATACCAAAAATCGTCAGTGAGCTACACAGTCCTCACATGCTCTAAATAGAACCTGCGAAATAGAAATAAAGAAGACCTTGCAGAGAGTACCTGTTTGGTACTGGCTAAATACTCTCTGAAGGTTAAGTTAGAGAATTTCTACAACTTTAGAGTGTCAGAGCTAGGGTAAATTATGCGAACCTTGATTTGTGAGGGTTTTGGGGTTTTTATAGTAGTGTAGAGCTGACCTTAATTTCTTGGTGGAGAGCGTATTTCCTTACAGGGATTCCCATAATGATGGTGGGGCATGAAGCGCAAGACATTTCCATACCAGAGTCCTTGGAGACTACCAATGCCATGTGGGTGCCATGTAGATGCCACAAGGGTAACACGTGGCTTCGACAGACCGTTCCCTTTTAATTCGTCCACTCAAAAGTGTCTGTCTGTCTCCTTACCATTTTGTCCGGGTCTTGAATCTGTCTACCAGCTTTGTTAGACCAATTGTACCATCTCTTCTGGTTACATCGTCTCTAAAGTCTGATTCTGTCAATTCATTCCATCTACCCTAGAATTCATCCCCTATTAGCTGCCCCCTATTTCACGGGTCCATCGCTTGATATGCAAGACGGACACGTAGGGTGACGACCTCAACTAGTTCTTGGGAATCATGCTTTAATTGATAGGGCGGTTGTGAGTTATAAATGCTCTAGGACACGTGGCAAAATTTAGCGGCTGGTTACTTGGATCAAAGCATCGCTTCGTCTTCTACGCCGTTTCCTCTATATATATGTCGCAATTCCCCTTCATTTCTACTTTTTGCAACCATTTCCTAATGTCAGAGCTCCACCATCATCTACAAGAATTTAGTACTCCGTCATCTCAGCGCGTCCGTTCACTACATTGCTTTCATCTCTTTTCTGCATCGTACACTAGTAAGTGCTCTCCATCCTGTACTCATATGTTTGATTTTCCTTCTTTTTAGTGTTATATGTCCATCATGTATATAGACCTATATAGTCTTAGGAGTTTACTTGTCACTTGTAGGAGTAATAATGTCTAGTGAAGTGTCGAGTGAACAATCGTGTGTCCGTGAAGGAGCAGGCTACGAAGAGGTGTCTCCATCAGGTCAAGACGACCCCGGCGCCTCTTATACTGAAAGGGTTCTGTCTACCAACTCACATTTTGAGGAGAAGGACGTGGATGAGTTAAAGAGTACAAGTGAAGCCTTAGATGGCAATGAGAGCGTTGAGAATGTTAAATCCGTCGTTGGCCCTGATAGCCTTAGGGAGTTTGTTCTTCCCCTCATGTGGACGGTCAATGACTTTAACTCAACCATTCAAAGAAAACATTTTGACACCTTACGGGATAGATATCAGATCCCTATCGACATACCCATCCATCTGACCTTTAAGTTTGAAAAGTGTTATTACCAGGATGCTGAAGATGTCGGGGCATATGAGCAAATGTTCAAGGTAGGACTTAAACTGCCTTTGAGTGCTCTTCATAGTCTCTTGCTTCAATACCTGGGACTAGCCGTCACCAAATTGCTCCAAATGCTTGAAGAATCTTCCTTGGCACAGAAGTACTGTATGGGGTTCTAACTAATGGGGAATGTCAATTAACCGTGGAGGAATTCTTCCATTGTTACCGTCCTTCCGAAATTGTCAAATCTAAGGGTATATATAGTTTCCTGCCGTGGAAGATGTCCCTTAGGCTAGTGTGCGAGAATCCTGATTCCAACAGGAACTAGAAGAGCCGGTACTTCTTCATTCAGGGGGACAACTAGATGTGTCACCTTGATGATCAGGAGAACATGCCAGTTGATAAAACTTAGGGTATAATGCCCCTGTTTGGTATGTGTCTATTTGTTTCAATCTTGCTCGTTTATTTACTTTGTCCGTTTGTTTTATTTGTTAGCCTAATCATCCCTTATTGCAGCTCAGGACCATCCAGAAGTTAATCTTAAGCAGTGGAGCTTCTTGGAGAAAATCTTCAAAATTTCTACCTAACTCTTTCTAACCTTTTTAAAGTAATTTCTGCCTAACTCTTTCTCTCCATCTCCCTTGGTGCAGAAATGGAAGATGGTAAGAGGAGGGCTTTCATCTGTCAGTAAGCCGTTGCGTGGGCGTAGAAGCAACAGAAAGAGGGTATGCCCCATAAGGGAAAGGGTCCACTAAACCCGTTCCTAAAAAGAAAAACGACGAACAAGGTTGACCGTCCCCCCAAGAAGCCAAAGGTGGTGACTGGTTCAACCGTCGGGGAGACGCCTCTGACCACCCAGCTGCCTCCTATGCCCTGTCCTGGGAAAGGGAAGGGTTTGATGATGGGTCATGGTCCAGTCTCTGAGAAGTGCCCATCCTCCTTCGCGAGGATTCGCAGTACGCCATTAGGCAACTCTCGTCCATCATTAAGGATGATGATTACGAGGACTTGGGCAATCATGCAATCGAGGCCATGGGGGAGACGGGCCTCTTCAACCTGGCATAGGTGTGCATCCATCCTTCTTTCTTTCCTGTCACTTTGTTACCTTTGTTTCTAATGAAATTTTGATTTTTACAGGGGGTGCTTATGATGAAGGGTCTAATGGACCGTTGCATGGCCAGAGAGCAGCTAGTGGATCGTTTTAAAGAGAGGGCTGAAACCACGGAGAAGGGGCTTTATGAGCTTGAGGCCTGGAGGGAGGTTTAGATCAAGAAACTTGACCTGACGAAGATAGCTTTGGAGGAGCCGGAGAAGCAAACTGAGGTGCTGATAAACATGCTTAAGGACAAGGAGGGGGAGATCTCCTCACTCAAGAATTAAGTTCGTCACGCCAAGGAGGATGGGGTAAAGGAATTCCGTGACTCTGACGCCTTCCTATATAAGCCTCCTTCCCAAATTTGGACTTGTCCGGGATTTTAATTGATGCCATGACCAAGACCCCAGCCTGACTCGTCGACCTCGAAGACACCGATGAGTTATTTGTAGACGACCTTACTCTTGACGCTTAAGGTGATGGAGAGGCCGCTCTTCAAGACGATTAGGTCAAATTTGTCGAGGATAAGACCCGTCCTCTTGAAGAGACCAAGAAGGATGAGGAGACCCCTATCGATCAACCATAGATTTTTTGAATTGTCATTATCTTTTTATTCTTTTCCCTTTTTATTGTAAAAATACCTAGGAGAATAATGTTTATGTCATTCTCACCGTCGCCCATTGTTTTTGGGTTTTGGATGTAAACATTTACCCTCTATGGCCCTTTATCTATTATGTTTTTATATCGGTCACTTGCTTTTTATTCTGTATATATGAACATGCTTTGCCATTATATTTCAATGGATTTTTCTATCTACACGAGATCAAACACACCCATCGTCCATGAACTTAGCAATCTTTGAACTTAATAAATACCCGTCTATAATACAGGTTGAAAAGTTAGAAGGCATTCGTCGAAATGCATCCGTCCAGTCAATGAAACTTCAAGGTGTCCCTCGAGAGGTACCCATCCCCATAAGGACATGGTAAATTTCAAGGCATCCTTTGAGATGCATTCGTCCACATTAGGATTTAGCGAGTATCTGCCCCCTTAAGGACAGTAAATTTTGAGACATCCCTTTGGATGCATCCATCTACCTAAGGACTTTTTGAATTTTAAGGCATCCCTTGGGACGTATCCGCCCCCGTTAAGTATTTAATAAATTTCAAGGCACCCCTGGGATGCATCCGTCCATTTAAGGACTTAATAAATTTTAAGGCATCCTTTGGGATGTATCCGTCCCCTTAAGGACTTAATAAATTTCAAGGCACCCTTGGGATGCATCCGTCCATTTAAGGACTTAATAAATTTCAAGGCATCCCTTGGGATGCATCCATCCACTTAACGACTTAGTATAAATTTCAAGGTATCCTTTAGGATCATCTGTCCACTTAAGGACTTTGATAAATTGCAAGGCATCCTTTGGACCCATCTATTCATGGACTTGTATAAATTATAAAGCATCCCTTGGATGTATCCGTCCATTAATGGACTTTAATAAATTGCAAGGCATCCTTTAGATGCAGCCGTCCATTCATGGACTTGTATAAATTTTAAGGCATCCCTTGGGATGTATGTCCACTAATGGACTTTAATAAATTTTAATGCGTCCTTAGGATGCATCTGTCCACCTAAGGATTTGGTCGTAGATGTGGTTTTGTAGAGATGTATGCGCATGATATTCTAAATAACTCCTCTTATTATGATAAATACGTGCATAAGCAAAATTGTTTTGAAAAAAATAAAAAGCTACCCTTTGGGCTAAAAACTACTATAGATAATAAAAACAACTAGAATGAAAATAAACTGGAAATGAGTGGTCTGCATGTCATTGTCTACTGGTAATATTTCTTTAGGTGTTCGATGTTCCATGGATGCTACAACTTTTGTCCGTTGAGTGTCTCTAGGTGATAGGTGCCTTTCCTCTGCCATGAAGTGATTTTGTAGGGTCCTTTCCAATTGGGCCCTAGCTTTCCTTGGGGGGGATTTTTGTAGCGCCCGTTACTTTCCTCAAGATGAGATCTCTAACTTGAAAGTCCCTATGTCTGACTCTGGAATTGTAGTGCTTGGCCATGAGGTCTTGGTATCTTGCTAACCTTTGTTCGGTTGTTTCTCTAACCTCATCCACTAGGTCCAGCTGTAGGCACATGGCTTCTTCGTTCCTACTCTCATCATGGTTCTCCACACTATAGCTTTTGAGTCCAACCTCAGCGGGGATAACAATCTCGCTTCTGTATGCTAGTTGAAATGGTGTTTCTCCCGTAGGTATTCTGGTTGTCGTCTTATATGCCCACAGTACACTTGGCAGCTCATCTGGCCATATGCCCTTCGCCCTCTTGAATCGAGTCTCAATGATTTTGAGTAAGGTTCAGTTCTTGACCTCAACTTGTCCATTGGCCTGAAGGTGGGCAAGTAAAGAGTAGTGATTCTTGATCCCCAATTGTGAGCAAAAATCCCTAAATGGCTCGTTGTCGAATTGCTTTCTATTGTCCAACACCAAGACTCTAGAGATCCCATACTTGCAGATGATGTTTCTCCAGATGAAACTTCGTACTTTTTTCTCCATGATGGTGGCTAAGGCTTCAACTTCCTCCTATTTGATAAAGTAATCTATGCCAACCACTAGGAACTTTAGTTGCCCATGATGTCCAACCCCCATTGAGCAAAAGGCTACAGGGCCACCATCGAAGTGAGCTCTTTTGTTGGCTTTCTGATAATGTTGCTGAACCTCTGACACTTGTCGCAAGCTTTAACATAGGCTTGGGCATCCTTCTGCATAGCAAGCCAATAGTATCCTGCCTGAATAAGCTTGTGCACTAGTGATCGTGACCCCAAATGGTTCCTGCAGATCCCTTCATGGACTTCCCTCATGACATATTCAGCTTTCTCGAGGCTTAGGCATCTTCGGTACGGTCGGAGAAGCCTTTTTTGTACAAGACATCCTTTATCAGGACGAATCATGCCGCCTGAACCTTCAGCTTCCTTGCGGCCTCCTTACCATCAGGTAATGTGGCGTCTCTCAAGTAGGAGACTATCGATGTGGTCCAATTGCTTTTGGAACCTATCTCCTGCACACTGATGTCATCTATTAAAGGTGAAAACTAAACAAAAGAAAGTACCTTACTGGGGATGAGCATGTGTTCCGCTGACGTAGTCTTGGTAAGACGGTCGGCTTGCTTATTCTCTTCCTTGGGATTTGAACAAACTTGGCTTGAAGGTCGTCCACCCGTTTCCTTACTTGCTCTAGGTACTTCTTCATCCTTTCACCTTTGCATTCATAATCACTATTCACCTGACTTATGACCACCTGAGAGTCGCAATAAACAACCATACTTATGGCCCCTACTGCTTTGGCAAGATCCAGTCTTGCCACTAGTGCTTCATATTCCGCCTCATTGTTAGTCGTAAGGAAGTCGAGGCAAACCATGTAGTCGATTTTGTACCCTTCTGGGGAGTGGAGTACTATACCTACTCTGCCAGCCTGTCTGTTGGACAATCCGTAAGTGTGGATACTCCACTGAGGATGCTCTTCTACCCCCTGGCATTCCATATTGGTGAACTTCGCAATGAAGTCAGCAACCACCTGTCCCTTTATGGTAGTACGCGGGCAGTACTGTACGTCAAATTCCTAAACTCAATTGCCCAAAGTGCCATCCGTCCAACGGCTTCAGGACTACTCATTGCTCTCCATAAAGGCTTTTCTGTTAGAATAATCACCATGTGGGCCTAAAAATATGGTTTTAGCCTGCGAGCTGCAATTACTAAGGAAAAGGTACCTCTCCTCTGTGCCTCGAAGCGCTCTGCTAGTATAGTATATGAGCTTTTACACCTTGTCTTCTTCTCTAACTAAGGCCACGTTAACAGCAGTTGGGGAAACGGCCAGGTAAAGAAATAACTCTTCTCTAGTTTTGGAAGGACTTAGCAATGGCAGGGAGAAGAGATATGCCTTTAGGACTTCTTCAATGTGCAAAAGAAAGGTAGGCACTTGTCCATTGCCCTTAACACGAACCTGTTCAATGCTGCTACCTAACCATTGAGGCTCTATACTTCCTTTACATTCCTAGGCGGTGCCATCTCCATTATGCCTCTGATCTTATCTGGGTTAGCTTCAATGCCCCTCTGAGACACCATGAACCCTAGGAATTTCCCAATCGTTTCCCCAAATGCACATTTACTTGGATTGAGCTTCATGTTGTAAGAGTGGAAGGTATCGAAGGTCTCCTTGAGGTCTTCTAGATGCTCATCTTCCCATCGACTTTTCACTAGCATGTCGTCCACGTAGACTTGGACATTCCTCCCAATCTAATATGCAAACATTTTGTTCATTAGCCTTTGATACGTTGCACCCACGTTCTTGAGACTGAATGACATCACTTTGTAGCAAAAGAGGCCTTGGCTGGTGACAAATGAAGTATTCTCCTGATCAGCCTCGTCCAACTTGATCTAGTTGTAACTAGAAAATGCTTCTATGAAACTCAACAATTAGTGTCTTGTTGTCGAGCCAACTAGGACATCGATCTGTGAGACTGGATAGCTGTCTTTGGGGGACGCCTTATTTAAGTCCATGAAGTCTACATACATCTTCCACTTTCTATTGGCTTTCTTGACCATCACCACATTGGCCAGCCAGTCGAGGTAGTACACTTCTCGTATGAACTCTGCTTCCTGCAATTTGTGAACTTCTTCCGCTATAGCCCTGTCTCGCTCCTAGGTGAACACTTGTTTCTTTTGTCAGATAAGGGGAAAAGAGGGTGATACATTCAGTCTGTGAACCATGACCGAAGGGTCAATCCTGGGCATATCTTCGTGGCTCCAAGCAAAGACATCCTGGTTCTCTCTCAGGACTGTCGTGAGTGCTTGACGGACTGGTGGGTTGGAGAGGGTGCCGATCCTAGTTGTTTGCTCAGGTTTGGAGTCATTGAGGAGTATCTCTTCCAACCCTTCAACGGGCTCTACAATCGTCCGTTGTTCTTCTATGCTCATGGTCTGTAAGTGGTCGTCCAACGAGTGGTGCATTGGTCGATACAAGCCGTTCTCTCTTGATCCTCATCTGCTGGAACGCCGGGTAATAGAGGATATCAGCAAAGCTACCATTATCAACTAGGACCCGGTGAGTGTTGTAATCCTTTACCCATATGCTAACAACAAGTGCTTTGTCATGTGGGTAGTGGAGATAGTCTACAGAGTTTCTAGTTCTAATTTAGATATAGACCGTTTCCCCACTTTTTTTTTTAATTGGTTGATTAAATAGTCTAATTAATCATTAATCATTTCAATCCATATATTAATAGAAAAAAAAAAAAAATCAAGTCTACTTATATTTAAATTATTTAAACAAGAAGTTTGAATTTAGAAATCCAAATCTTTATTTTTTTGGTAAATTGCAAATATCACCCATATAATATGGAACTTTTTTTTTTTTTTTGGGGAAGAAAAATATGGAACAATTTTGTGGTTTTCTCTTCTTCTTTTTTTTTGGGGGGGGGGGGGGGGGGGGGGGGGGGGGTTTGTTAACTTGGTTTATTTACTTACCGACTTATCTATTTTGCGACTTGTTGCATGGCATGTAGTCATATATAGCGATATACAGACCTTTTTAGAGCTTTTTCCAAGTCATGTTTTTTCTTACAAACGCTTGATTCTAAACTTGCTCTGGTACCCTCCCCTCCTCCTCCTCCAACCCCCCCCCCCCCCCCCCCCCCCCCCCCCCCCCCCCCCCCCCCCCCCCCCCCCCCCCCCCCCCCCCCCCCCCCCCCCCCCCCCCCAAAATAAAAAAAAAAAAAAAAAGGTACAATAGAATTACCCACTTTTGATTCTTGAATATATCAACCTTGTTCTATCTAAACTATGATGTCGCTCTTTTAACCTTGGCTGAATAAATATTTTAATTTATCGTTAATAATTTCAAATCCATATAATAAAAAAAAAAAATCTGGTCTACTTAATTCAAGTAATTTAAACTAGAAGTTGAACTTCAAATCTTTACTCAAGGATCATATATTGAACAAATTCAAATTATAAGGTAGAAATTTTTAAATTTAAGAAATCATTTGAACTCCAAAATTTTTAAATTTAAGTTGAACTCCAAATTTAAAAAAAAAAAAAAAAAACTAGAACAAAATAAAAAATTATATGCGATGTTGTTTAACATTTACGCCTTGATGTAAAACATTTTCGGTTAAATATTTAAAAATGAAAACAAATTTAAATTGTGAGTCAATAAGAAATAAAAAATAAAAGCACAAAACTAAGGACTTGCTTTTGATGAAAAAAAACTAAGGACTTGTTCTTTCGGCAAGTGATGGGTCCTACTTCTTCTAATAATTGTGCCTTTTCTTTCTTTCAGCCAGTGATGGGTCCTACTTGTTCTAATAATTGTGCCTTTTCTTTCTATTAGTGTATAGATTAGGTTATATTAGCCCATTGGGCTTAGCCCAGTAGATTACTTGTACTGCACACATACCTAGCCTATTTAAGGCTCTCTTTTGTACATTGTTTAATTATATATTATTATACTGACTATTCAGTCATTCTCTCTCTCTTTATATTGTTGACATGGTATCAGAGCCTTTCCTCTGATTTTTTTGGTTCCTGTGGACATCTCCGGCGTTCTTCCGCTGCCCTCGCCTTCATCCAGTAGTCACTGTCAGAAGCGAGTCACCGCCGTCACGCCCACAACCCTAGAACACTCGGATTTCGTCAGTTTGTTGATCAAACTACCAAAGTAAAAGCACACATTGACAGATCTGACAGTCCCGAGCAAAACCCAACAAAAATCTGTCAGAAAAGACCTTCCACGCGCCCCCAGCGCGGCCAGAAGTTTCTGCCTCACGAGCACGCGTCGTTCCTACCTTCCACGCGCCTCGCTCCGTTTCACGAACTGCCACGTCAGCCCTAGGGTGACGTCATCATCCACGTCAGCGTCAGCCGTTGACCGTTGACCGTTGACCTGACCGTTGACTTTGGCCGTTGACTTTGACCAAAGTCAAAATTTTTCAACAGGACCTATCTTGCTCAGTTTTTCGCGTAGATTCCGATTTTGGGCCCCGTTTCTGCATTTGAGGTCTCTAAATCTCATTTTTTGGTCATTTTCTTCATTATGGCTCAACAAAATGAACGCGACATCATACGTCCTATCACCATTATGTTAGATGGTCCTACTAGTTATCGTGCATGGTCTCAGAATATGACTGTTTTTCTCAAGGATCGTAAATTGTGGAGATATGTGACTGGTTCAATTCCTAAGCCAGTACCAAATCCTAAGTCCAAAGTCATAGCTGCTGAAGAGTCTTCCACGACTACTATTACAACAGATGATTATGAAGATCGCCTAGAGGAATGGGAGAGTATTCAGAGTAAGATCTTGTCTTGGTTTATTAATACCTCTATTCCCTCTATTCATAATCTTCTTCCTCGTCTTGAGACTGCTGAGGCTGCTTGGAAGTTTTTGGCCGATCACTATAATTGTACTAATGATTCAAGCTTGGAGTTCCACATTGAATCAAAACTTTATCAAATGCGCCAAGAGACAGGTCAGTCCATTTTTTATTTTTATTCTCAGACTTCTACTATGTGGGAACAACTCTCTGCTGCAGATCCTCCACTAGTATGTTCTAAGGACATTGAACTCTTTGTCAAATATAAGGATCGCCGTAAATTTATGCACTTCATGATGGGTTTGCGTGAGGATTATGAGCCTACTAGGGCTTCTCTGCTTAGCCGGTCTCCTACTCCTTCTCTTGATGCTGCAGTGAAGGAGCTCATCTCTGAGGAAAACCGTCAGCCTGCTTATCACATGTCATCATCTGATCATGTATTGGCTACACCATCTCCACAGCCTCCCATTGCTGCATTCACTACTCCTCCACGAATAAACTCTGGGCGTTCCACCTCTCAGTCTTCCAAAGGTATTCGCTGCGAGTTTTGTCGTGCTAAAGGCCATGACATCTCAGTTTGTTGCAAACTGCAGAAATTTATGCAAGAGCAAAATAAAGCTTCTCTTCCTCGGGCAACTGCTGTATGTCCTTCCGATCCATCGATTCCTACAGGTCCATCTTTGGCTTCCTCACTTACTACGGTTGATATTGAGGCAGTTGTTCAACAGGTTTTATCTTGCACTTCCACTGCCCTTTCTGCCACCTCAGGTAAACAACCTTGGTTTTTTGATACTGCATGTTGTAACCATATGACTCCTGATGAATCCCAATTTTCTAATAAGGCACCCTTAGAATATCCAGTCACCATTTACACTGTTGATGGAACTCCTATGCCTGTTAGTCATAAAGGAACAATCTCTTCTCCTTGTTTATCCCTTAGTGACACTTTTCATATCCCAAAGTTATCCCTCAATTTTCTTTCTGTTGGTTAACTTTGTGAATTAGGCGTAGATCTTTTATTTACTAATCATGGTGTGGATCTCCGGACGGGTCAAGTGTTTGGGACAGGCCGTAAGGTTGGTCGCATGTTTGAGGTTCATGACTTGAAGATTCCTTCATAAGTTATTTCTGCAGCTGCTACCATTGCCCCCTCCTCACCTGATCTATGGCATGCTCGTCTTGGTCATCCATCATTATCTCGTCTTCAGTTATTAGCTTCTCAAGGTCATTTAGGTTCAGTTTAGTTTCAAAAATTTGATTGTACTTCTTGTCATTTTGGCAAACAAACAAAATTACCCTTTAATAATAGTAACTCATTTTCTTCTGCACCTTTTGATCTTATACATTCTGATATTTGGGGTCCTGCTCCTGTTCCTACTGAGGGGGGATCTAGATATTTTGTCATATTTGTGGATGATTTTTCTCGATATACTTTGATTTATCTGCTTCACCATAGGTCTGAACTTGTGTCTATTTACCAAACATTTCATAAAATGATTGAAATACAGTTCAATCGCACCGTTAAAGTTTTTCGATCAGATAATGCTCAAGAATATAATGATAAATCTTTCCTATCCTTTTTAGACAATCACGGTACACTTACTCAGCGGTCTTGTCCTTATACCTCTCAACAAAATGGTTGTGCAGAACGAAAACATCGTCACATTCTTGATGTTGTCCGCACCCTTCTCATGTCTGCCTCTCTTCCTGAGCGCTTCTGGGGTGAGGCTGCACTCACTGCTGTATACACCATTAATCGTATCCCTTCACCAACTATACATAACAAATCACCATTTGAGCTTCTCTATGGTCAAACCCCCAACTACTCTTCTCTTCGGGTTTTTGGTTGTGCTTGCTTTGTCTCTCTTCCTCCTCATGAACGAACAAAGCTCCAACCTCGTGCTCGTCTCTGTTGTTTCCTTGGTTATGGTGTATCTCAAAATGGTTTCGCTGCTATGATCCCATTTCTCATCGTCTTCGTGTCTCCCGTCATGTTGAGTTTTGGGAACATCGTCCTTTCACGAGTCTTCAACAGTTTTCTACATCCTCTTCCTCTGAGTCTCCCATTTTTACTGATCTTTTCCTCCCTCTCTATCCTGAACTTGTGGAGGATTCTTCAATATCGGCTGCCTCTCCAGACGACTCATCTCCGGTTCTGTCCTCGGCATATGACCTGCCTGTCTTGGATCCTGTGGCACCACCCTCTCCTGAGCCTCCTGATGGTCCTGAACTTCATCGTTCCACTCGGGTAAGCATTCCTCCCCCTTATCTCTCTGATTATAACTACTCTTTTGCCCTTGCCACCCTCTATGAACCTCATACCTATCGTGAGGCCCATAATGACCCTCTTTGGCAGCAAGCTATGAATGATGAACTAGATGCCCTTCATAAAAATCACACTTGGGATATGGTTGATTTGCCTCCTGGTCAATCTGTAGTAGGTTGTAGGTGGGTTTACAAGATCAAGACCAAGGTTGATGGATCTATTGAACGATACAAGGCTCGCCTAGTTGCCAAGGGCTTTACCCAAGAGTATGGCATTGATTATGAGGAAACATTTGCTCCTGTTGCTCGCCTTACATCTGTCAGATGTCTCATTGCTGTGGCTGCTGTACGCCGTTGGCCTCTTTATCAAATGGATGTGAAGAATACTTTCCTCAATGGAGACCTTCAAGAAGAAGTGTACATGCAACCACCCCCTGGCTATCCACACTCAGGCAGTCAAGTTTGTCACCTTCGCCGTGCTCTTTATGGCCTCAAGCAGGCTTCTCGAACTTGGTTTGAAAAGTTCAGCTCAGCTGTTGCTCAGTAGGGTTTCACTTCGAGTCCTCATGACACTGCTCTCTTCGACCGAAGATCCTCTACTGGTATCACTCTTATTCTTCTCTATGTTGATGATATGATTATTACTGGAGATGATTCTGCAGGTATCCACTCTCTTCAGCACTTCCTTAGTCAGCATTTTGAGATGAAAGATTTGGGCACTCTCAGCTATTTTCTTGGGCTTGAGGTTACCTCATCCTCTGATGGATACTATCTTTCCCAAGCTAAATATGCTTCTGATCTCCTCTCCAAAGCAGGTATCACTGACAACAAGACTGTTTCCACTCCTTTGGAATACAATGCAAAGCTTACACCCTTGGATGGTGAACCTATCTCTGATGCTACTCGCTATCGTCAGTTGGTTGGTAGTCTGATCTATCTTACTGTTACTCGTCCAGATATTTCACATGCCATGGGTATGGTTAGTAAATTCATGGATGTCCCTCGTTCTGTCCACTATGCTGCTGTTCTTCGGATTCTCCGATATGTCAAGGGTACACTTTATCATGGTTTACACTACTCCTCTCGGTCTTCTCTTGAGCTTCATGCTTATTCAGATGCGGACTGGGCAGGTGATCCGACTGATCGATGCTCTATCACAGGTTTCTGTTTCCTGTTGGGTACTTCTCTTGTCTCATGGCGTAGCAAAAAACAGAATGTTGTTTCCCGTTCCAGTACTGAGGCTCTCTTTAAGAAAGAACACCCTTATTGTATGAGAGTGACCTCTTTTCCTCACATAATACAAATTTGAGTAGAGCAAGAACATTCCATTCTTGCTCAAGCTAGGGTTTTCCATCCCTTTCCTAGGGTTTTCCACATAAAAATTGGGTGTCTTGATTATGGATTGTTGCTGAATTTGTTACTTATATTTGTTATTGTGCTTTGCTAATTTATCTAAAATATCCATTAAATTTGCACAAAGAAGAAAAAAGGAAATAATTATGTGTTGAATTAATTGGCTATCATTATCCATATGCAGTATATGAAATATTTTTCAACCAAATGCATGAGGAAATATTTTTTTTTAAATGTCTTACTGCCTTCACTTCAATGTCACCCCTCCATGCCTCCATTTGAATTTTGAGTTACCATTTTGTTTGCATTTGAAAGATAAACTTATAAAAGGATCATTAGAACTTTTGGCTACCATGATGTAGGCAATTGAACAAGGACTCTTTGTGTTATCATAATGCATGCTTCTTGGTGAAGGGTTTTGAAAAGGATCTATAGTTCATTCAAATGTGCGAAGGAAGGCGTTAACTAATTGCAAAGTACAAAGGCAGTAATTAAGAAAATGTGAACCTAGAGTAGTGGGAATCGTCGTTGTTTATGACCTTGTTCCATTTCCATCTGAATAAAGACACATACTTTGCCCTCATTTCATTCTTTCTTTCTTTCTTTATCAGTCAAGGCAAAGAGGTTTGCTAAGGGGTGTTTTATTTTTCGGCTATATAACATTTAAAACGGGCCAAAGCCCACCAGCCCATTCTACAATAATAACTCAGACCCACGACCAAGTGGGCATACACACAGATATGTTGTCATATTCAGTACCAAAAGTGAACTGTTCTGTTCCCAGGTAAAAGAAATCCAATCGGTTTTGGTCCTATACTCCTCCCACTACATTCCCACCTAGCTGTGTTCTGCTGCTAATTGCGATGGGAATTTGGTACTTTCCAAAGTGGACTCAAAGACCCAACAAAACTTTTTTAAGTCCGCAGCTGCCCTCTCCTTTGGATTTGGTTGAGCCCAATTGTCCCTATCCCAGATTATTAGGTTCCTTCCATCCTTAACCCAACTCAACAAAAATTCCAAAGGTGGGCCAGAATTCTCCATCAAAGAGGAAAACAAACCAGAGAAACATTTCAAGGACTACACAGAGAATTCGTCTATACTGTTTTGAGGTAACAGTGAATAGATGTATTAGACAATTTTATTTAGATGATCAATTATCAATGCTAGCTTAACATAATTCCCTCAATTTAAGGCAAACACAGATTACCTTAACGTTGTCTTTCCTTATTCTTGTAGGTCCGAAATTCAGGCTTGATAGAAGATCAATAAATTGAAGCTCTTGAAGTGGATTTTACTAACAAGTTTACTGGAGCTGGTCCTTTAGATAGAGGTTGTGTCAGTTTGAAGACAGGGCTGAGGTTGTCAACTCAATAACTTGCATCAAAGTTGGCTATCTAGGATGTTACTCAATACTTCTTGAAATGAAGAAGAAAAAAAAAGGTAGGACTAGCTAGGAAGTCTAGAGGTTGTGTATGATATGTGTTTGTCAATTCCACAGTTCCTTTTCATCATAGATGAGTACAGGAGAAGGGTGGCAGTCTTAATCCTGAATATTTCTTATCCCTTCATGCCACTGCTCTGCACTAATAGAGTTGTACATTGTTCTACCTTTGAAAAAGAGGACAAGGTTTTTTTTTTTTTTTTTTTCCTTTAAAATTTCTCTGGTCATGCAAAATGTTCTATGCAATGTACATATAATATTTAAGTTATTTCATATTTCGTACTTCTGTAAACCTCTCTATCTTGTACAGAAGTGTATGGTTTTCCCTTTGAATTCTGGTTGAAGAGATTATATATTTTCCCCTGTTGGTTTAAAGCAGTGGCAAATATAATTTTGTCATGTGCATTGCAGTAATTGATTTTCAGAACTTGTAAATCAGGTCCTGCACATGTTACATGGATAGGCTTGACCATATCTTGTTCAGGACCTATAAAATCTGCTGTCATTTGATATTTGTTGAAGTCTGCAATTGTGTAAAAAAAAGGGATGCAATTCATCAGTTATTATTTCTCCCATTATCTCCAGTTTTAAAACGGATGCAATTCATTTGGCAAGACCGAATCTAAGGATCATTCATATTTCACAAAGACTCTATTTTGTTCAATGGCAGTTGAGTACCCACCAACAACACATTCGCTGCTCTCCTTGAGTCCTTCCATCATCTCCTTCCCACCAAAATCCTTTAACATCGTTCTCTATCTCTTTCAGATTTTTGCTACAGCTTCAACATCACCCTTGCATGGTATTTCTCTAAGATTGGCGACCAACCTATTGGAGAGAATGCTCGTATCGTGTATTCTTCCGAAAGGGAGAAATTTGGTGCAGATGTGATTGAAGAAATTAATCTGCTTATCATTCCCAAAGAAGTCATTTCTTGCTAAAGCTGGAGCTCTTTTTTGAGTTTGTGTTAAATTGTTAATGATTTCCATAGAAAATGAAAAGATAGTGGTGGAGCTGTAGTACAGCAATTGTATTGAATGCTTCCTTTCTCTGATTGAAATGTAATACCCTTGGGGACTAAGTTGAGCAACTTGTGAAGAGAAGCAATGATAACCCTTGAAAAGCTGTGAGGGGGTTTGTGAAAATGATTAGGCTGGTGGTAGCTTTTTTTTTTTTTTTTGTAAAAGTACCTCACCAAGGGCATCATTTTGTCTGCAACCACTGATTTTTGGCATGCCACTTAAGCCATTGAAAGAAGAATTCAGTACTTTCTATAGAGTGGTCAAGCAAGTTACAAAATGCTTTGATGGACCTGGTCTTGTGCTTGCTATTTTGCAATTTTTTGTTCTATGGTTGGGCTGTAGGGTCATTTTTGTTGGGTGAATGCAAGGCATATTTCTGTATTTGCTGCTCATGTAACCATTGTACATTATCTTGATTAATGAAATTTTTTTGTTCATCAAATTTTTTTTGTTGGAATTTAGTACAAATGGGGTCTCTGTATTTTTTTCCTCTATGAGAAAATTTTCCCTAGGCAGTATTTGTGTCCTTGCATGAGATATTACAGAATAGGTATAAAAATATTAATTGCAGGAAATTTTCGTGGAGTAATTTGACAAAATTTGTTTGCTTCTAGAGTTGCAAATGCATCAGATTTTGTGTTTGAATCTTGCAATTTCTTCATAGTGCCTCTCTAAAGTCAATGTTATGACAGTGATGTTGTATTTGCTTTCCTTTTTGAGTGCAAGCCTTGGGGAATACGTAGAGTTGCCAATCAGAATATGAAATGAAAACTTCAAAATTGTAATTTGATTATATTTGTTTTCCTCTTGCACTTTGATCTTTTATTTATTTATTTATTTGGATTTGCTTTCAATTTGATTCATCAATTTTGATACATTATAGATGCTGATAGAGAGAAGTTGTCAAGGTCAGATGGAAAATTTGCTCAGTACTCGAGCAAAATCTTAGACGTTTATTTCTGATATCACCATAATGCATACAATATAAAAGGTTGGTTTATTATTAAAAGAGTTGATAGGTAATTGTATAATTTACTGATGCTAGTTTTTGTCTTGATGATGGAGTTTATCTTCATGATCCAGCAACCATGGTCGCTGCTATTGATGCTTCACGTATGACTTACCCAGAGGGTGTGGTTAGAGTCCAGACATGTGGCATCATTAAGGGACTGACAATATTATACAACAAACAGAAGAGATAGGACTTTTGGAAACCTAAAATCAGCAGATGCAACTGCTTGATTTTTGGTTCCTTAATTTCTTTGCAGACCACATAGGCTGAAATGAGTTGGTTTTTTTATTTGGGTTGCAGGATCCCATTCCTGTATCAGATAATGGGGTTCTAACCATAATCATGAATTTTATGATTAAAACAGTGTAGAGTTAAAGAGTGTTTCCCAGTATCCAGAAATTTTTGTATAGAAAAAAATTCTTTAAAAAAAATGGTTACTCATTAAAAAAAAAAAAAAAGGAGAGAAAGCTATTGTGCTCCGACTGACTCATTTGTACTTTCTATGCAATGAACCAGGTTTGGTGAAGTCACTGAATGGACTGATGAACCCACAGTGAAGGTTGCAGTCACTGCTGATGCTCCCGCTCTAGTCAAATTGCTCCCACATAACAAGGGTCGAGCACTTGATGTTTTTCTGTTATTGTACTTCGTATAGGGGAATCTGATTTGGTCACTGCCTCAGTCTTGATGCTGTATGGTACTATAGAAAATAACAAGATTGTAATTTTCTTTTTCTTGAATAAATAAAATCCTTCTGGTGTAACTAGTAACAACTATTGAAATCCAATAAATATTTTCTGCGAAAGCTGAAATTATCCAAAACTGCAAAAAGATAATAATGTTGAACCAAGATGAAAGGAGGGTTTTGATATACCATGGATGAGGTTTTAGGTGAAAATTTTGTGTTTTAGCCATTTATGTTATTTGCATTATTATGATAAACATGAAAAAGATATTGCATTACCTTTATTTTTGCGTTTTTAAATTATTGAATAGGATATTTCTATGTATTTGTTACGTTCAAATATACACAAGAAAAAACATACGTATGCGGAAGCATAGATGCAGACAGACATGTATGGGTAGCTATCAACCTATAGGTCTTTTGTTTGGTTGTGTCAATGTGTAGCTATCAACCTAGAGGTTTTCTCTAAGCAAGATGGAGGCAGTGGAGGCGCAGAGGGAAAGATATAAAGAGTATCAGATACTGGCGCTAAACTATTGAGTGAAAAAAAAAAAAAAAAAAAAAAAAGGAAGTGCGGGAAAAACATTTTGTTTTGTGAGCAGTTTTGACTTGATGAACGGTCAAAAATAGTGTTTTCAATCAAAAATATTACTTGAAAATTTAAATAAACCATCTTGTAAACCATATACAAAGACACGCATTGTATTTTTATGAAAAGTAAATATTTCATAATTCATACTCCATCTCTCATGTTCCGTTACTCAAAAAAATATCTCTCATATTCCATTTTCCCTTCATCTCTCTCTCTCTCTCTCTCAACACAGCTTCATCATCCATCGAACCTTTCGCCCTTCAAAGTCACTTAGTCACCTTCGACTTCATGACACCAACTTAAACCCCTTGGACCAGAGATCGAACACATTTATTTTCTAGTTCTCATTTGTCTGCTCACCCTTTAGAGGCTTCATCCACATGATTCCATCTCTTTCATTATCCTTGGATTTGTAATGTACTATTTCAATGTGTTGGTTTTTGTGAATCTCCTTCGACTTTTGAGATGTTTAGAATTTTTTTTTTTTTTTTGGTTCATAGATCTTTTAATTTTTTTTAGTTCATTTTTGGGACACTTGTGTTGAAAGCATCATCCGTCTGAAATTCGACTGACCATCAAAAATTAAGGTTTTTAGATTTTGACCATTTCAAGGTTGATAGAAAAAGTTTTGTCAATTGACATGATAGACTCGAGTGGTGGTTCACTTCAAACCCAATGACTATGGCTAAGCTCATCTAAGAAAACGCTTGCCACTTCTATCCCTATTTCAAGTCCCTCAGACACTTGTTTCTCATCTAATGTAGAAGCTATTATGGCCATGCATTGATAGGGTAGCACGATTGATCACCCCATCCCCATTTTATTCAAAAAAAAAAAAAAAAAATCAACCACAAGTGTAACCTCATCCATAATATTACTAGTAGACTAATTGTCAAGAATTTAAACACACAAGAGTTATGATTGTTTTATTGATATAATCATGGTAAAATCAATGTACGTTTGATCCAAGTTTTATTTTAGTCCCCAAAAGTTTTAGATCACAACAATTTTGTCCTTCCATTAATTTTGTTCATTTTTAGTTCTAAAAGTTGTGATTGGTCAATTAGAAAAGTACTATTATTGACAAAGGCACTAAGTTGTGATTTACACACAACATCACTCACATGAAATCACCTATAACACCAATAAAAAACATACCACTTAAGAATTGTGAAAAGAATTGTAAAATATTTTATATCACCCATTGTAAAGAAAAATTGGGTGTATCCAAAGTCCCGAACCAAATGAAAAATACATCATAGCTCTAGTCAATTCAATAAGTAGGCAATCTCCTGTGGTCAAATAAAATACTTGCTTAGAATCTTGTTTATGCTCCCATGCTAAAAACTATTTGATTTTTTTTTTTTTTTTTGGTTGAGAATCAAACTACTTGAAGTTTTATAAGTTGATTCCTAATTATCCTATCATATATTATCTGAAATAAACAAAATAAAATAATAAAAAATAAACAAAAGAAGGGTCATAAATGTATTTTGCTTATTTTTTTCTCTTATCTTTTCCTTTCACAGCGACAGGCCAAGAGCACAACCAAAAGTCTTCAATGTTCAAACAAAGAAATAAACATGGGGCTTGAAGCAGTAACATGAGGTGGGACTTGCGACTTGAGACTTGAGAGTGAGACCACTCTGAGAATCTGAAGCTCCAGCTACAATCTTCCTTAACGTAATTGACTTCTTTATCCCTTTACATAAACCGACACACCCATAACCCACCTCACTTTTTTTTGTTTTTTTTCCATGTAATCCGTAATATTTTAATAAATCACCATCAATCCTTGTCAATACTCAATACCATTATTAATAACAACCTATCAATCAATTTGTGTACTAGTTCTATTTCATTCTCAGACGCCATGGCAGCTCAGCCAAAGAAGATCATCATTGATACTGACCCTGGTATTGGTAAGTCACCTTATCTCTCTTCATTCAATCCCGTTTTCTTCAAAGTTTGTTTCTTTGGACCTTATTGTATCTGGGTATCCGAGATTTCTACATTTCATTGTGTTTATCTGCATATTTTAGATAAAAATAAATAAATAAATAAAATAAATAAATCAGTCAATGATTCCATGTATATTTAACAATTTCATATCAAAGAAGTCATGCTCTGCTCTGTTTGGTTGCCGAGAAAATGGAGCAGTAGAGTATGAATTGGAATTCTAATCAAATCATAGACCTTTTCACATCATATGGGAACCCAGGAAACCACATAGAATTTCAGGGGTTCGTTTACTTTTATCAATTCACTCTGTATTCCACCGGAGAGTCTCAGAGTAAAAAAATTGTCTGCAAATTCTAATAAAATCTTGGGACTTTTATACTAAAAAGCACAGACGCAACACGGGACACTGTAATTCTGGACAAATTAGGACACTACATATAGTAATTCAGTCAATGATTATCTGCATATTTCAAACCTTAGATCAGTCAATGATTCCATGAAATTCAGCAATTTCATATCAAAGAAGTAATGCCTGATGCTCTGTTTGGTTGTTGGGTGCAGCAGCAGAGTATGACTTGGAATTTTAATAATATCAGTGACTTTACATCATATGGGAACCACATAGATTCATTCAGTTCGGCAACTGGCTTAATGCGTTCAGTTCCAATTAATGGTTTTTTTTTTTTTTTTTTTTTAACAATTCACTCTGTACCAATGAAGAGTGGTCCTGATTTCTTGCAATCTTATTTCTGAGAGTGAATTTGTCCGAAAATTTTAATAATTCTTTGGACTTTTATACTAAAAAGCACAGACACGGACACAAGGGACACTGCAATTCTTGAAAAATTAGGTAGGGATACAACAATTAATTGATTAATATATGTATGTGTGTGTATATATATCTCTCTCTTTTTTTAGGCATATTCTATGTTTTCAATATAAATAACAACTATCAAAATCTTCTGAAACTTATCTAAAATCAAAGGAATTTTTTTAATAATAAAATATATATTCTCCTCCCCACACATTGAGGACATGCATGAGAGTGTCTCCATCATGTCCACACGCTGTGCTTCCATATGGGAACTCAGAAAACAAAATTGCTCTACCAGAATTTGCAACTGTCTTAATGGCTTTCATTCATTTATATGTTATTTTATTTATCATCTTTCTGACATTATGTGAGTTGATGATGAATACAGATGATGCCATGGAAATTTTTGTGGCATTACGGTCTCCGGAGGTGGAGGTGATTGGACTTACAACTATATATGGGAATGTTTATACAACCCTGGCCACAAGAAATGCGTTGCATTTGGTATAGCTAATGAGGTTCATTTTATATATGGCATTTTGAATCTATATGAGTTATTCTTTGTACTATTCGTTAGCTGAATTGGGGTTTGTTTTTAGTGTACTATTAGAATTACCTTCTCCCCCCCAACCCCTTTCTTTCCTTTGAGGCTGATTGTAGTAACTCTTCCAATATGTTTGTGGTGTAGCTTGAAGTTGCAGGAAGAACAGATATCCCAGTGGCTGAAGGATCTCATGTCTCAATCACTGTATGTACAGACAAAAAACCATGATCCTATGTTATAGTGGCTCTTTAGATTTGTATCTTTGAGCATTTTTTTGTCTTTTTGTGATTTTTTTTGTTTATGTTAACTTTCAAAAGGAGGAAGGATGTGCGAAATTATACATTGATAGGACTTTTTATTAAATTATTTTAATAAAAGATAATACCGACCTATCAAAAAAAAAAAAAAAAAAAAAGATAATAGTTTTGCATCAGAAAATATATGGGGAAATCTATTGGGGAATTCAGGTGTGATCCTCTTATATTTTCACAAAAAAAAGGGGTTTGAACCTATTATACTTTGCTTATGTGCCTAATAATGATTGAAAGGCTGAACCTATACTGCTCTATGATATGTGTTTAGAGTCTAGATAGTATCATAAATGAGTAAAACTAATGAAAGGACAACCTGAGATTTCCCTTTGTTAATTTTGTAAATAGAGCAAAAAAAAAGGTTTTGTTCTTTATTTATTTTTTCTTTGAACGATTTGTTAAAGCTTCATTTGCTGCAATAAATATGATTTTTCTTTGGAAACATCATACAAAGCTGGTTATCTCACAGAAGAAGCTGACTTCAAGTTTTCACGATAACAGCTAAACGTTTTCCAGGAGAAATTGTATTGTAGATTATGTAGTTTTGCTCACATAATTTCAACTCTTAATTTGAAGCACCATAACGTTTTTATTTACATATCATTCATTTACAAGTAGACATTGATGTATGATTTGAATTTTCTTGTTCTTCTTTATTCATTTTACGGAATAACGCAAAACTGCACATTGCTGGTTTTGTCCATGGTACAGATGGACTTGGCAACCAAAATTTCCCTCCACCAAAAGGAAAGCCAATTGAACAGTCAGCAGCTGATTTTCTCATTGAGCAAGCAAAACTTCATCCAGGAAAAGTCACGGTTGTGGCACTAGGCCCACTCACAAATATTGCACTGGTTAGAGTTCCTGATCATTTGGCGTGGTCTCTAATATTGAATATAATCCATTATATTTTGAATTATGTTATCCGTTGGTGTAGGCTATCCAAGGAGTGTATGGGGCAAGCCTAGCCCAGCAGGCAAAGCCCAAGACTACAACCATCAATTGATCATCGGTTATTAAGCACTATGTTGAGCTCAAGACTACTTGACCAATCGAGGCCCTACCAAGGAGATCCTGCATTTTCAAAGAACATTGGGCAGATTGTTCTTCTTGGTGGTGCTTTTTTAGTAAATGGGAATGTGAATCCCGCATCAGAAGCCAATGTAAGTTGCTCAAAATTTATGTATTCAGACTGTGATTTCCAACTCATAAACTCAAAATGTACATTGCTCAGTACATTGCTCAGTGAGCTGTTCTACATGCAAGCCTACCAAACCCACAAATGAGGTGCCTTTTGTATAGCTCAATTTTATTCTGCCCTACTTAGTAAGAGCTGGAGATAGAGAGTGTGGGTGCCTTTGTCCTCAGAATTTTAGAAATCCTTTTCAGATAACTTGATCTCTTCTTGAACTTATTGTTAAATTACCGATTGTCCTAAAAGTTTAAGCTATTGGGATATAAACCACATACTTCTAATACGTATCGACTATAAAGAAGCCTGGGAAACAAAGTTTATGGAGCAATCTGTATAATTTTTCCTTGAGCAGATCTTTGATGTCTTTCACTGGTCCATTTTCACTTTCCCCAACATGCTCCCCGCCCTGTGGTGGTTTCCAACTCTCTCCCCCCTCTCCCTCTCTAACCCTTAAATTGGATGACCAGATTTTTGGTGATCCAGATGCTGCAGATATTGTATTCACAAGTGGAGCAGATGCAGTGGCTGTGAGCATAAATGTTACTCATCAAGTTGTCTTCACAGGTACTTTTTGGCAAATTGGTATTATGAACTGTCAATCATATTTTATTGTAAGAATTAAGAAATCTTCCATCTTTTTTCTTGTAAGATGTTACCCTTTATATTTAAAAAATATACCCGTGACCTTTTTATCCAGGTTATATGTTTGTTCTGCACACCTTATAACAATGTTGTCGCTTTGTACGTAGAGTTGCCAATCAGAATATGCAATGAAAACTTAAAATTGTAATTTGATGAAATTTGTTTTCCTCTTTCGCTTTGATCTTTTGTTTTTGTCATTTGGATTTGCTTTTGAATTTGATTCATCAATTTTGATACATTATAGATGCTGATAGAGAGAAGTTGTCAAGGTCAGATGGAAAATTTGCTCAGTACTTGTGCAAAATCTTAGATGTGTATTTTTATATCACCATGATACATACAACATAAAAGGTTCGTTTATTTTTTAAAGAGTTGATGAAACTGAGTGAGTTGATAGGTAATTGTTTAATTTACTGATGCCAGTTTTTGTCTTGATGTAGGAGTTTATCTTCATGATCCAGCAACCATGCTTGCAGCTGTTGATCCTTCACTTATGACTTACACAGAGGGTGTGGTTAGAGTCCAGACAAGTGGCATCACTAAGGGACTAACAATATTATACAATAAACAGAAGAGGTAGGACTTTCGGAAACCTAAAATCAGCAGATGCAGCTGCTTGATTTTTGGTTCCTTACTTCCTTTTCAGACCACATAGGCTGAAATGAGTTAGTTTTTTTTATTTGTGTTGCCAGGATCCCCTTCATGTATCAGATAATGGGGTTCTAACCATAATCATGAATTTTATGATTAAAACAGTATAGAGTTAAGAGTGTTTCTCAGTATTCTGAAATTTTTGTATAGAAAAAAATTCTTTAAAAAAAATGGTTAAGAGTCATTAAAAAGAAAAAATAAAAAGAGAGACAAAGCTATTGCACTCCGACTGACTCATTTGTACTTTATTTGAACTGAACCAGGTTTGGCGAAATCACTGAATGGACTGATAAACCCACAGTGAAGGTTGCAGTCACTGCTGATGCTCCTGCTCTAGTCGAATTGGTCATGGAACGCCTTATGGACTCCTGAAGTATTTAACCTATTGATTGATGATTCAGGAGACTTCATCTTGTGGTTAGAATTAGTGGTTCTCAAAGATGTTCATGGCTATTGTGATGCAATTACGTGCCTATGATTTCAATTCAGATATATCCCACATAACAATGGTCAAGCATCTGATTTGGTCACTGCCTCAGTCTTGATGCAGTATGGTACTATAGAAAATAACAAGATTGTACTTTTCTTTTTCTTTGAATAAATAAACTCCTTCTGGTGTAACAACAATTGAAATCCCATAAATATTTTCTGAGAAAGCTGAAATGATCGAAACTGCAAAAAGATAATAATGCTGTACCAAGATGAAAGGAGGCTGTCTTTAGGCGGTTTTGATATACCATGGATGAGGTTTTAGGTGAAAATTTTGTGTTTTAGCCGTTTATGTTATTTGCATTATTATGATAAACATGAAAAAGATATTGCATTACCTTTATTTTTGCATCTTTTGAATTATTTAATAGGATGATTTTTATGTATTTGTTACGTGCAAATTAATATACACAATCAAAAACATACTTATGCGGAAGCATAGATGCAGACAGACACATGTATGGGTAGCTATCAACCTATAGGCTTTTTTTTTTGGTTGTGTTTGTCAATGTGGAGCCATTTTGATGTATTTTTTTTTATATGTTCACTCTTTTCAACTCATCTACAATTTTCAATCGCCCTTGAAATTCAATTTTTATTTTAAATGAGGCACACAACATTCCCTCCTTTTTATATGTTCACTCGTGTTATCATAATGCATGCATCTTGGTAAAGGGTTTTGAAAATGATCTATATATAGGTCACTCAAATGTGCGAAGGAAGGCGTTAACTAATTGCAAAGTACAAAGGCAGTAATTGAGAAAATGCGAACCTAGAGTAGTGGGAATCATCTACAATTTTCACCTACCCTTCAATTTCAATTTTTATTTTAAATGAGGCACATAACGCTCCCTCCTTTCTTTTTACCACCTTCAAACTTGTCTTGATGCCAATTTTCCTCGTCTACCGCCTTCCTTCTTGAATAACTGGTACCATAAGAGTGTTCCTACTCCAAAATGATAAATGGTAAGGTGAATTTCTTCTTTATCTAGTTTTGAGCATTTGTGTTCAATAAAACAAACCACTTGGGTGTTGACTAGTTTGGCCAAAGAAAAACACTTTTTTTTTTTTTTTTGTAAATTTTGGACTTGGAATTTCAAATCAAAGACAACTTTTGAACCCTGAAAGCTAGCAATAAATTTAAAAATAATTAATTGTTAAAAGAGAATATTCAGAAGCTAATAAACAAAGCCAACACAACTTAATAGTTATTACATCTAGTCCCATGAGTATCTTTACCTCTGAGAGGTTGTCAAAATCGGGATTCTATGTAGGATTGTGGGAGGTAAGTAGGACCATGGATCGTAGAATTGGATCATGGATCGTAGGATTCTACATTATTTGAGAAAAAAAAAAAGCACATTGATATGTTAAATAATCACATAAATGATACATTCATTCATAATTTGCATCCATTTTTTTTTTTTTTTTGAGAAAGAAATAATTTCATTGAATTAAAGATCAACAACGACTTCTGTCACACAAAACAAGGTTGATAGCATCACTATGGATGCCGTTTAACCAACTACAAGGAGAGAGGGACTCTCTAGCAAGCTTAGCTAACTTATCAGCTACTCTGTTACCCATTCGTTTTACATGATTAAATGCAAAAGCACTGAAGCTTGCTACCAAGTATCTAGAATCCTCAATGATATGGCCAAAAGATGCCAAGCACTCCTCCTCTGTGTTGAGAGAGTTTATAATTCCTACTGCATCCCCTTCAAAGATTACTTTTAGGAGACCAATTTCTGTTGCAAAAGTTAATTTGCATCCATTTGATGTAATTACCATACATCACTACATTCATTTGTAAAAGAGGCTAAAAATGTCAAAACGAACGATACACTCTATTGAGGTGTTATATATATTTCATTTGGGTCCAACTAACACTCTATCTTTCTACGTTAGAATGGCAAAACTTGGTCTATTGGGATGTTATTTTTCATTTAAGTCCAATTCAGCCTTTTATCAAGTTAAAGAATATTACAAGAAACTAGAATCATTTTGGGATCGTCAGAATCGTACAATCCTACTGATCCTAAACAATTGCAAAGATCCTTGAAAGATCCGGATCATTTGGGGCAAGTGAAATCGTTGGATCATAGGATATGGATCGGAATTTTGACAACGACCCATGATTTTAAAGCCTGAATCGCATTCTCTCTCTCTCTCTCTCTCTCTCTCTCTCTCTCTCTCTCTCTTCATTAATTTGCGTGCGGATGTTTTCATTCAAGTCCTTACGCAGAACTTACTCTTGCTTCTTCTTTCCCTTCTATTTCTTAGACATGTACACTAGTTTCTCTCACCCATGAACGTTACTTTCACTGTGCTCTTTATGTTACATACATGTGGATATGGAAGGTGTGATCATAAAGTGGACTATTTGTGCCACCATATGAAGTATGAAGATACCGTCGGTTATGTTAGTTTCGTATTAATAGACTTTGGCTTTTATATATATTCGACACAAGCAAATATAAAGATATAATTAATATTGAGTAGTTATACATTCAGTTTGTTTATTTTAATGTTTTACCATGGATTGGTTTGGATCAGATATATTCAGACTTGGCCCGAAACTTTAACTTACGGATACCCAAATTCTATTACCCATTAAGTATCCATATCCAATTATTACCCAGATATTTATCCATGGATGCCAAACTCGATAAGAATACGATTTTTATCTTAAAAAAAGAAGAAGTTAAAAACAAGTTTTTCCATTTAAACCTTTCTTAACTAAAAATCAATCTCTCTTAATGGATGTATGAAAAGTAGATTTTTTTTTCACCATATGCATACTTGCTTGCCCATGAAATCAATGCTTAAATCCATGTCAAATGCGAGCATTCACAGTAAAGCTCTTCAAAGCTAAAAATAAAACTATTTTTAACAACTCATTCCACAAAAATATACTCAACAATGGTGCTATTCTTAAAAACTTTGGCAAATCAGCTACATTAAACTGCCATCTATAGCAATCTATTGTAGCTCGAAACTTATAAAAAATAATATTTTTATATTTCTTATTTCTTCTTTTTTCAATTAAAATAACCTTTCTCTCTCCCCCTCACTATTCTCTCTCTTTTCTTCTTTCTTTCACCAGTTCTCTCTCTTTCTTCCTTTGTATTTTCTTTCTTCTCACCAGTTCTCTCTTTCTTCCTTTCCCTAGTCCTACATTTCTTTCTTGAGTAGTGTGATTGGTTAAATAGTGAAATCCTACATTGGATATTAATGAGAAAAATGAGTGGTTAATATATTATAGTTAAGCTCATACTCATAGGGTTTAAGCCTTTTGAGTTAAATGATGTCTCTACATGTTATTTAACTATTAAGGAGCAATTCTCCTCAAGATGTTTCTCTCCACAACAAGTGGTATCAAAGCTAATGGTTTAATATAACACAGTTTGTGGCCATGTGCTAAATTTGCCATGGGGCTAGCTATTATGTTCAGACTCTTGATGGATGGCGGCCAAGCCTACTTCAATGCCACCAAACTTTGTCAATCGAGGTCAAGAAGTTTTTAACCCAATCAAGGTCAAGTAGTTTATAACCCTTGAGGATGAAGAATTTCATTATAACTGTTTCTCAAAAGCAAAAGAAATTTTATTAGTGTTATATTAAGTTTGCAGAAAAGTTCATACATATGGACAAGCATCCCTTATTGAAACAACCCAAAGAATTTTGAACCCTGAGAATTCACTTGCCATGGCAGGCAAATTTGACTTTCACCAGAGTAACAAGGAGAACCAGAGTAACAAGAAGAAGCACTATATATGGTTGGTGGTGTACTAGTATTACACAAAGAACTCTTAAAACCTCTTGAAACAACGCTTCTGGATACAGCTCTAATGAATAGAACAACTTCTCAAATATGATTCCAACCTTTTCTTTTATCCTCAGTACCCCGACTAGTTATTCTTAAATGCATTTATTCTTGACTTTGGCTTTTTGGTTTTATTCTTTAACGTGTCGCATGGGATGAACTTAATTTGTGCTGTATGCAAGTAATTTACTCCTCCATTAAGAAAATAAAGGAGAAGAAAGTGTAAATTCGTGGTAACTAGTATAAAGTTTTGTTTACAATTTATTTAGCTTTTTTTAGAACTTTTTTACTTGTTTTAGAGGAAACTTTTTATTTTTTTGGGATAAATACGTTAGTGGAATTTTTTTTTATGTTGCTTATTGACAAACTATATATAAAGTTCTATTCATAATGCTTTCTTTCTTTCTATTCATAATCAATATGTCATCGTGATGTGTTATGCATAAATACTTTAGTGGAATCTATAAACTTTATGACTAGTAATACACCCACTAATTAATTTAGTATAAGCAATGTGTAAAGTAGGTGAAGAATGGGTACAAGCACAGCTGATAATTATGCACTTCAGATCATTGATAAGGACATAGCTGTAACTTTGTTTGCACTCGTTTACTGTTGTTGTTCTCCTCTTTTTTTTTTTTAGCATCCGTAGCAGCTCTCTCAAATGTGTCAAATGCCAAATATTTGGCACATTTGGCACACCAAATACAAAAACAGAACTTCATCAGATGTGTTAAATGTGTCAAACTTTTGCAACATTAAATAGTATCATTGCAATTTTGACACGGTACGGACGAGAATGACATTTGTGTTTATTATTTTTTTTATTCGACTTTTCTCTCTCCTCTCACTACTTTAATTGATTTTTTCTCTCACCTCACAATCTGTCTCTCTCTCCCAACCGGTGTTCTTTCCTCTTCAGATCAGATTCTCAGCTCCTCCCTCAACCTCAAACATCTTTCTCTCTCTTTGCACCTTAAATCAAACCCAAAAATCTTCTTTCTTCTCTCTTTATCGAGTGGCAGAGCTATGGACTGGGTCGGGATTGGTTGAGACAGTAGATGGGTCAATTGGGTTGGGGTTTTTGGCGGGCTGTTGGTTGAGTTTTGGGTTTGGGTGGTGGAGTTGGTTGAGTCGTGGTTGGCTAATTTGAGCGGTGGTTGGTTGATTTTGGGATGGTGCTGTGGATTTGAGATTTGGGATGGTGCCGATGGGTTTGAGATTTGTGGTTGTGCCGATCTCTCTGGTTGTGTGTGTGTGTGTGTGTGTGTGTGTGTTTTTTTTTTTAAAGGTGGTGTTGGTGGATGTGGGTTTGTGCCGGTGGTGGCTAGTCGGTGTTGTTGCTGTTGGTGGCCGTTGTTGTTGATGGTGATGATAGGTAGGAGATAATATATTATTTTAATGTGTAGTAAATATTATTTTAATGTATAGAATTGAATGATAAAACATTTGATAAATGGAATGTTGTAAAATGATATGGTAAAATAATAAAGTAGGCTTTTGGTGTGTCAAAATGGTATTTTTTATAGAACATTTGCTACAGATGCTCTGGCTGACTTTTGTTTTTTTGGTCTTTATTTGTTATAGAAGGTTTTTTTTTTTTTTTTTTTTTTTTTTTTGTTTTTTGGTCTGTCAAAAGCGGAGTGGGCAACCAAAGTGTAGAAGTAACAAATAGGGATACTTAGAAATTAAGAAACTGAAAATGAAGAGATCAAAAAATAATGAGGAAAAAAAATGTAAGAGCTAGGAGCAAGCAAAGTTTGTAATACTAGAGAGATTTTCAGGCCAAAACTTGGAGTTAGGGAAAATTGGGAGAGTCTTGATTAGATTCGAATATAAGAAATTGAATTATATTGACTCTTAGCCTTTCAAGTCTGAGATTGTTTTCATGAAAGCCCTTTATGTTCTAATAGTTTTATTTTAGCCTTTTAGAGCATCTCCAGTAGCTTCAGCAAATTTTTGTACTGTTTGGAGAATGAACAGTGACATTTAGCTTTTATCTACCCACTTTTTCAAATACACTTCCAACAGATTCTCTATCACATTCTCTATCTTATTTAAATATTATTTCTTCATTCATTATTTATTCTTTTTTTAATCATCATTTATTCTTTTTTTAACAACTATATTTTTCAATGAGAAGTGTTATATTCACAACATTTTACACAATACTTTTACAACAAAATTTATGTGAAAAGTTGTTACTAGTTCTAATTTGAACTCACCACAGAAATTATTTTTTTTCTCACTAATATTAACTAATAATAATCTGTTACTTAAAATTTATTGTGAAAATATTGTGGTAGAATTTCTCAATTAAGATTTTTATTTTTTATATTATTTTTTATTCTTTCTTTTCATTCTCCTCCACACACGTGTCCTCTATCCCCTTCTTTTATTTCTTTTTCTCCTCATCAAGAACCTTCCAGCAACAACATTTCTCTTCACATCAGAGAAAAAAGAGAGAGAGAGAGAGAGAGAGGAGAAAGACTGCCATGTCTGCTGGTGGAAATCGAGGTCGCCGAAGGGACAAAGCCGGCGGAGATCGGCGTTCACCATGCAGCACTACCACGTCCGCTGCCCCATCGCCGCTCGTCCTCCTCCGGTGGTTGGGTCAGATCGGCTTGTTCTTTTCTTTTCTTTTTTTTTCCTTTTTTTTTTCTTTTTTTTCATATTTGCTTGTTTTGATTCAACTTTATTTTATAAGAATTGGATTTTGTTTTTGTGTTCTGTGTTTGGATTTTGTGAGAAACAGGGTCAGATCGGCTTGTTCTTTTTTTCCTTAACGGAGAGAATGAGAGAAAAAAAAATCCGAAGGAGAGAGAAAGAATTGATATAATAAAGTAGCTGGTATATTTTTTTAATCCAAGAAATTTGATTGCTAATGAACAGTAGCCTATCAGACTTGATGGGCTACTGTTCATTAGCAAAAAAAATTTCCGGATATAGAGAAGTTGTTGGAGCATGAACAGTAGCATATAGAGCATGAACAGTGTAAAATCTTCTCTATATTTTGGCTATGCATTAATTGCTAGAGATGCTCTTATAGTTGATTCAGTTTTCTAGTCGACTCTTTACATTTAAAAATAGTCATATTCATAAAGGACTAAATATAAAACTAAATAAAAAATGAAAAGTCAAAATGAAAATTATGATATATAAAAGGCTAAAATGAAAATAACCACCAACCTTAAAAGCTAAGAATCCAAGTAATTCAAGTAAAGAAGATTTGAGAAAATTCCTATAAAATTAGGCAAATATTATTATATAATATATATATATATATATATATATATATATATATATATTTTAGCCAACAAGCATCAACACGACCGAAAAAAAAAAAAAAAAAAACGATTTTTTAGATATAAAATCAGTGAGAAATACATTTTGAATAATCAATGCTTTTCTTCTTAGTGTTTTTTTTTTTTTTTTTTAATTTTATTTATAATTCACTTATGGGGCTCATTGCACATGAATTGTACACAAAGGAAATTAGTTTAACCATGGATAATACCTTGCTCTTGCTGAACGTAAATTTAGTTTTATCTTTTAAGAGGGCGGTAGATCTATTAATTTAAAATTTTATCAAAAGGCAAGGTGACAATTTTGACTAAAACAGATATTTTACTTTTTTTTATTAAGGGGGGATTGTAGGTTAGGAGGAAATATAACTGTTTCAGGTGTATACTTCTTACTCACAGCTAAGTGAATCCAACCCATGTGAATGTAAGGAAATTTACACCGAAAACAGGGTGTATTCTCTGATTTTGTATATCCTGTACCTGGCATATGTGCCGGGTACAAGATATACCGCCTCATATTCACTTGTTAGGTTAGATGGATTAGAAGAGCTAAAAATAATGGCACGTTTGGTAGACTGTAATAGACACTGTAATGTAATAGAAATTCTTATAGCATAATTATTCGGTTGTTTGGTTATATTTTTATTATAATGAATTATTATTCTTTATGAATAGCTACTCTTCAAAATGAGGAATAACTATTCCTTATCAAAAGTACTGAATATCTATTCCTTCACCTTATGTAATAACTTTTTTTAAAAATTTCCTAAAAAGCCATTAGTTGCCACATCTTCAAAAGGAAAGAAAATAAATTTTCCTTGTTATTAATTATTAGCTTTATTTTGAACACTCTAAAATAAGTGTATTTTAAGAAATTTGACTTAAAAATGATTTAATTACACATTCTTTTTATACTCTACTAAATTGTGGATGCATATTAAGAATTCTATTGCTAAATAGTCACCAAACTAATGAATTGTAATACTTATTGCATTCTAACTTAATGTATTTTTTGTAATTCTTATTCTTATTCCTATGTAATAATCATTACAGTATACCAAACAGATCCTAAATATATAACATAGGTTCCATAAAAACGCGTGCAACTCTAATTTTTTATCTTCACACCTGCATCATGTTCACATTTATATTCATATATCCAACACTACACACTAACCAAGAAATTAAATAGTTACCTTTGAATAATCAATGCTTATCTTTAGATTGTTGTCTTTATCTTTTGATACCAACGTGAATGTAAATCAAGATTTAAGAAGGACGTTTTATTTGCTAATTTATAAATTTGTCACAGTCAAGCTAGCAAAGAAGACTAAAACGAATATTTAGTGTTAAGAAATTGTAGATTTGGTGGATTAGGTAAGAAATAAGAATTGGAGTTTGTCCATCTGATGAGTCATGACCCATGAAAGAATTTTGCGCATGCTTTATGTATGCGTACACATACTCGAGGTATGCGTACGCATACTTTGTGTATGTGCATGCTTGGATTAGGGTTTAGCATTAGGGTCAGTAGAATAACATATTTCACATACTTGGATTGATGATTAAGGTTTATGCTTTGATGAACCACATAAACATTCATGAGAACTTGAACATGCATTAATGTATAGGTGCTAAAGTGTTATGGTGCAACGAGGTAAGTGAGATAAGTCATGCATATTACACATGAACATGCATTTGATTTGATTTGGTTGTCGAACATGGTGAACTTTCTTGATTGATGAACATGATGAATATGATTGATTAATTCCCTTGATTGATGACACTGCCTTGGATATATTTGCTGCTCTTGGATATATATGTGTTAGATGAATGGTAGGGTTGTTATGCTATGGATGAGTGTAGGACATATGCGATGTTTTGGATGTTAGATGCATGTTAGTGTGTGTGAGTATCGAATAACATATTAAAATATCCTTTGATGGGATTAGGATTTGGAATACAATAAGTGGAGGCCGACCTACGGGTCAGGTGGCCTTGGGTGCCTAATACCTTTCCATCCCCAAACCTAAAACTCTGGACATGTGCTTTGGTAAAGATTAGTACTTCTATAAGGATGCTACATTTATGGTTTCTAGACCTAATCTAGGTTGCGACTCCATTTACACCCTCTGTCATGGTTCACTCTAGGCCAAGGCGTACTTTCCACAGGTTTGGGGAAACCTAAAAAACTGTCGGGGGCGCTTGCACCCACATCGGCCATTTCGAGTAAAGTGAGAGAGAGACCAAACCAAAATACTTTTTTGTTCCCAAATCTGTGTATTTGGAGAGGAAGGCCTGCACTGCACTGCACTGCTCATAGCCACCACTCAATAATGACTTCTCTTCAAACCAACCTCATCTTTTGAATCTCTTCTTACCTTTTTCTCTCTAACCCATCCTCTTAGATCGAAACCCCAAAGCTAATGTTCTCAATGGTTTGAACCCTCAAGGCCAAAACCAAACGAATTTGTAGTAGTGATCCAATCTTGCTTTATCTCCTTTGTCAAATTGGATCTCAAACCTCTCTCATCAAGAGAGAGAGAGAGAGGTACCTTTGATTGTTCATGTTTTGGATTTGGGGAAGAACATAATGTTCTTCCTGAAAAGAAAAAATAATAAAAAGAAAGTTTTATTTTAATTATTTAATTATTATTAAAATAATTATATAATAACTAAGATTTTATTTTATTTTAAAATAATTGAAGAAAAGAAAAAATAATGATGTGACTTTTTTTAATATTTAAAATGCTGACATTGCATTATTTAAATGCCAAATAATAAATTTTATTATTATTTTAATCGCCACGTAGAACTTACGTGTCAAATGTGTACTATGTTTGCCACATAACATATTTTCTGTTAGTGAGATGGTAATAGGGACTAAAATAAAATGCATTTTTCATTTTAGAACAAACAACAGTAAATATATATATATATATATATATATATATATATATATATATATATATATAAACCAAAATAGGAATGTGACCAAAAAAGTATTTTTACCTAAAATTTAATATTAATTGGGTGAGCAATCTTCAAGGGCAAGGAGAAAGCTAGGGCGGTGCTGATAATCAGAGATGCACCCTGGGCTTATAGTTGTGATGATGAGTAAGAAAGAGAAGTGAACATTGGAGTGATTAAAAATCAATGCAATGATGTATATACTAGTGGCCTAGTACCTTTCTAAGAACTTGTAAGGAAAGTGAACATTGGAGTTGAAACATATTGCTATTTAAATCCCCTTGAACAAATTGCTGACAGTGGTGCTCATCTATATTGTATATTTTATTGAGTACAAGGAACCCACCCGAGCATTGAGGGTCTGTTTGGATACCGTTTATTGTTGAAAACTGAAAACACTATAGCAAAATTTGTTTAAAATGTATGAATAATATCGTGTGACCCAATTTTAAAGTTGTTTTTCTGGAGAAAAAAAAAAGTACTTGTGGGTCCTATGAACAGTGCATGAGACTCACACAAAATGGCCAAACGCCAGCCCTAGGAAAACGCAAACGCTATCCAAACCAACGCTGAGTTTTGTTTTCTTATATACAAGGAAAATTTTGATATGTAAAAGATTAAAATGAAAATAACCACAAATTTTAAGATCAAAGAATATAAGAAATTCGGGTGAAAAAGATTTGAGAAAAATCCCATAAAATGAGGCAAATGTATATTAGATTTTTTTTCTTTGGCTGACATGCATCAACACGACCAAAAAAAAAAAAAGCATTAGAATTAATATTAGATATAAAATCACTGAGAAATACATTTTAAATAACAAATGCTTTTCTATTTTGTTTATTTATTTATTATTATTCGCTTATTTTCTTAACTTTGTCTTTTTCTTTCAGTCATGGCACTTGAAAAGTGTATACAAATGAAAGTTGTTTAACCATTGATAATACCTTGGCGAACGTAAATTTAGTTTTAAGAGGGTTAATCAAACGCAAGGTGACAATTTTTTTTTTTTTTTTAAACAGATATTTTACTCTTTTTTATTAAGGGATTGTAGGTTATGTGGATTAGAAGAGTTAAAAATAAATACTCCCGTGCAACTCTAATTTTTTTTATCTTTTTTTTTTTTTTTTTTGGATGAATCTAATATTTATCGATGAAGCTAAAGTCATTAGTCATTCAGGTTGTCCAGATAATCTTGGTGCAACCTACAAGAACACAGGAGAAGATCGCAAAGATGGGTCACCGGTGTGGTGCTGGCCGGCGAGCCTCCAATGGCAGAGAGAGAGAGAGAGAGAGAGAGAGTTGGAATGTATTCAGCTGATAATAATAACTCAGTGTTTGTACCATTTACCTTTGGTGGAGCATGCTATTTATAGGTCATCCTCCTTCTAGCGGTTGGAACCACCATTGGTGGTGGTCTTAATTCTAGGTAACGTTTTTAGTATTCAAAGCGGAGGGAAATGGAATCTCCTGACACTTAATGTGTGAGTATAAGAGCTTCTGAGCTGTCGCCTGGCCTCCTCTAAACCGTAACGATTCTGACAATAATGGCAGCATTTATTGCTTTACCCTCGTCATTAGCCGTGTCTGGACGAATCTTTTTGTTGGGCTTATCAGTTGCCCTCCATTCCCTGGTTGTCAAGTCTCTTGACGAGCCTAGGAGTTCGGAGAGTCACCCAAGGTTTCGTGTTCCCCTAAAGATTTCGTTTCCATCGCATTTATGGTGACGTGACGGCATGGCATGCTTGGTGGCCACTTGTTACGCTTTGGTTGGCTAGGCGTATTCCTCGACAAGACCTTTGGGTTTTTTGCATCTCCGTTTTTCTTAGGTGGGTATTTAAAGCCTCTTCTTTCTTTCTTCTTTTCTTCTCCACTTTGATTTCTTCCCTTACTTTTGTGCTATCTCCATTTTTTCCAACTTCTTTAAGATTCCTCTCTTCTCCAAGCTCAGATTTCTTTCTTCTCCGAGCTCCGGCCTCCCTGTTTTCCTTCTTCAGGTATGACACTCTTCTTTCCCTGACTTCGCTTCGTTTTGCTTTGACTAGGAGTATTTTTCTTTCTTTCCTTTTTAATGTACGAGTATTCTGAGGTTAGGCGCCACCATTGCCCCTTTGTCTCTTTTCTTTTTGCTCATTTAGGGGCGCTTCTTGGGTCTGGTAGTGGCTGTCCAGAGGTTGGGTCCTTTGTTTCTGAGAGTAGTGCTTTAGGTTTAGTTTTCGCTGATCTTAGCCCCTTGTTGAGTCAATCTTTAGACTGGTTTAGGTCTGTGAGAGCGATGTCAACAGAAGAGAGATCAAGTAAGTTGGATACTGATTTGTCGTCTAGCGACAAAGCCGTAGAAGTTGATACTGCCGTCTCAGCCCCCTCGTCTTCACACCCTTCACCGTCCTCTCCTACTGTAATGAGGGCTTTCCATGCCCTTAAGGAAGTGTGTTCTCTGGATGAGGACACACTTTTTAGATTTAGGGATAAGTTCCAAATCCCTAACGAAACTAGGATTCGTCTCCCTCATAAAGGTGAGAAGGCTTGCACCTTCAATCCTGAAGAGGTGTGTTTTTATGAGGCTGCCCTTTCGAGCGGCCTCAGATTCCTCGTCCATCCTTTCATCATGGAGCTCCTCCACCACCTAGGTATAGCACCGGGGCAACTTATGCCGAATTCTTGGAGGATCGTCATTAGTTTGATAGAGATATGGATGGTTGTAATGGAGGGAGATATGATCAGGACGGACGGACTCCTTTTTCTATATTGTCTAAAAGAGTCAAAAGAGTTCAGGTACTATGAGCTGGTGCCTTGGGACAGGAAGGCTTTTCTTATCGCGAGTCTACCCTTGTCATTTTGCTATTGGAAGTCTAGGTACTTCTTCATCTCTGGAGATAGCTGGGAAACCCTCTCGAACGACCTTTGGAGAGACGTTCCTAGGTTGCTGCGTAGGTGGGAGACACCCAAGCTTGGTGCGTCTTCCTTCATTCTTGTCTTGCTCTTCTTTTTCCTCTTTTTTTTTTTTTTTTTTTTTTTTTTTTTTTTTTGCCTTTGGTTTATCTGACTTTGACGCCTTGTACTTGTTTGCTTCTTGCAACCAAGACTCGTCCAAAGTTGAAGAGAAGGTACAAGAATCACGTCAAGAGTGCTATGGAGTACGCGAGCACCATTGACGATTTTGATGAATTGATTGATCCCAAAACATTGGCTCGCCATTTCTTAGGTCCTGAGCCTTCTTCTTACGTCTGGCGAGCAATAGCCAGAGAAGAGAAAAGTAAGTGCTTGTCATTTTAGCTCTTTTGTCCTTCTTCTTCCAGTTTTCTTACTAATATCTTGTTCGTGGTGGTCCTTTGCAGAAATGGTGACCAAGTTTAACCAAGAATTGTATGCTAAGTTAAGGGCCAAGAAGAACGAACCCCTGTCTAGCCTTGCTCAGAAATGTCCTAGGGGGGTGAAGGAGGTCGTGGAGACCATCGTGTCCTCTCCCGTGGCTTCTGATCCCAAAGCCGCTTCTCCTGCTACTTTTGTTGAGGAGATCACTCCTTGTCCAAAAAGGGCTCGTGGAGGCGACAAGGGGAAAAGTAAGGTCGACTCTAGCGTCTAGGACGATGCTGCCACAGCCATGGGGAGGGCTCATAACATCGTCATTCATGAGGAATTGAAAGGTCTGAAGTTTGTCTTTTCTCACAAACTTGTGAGTCGTCACATTCATAAGCTCATCCACGTACACTCTCGAACTTTATTCTTGTCATAAGAATTTTTTCCTCTTC
This sequence comes from Quercus aquifolioides, assembly GCA_019022515.1. Lineage (NCBI taxonomy): Eukaryota > Viridiplantae > Streptophyta > Magnoliopsida > Fagales > Fagaceae > Quercus > Quercus aquifolioides. The sequence goes on from CM032331.1 coordinate 4,621,284, forward strand.
CCGTTTTGTTCCTTATAATAGCTGTGTTTTCTGATCAAGGTCCTAGGAGAAGCCATTCATTTGACCACTAAGTATTTGACCAGTGAGGAGAAGGTCGTCATGGCCAACTCCAAGATTGATGCCCTAGAAGCTGAAGGTTCTACCTTAAGGAAGGATCTGATAGCAACGATGGACAGTAGGAACTAGATGAGGGAATAGATTAAGGCTTTGACTGATGAGTTGAAGGCAGAAAAGCTAGCGACGGGGCAGAAGGACGAACAACTTCAGGGAGCTAAGCGTGAGGCTTCCAAGGCTGAGGGCAAGGTTGTGCAGGCTTTTCAGCAAACTGATGAGTATAACGACATCCTTCTTGGCTGGTACTTCAAAGGCTTTGAGTTGTTGAAAAGGTACTTGGCCAAGCACAATCCTAGGGTCGACCTGGACAACCTAGACCTTGAGGCCGTTGAAAAGGAAATGGAAGCTGAGGAAGCCGCTGCTGGAGATGCTACTGATGACAGGGCTGATGGAGGTGGTGACGATCGGACTACTTGATTCCTTAGAGAAATTTTACTCTATCCCTTTTTTTTGTGGCTCCATCTGTTTTGGGGCCTTTTAAATTTATTTTTGAACACTTGGAAGGTTTTGGATGCCCTGTTGTTTTTGGGCTTTTATATTACACTTTCTGAACACTGCATCCTCATCTAATTCAAATAATTACACCTTCATTTGACTTTGCAAAACTATATCTTTTTTTTTTTTTTTGGAAATTTCAATTTTGCTTCATCGTACATGCTTCTAAGATAGACTTATATCCTTTGAAGGGTTTAAGTCTTTGGCCTCGTTAATAGACTTATATCCTTGGAAGGATTTATGTCTTTGTGAGCTATTAGTGCTTTAGAGGACACATTATGGGCTGAATAACTTCTGATTAATTTCTTTATTGCATTGCTTAAGAGTAAAACAAGAACTTAATCAACGATTACAAATGATTATCCTCCTATTGGTGGTACCTCTTAAGGTGTTCGACGTTCCAAGGACGCGGTAACTTGTCGACGTCCAATGACTCCAAGTGGTAGCTCCCTTGTCTGGAATAGTGGGCGACTTTGTAGGGGCTTTCCCAGGTAGGGCCAAGTTTTCCATGAGCTAGGTTCTTCATTGTGGGCGTAACTTTCCTAAGGAAGAGGTCCCTTATGTTGAATCTCCTGAGCTTTACCCTCTGGTTGTAGCATCCTGACATCTTCTATTGGTACCTCGTCCTTTTGGATGTGTCATCTCTGATCTCCTCTAGGCAATCCAGGTTCGTCCTCAGTTGTTCGTTGTTGGCTTCTTCGTCAAAGAACTCTCTCCTTATGTTGGTGACCCTTACTTCAACGGGGATTATAGCTTCTGTGCGTATGTAAGGTTGAACGGCGTCTTTCCAGTTCGGGTTCTAGTTGTGGTTCTGTAGGCCCAGAGGACGCTTGGCAGTTCTTCAGGCTATGCATCCTTTGCCCCCTCTAGTCGAACTTTGATGGCCTTCAGCAAGGTTCGATTGGTTACTTTCGTCTGTCCGTTGGCCTGTGGGTGTCCAGGTGATGAGAAATGGATTTTTATCCTAAGTCCCGAGTAGAAAGATCTAAACGCCTAGTTGTCAAAATGTCTGCCATTGTCTAATACGATCGTCCTCGGAATGCCAAACCTGTAAACAATGTTCTTCCACACGAAGCCTTGTACTTTTGCCTCTGTGATTGTTGCCAGAGCCTCTACTTCTACCCACTTTGTAAAATAGTCAATTACTACAAGTAAGAATTTTACCAGCTTTTTATCTTAGGGCAGGGGGCCTACTATGTTGATCCCCTATTGTGCGAATGGCCATGGGAAGGTTATGATTGTCATCTTCTCTCCTAGGATTCTGTGGATGTTTCCATACTTCTGACATTTGTCACACCTCTTAACGAAGTCCTTCGCTTCCTTCTGCATTGTTGGCTAGAAGTACCCCATTCTAGTAATCTTGGATATTAGAGATCTTGGTCCCGTGTGATCTCCGCAAATGCCTTCGTGGACTTCTTCTAGGATGTACCTTGCTTCATCCTCTTTGACACACCTTAAGTAGGGGAGAGAAAACCCCCTATTGTAGAGTGCGTCATTTAGGAGCGTGAATTTGGTAGCTCGTTTCTTTATCTTCCTTGCCTCATCTGGATCTAACGGTAGGTGGCCATCCTTCAAGTAGGAGATGATAGGTGTCATCCAGCTCATGCCCCCTTATATCGCAAATGTATGAAATTCTTCTATATTGGGGAAGTTTTGTACATCCCCAGTGGGTCATTTTCAGCTTCTGACAAAGCTTGTCTCGCCACTTCATTTGCTTCCATGTTCAAACTCCGTGGAACTTGCATAAACTCTACTTGTTCTAGATCTCTAGCAAGCTGGTTCGTCAACTTCAAGTACTTCTGCATCCTCTGCTCTTTTGCTTCATAATCCCCTTTGATCTGCCTGATTACTAACCTGGAGTCACTTTTTAGGAGTACTGTTTTGGCTTCCATGGACTTAGCCAATCTCAACCCCGTCAGTATTGCTTCTTACTCAGCCTCGTTGTTGGTGGCTAGGAACTGGAGTTGGAACCCGTACTTCAAGGTGTCCCCTTCTAGTGAGGTTATGACGACTCCGACTCTGCCTTTACGTTTAGCTGACAATCTGTTGGTTTAGACCGTCCATGACTTTGCTACATCCATCGGGCTATCTTCAGGCATCATGAATTCGGCGATGAACTTCGCTAGTACTTGGGCCTTTATTACTGCTCATGGTTTGTATTCAATGTCGGATTGGCTTAGCTCGACTGCCCATTGTACCATTCGTCCAGTGGCATCTAGTTTGCTTATTGCCTTCCTAATGGGTTGGTCCGTCATGACAAGGATGGGGTTTGCCTGGAAATATGGATGAAGCTTTTGAGAGGCAACGATCAAAGCAAAAGTGATCTTCTCGATACGTGGGTACTTCGCCTCTGCTTCTTGAAAGGGCTGGCCCACATAGTACACAGGGCGCTGGATCCTTGCTTCTTCTCGAATAAGGGCTGCACTTACTGCCGTGGCAGAGACAACTAGATAAAGGAACAAGTCTTCACCCTCTTTTGACGGGCTCAGTAATGGCGGGTTGCTCAAATAGCGTTTTAGCTCCTGGAACGCCACTTCGCATTCGTCCGTTCATGTGAAGGCTTACTTGAGGGTCTTGAAGAACGGAAGGCACTTATTCGTCGCTCTTGAGACGAAATGGTTCAATGTTGCTACTTTTCCTGTCAACCTTTGTACCTCCTTGACGTTCCTTGGTGAGGTCATCTCTAGTATAGCTTTCACTTTCTCCGGATTAGCTTCTATGCCTCGTTGTGACACCATAAAGCCGAGGAACTTCCCATAGGAAACCCCGAATGCACACTTTGCCAGGTTCAACTTCATCTGGTACTGTCTCAAAGTTTTGAATGTTTCCTCCAGGTCGTCCAAATGGCTTTCTGCTTCTTTGCTTTTGACGAGCATATCATCTATGTACATCTCCATGTTTTTCTCGATTTGTTCACCAAACATCTAGTTTACTAACCTCTGGTAGGTAGCTCCTGCGTTCTTCAACTCGAATGGCATGACTCTGTAACAGTAGAGTCCTGGCTGGTGATGAAGGCCGTGTTTTCTTGATATTCTTCTATCATCTGGATCTGGTTGTACCCCCCCGAGAATGCGTCCATAAATGTTAACAACTTGTGTCCTGCTGTGGAATCAATGAGCTGGTCAATTCTTGGCAAAGGGAAGTTGTCTTTAGGGCAGACTTGATTCAAATCTGTGAAATCCACGCACATCCTCCACTTCCCATTTGCTTTCTTTACCATGACGACATTAGCTAACCATTCTAGGTAGTATACTTCACAAATGAACTTGGCGGCCAGGAGCTTGTTTACTTCATCCATGATGGCCTTGTTCCTCTCAGGTGCAAAGACTCTTCTTCTCTGTTGGATGGGCTTTTTCCTCAGATCCACGTTTAGTCGATGTTGGATGACATTCTTTGAGATGTCGGGCATGTCTTTGTGGCTCCACGCAAATACATCTAGGTTTCTCTTCAGGAACTCCACTATCCCTTTCTTTATATCTGGGCTAAGATTCGCCCCAACATTCTTTACTTTCGTAGGCTCTCCTTCTACCAGTTCTACCATCTCCAATGCTTTTTTCTTCGATGATCCATGTGTGGTTTTCTTTTGACGCCAGTACTGCCTGATAACACTCTCTAGCCAGAACTTGGTCCCTTTTGATTACTCCTACTTTGTTTTTTGTTGGGAATTTTACCTTCAAATAGTACGTCGAGGTTGTAGCTTTCCAATGGTTAAGTGTGGGTCGTCCAATGATAACATTGTAGGACGATAGAAAATCTACCACCAGGAAATTAAGTTGCTTCGTTAATTGTTGGGGGTATGTGCCTACAATTACAGTAAGAGTCACTATCCCTTTTGGGTACACCTTGTCCCCGCTGAAGCTGACAAGGGGAGATTCAAATGGACGAAGCCTACTCGGGTCCACTTTCAATTGCTGGAAGGCGAAGAGTTAAATGATGTCAATGAAGCTCCCATTGTCTACTAGGATTCTTATAGTGTTGAACCCTTCTATCATCAACATGATGACCAAGGGGTCGTCATGTGGCTGCTTTACTCCTCTGGCATCTTCCTCCGAGAAGACCATGTCTGTAGCTTCTTTTCTTTAGTGTTTTGTTAGCGGTATCATATGGACACTGTTGACCTATCTTTACTGCAACTTCTTGAGGGATTTGAAGGAACCCCTCATCGTTGGACCACCGTTGATCATCCTTATTTCGCCTATTGTATTCTATGGTCCTTCTCGTGGTTTGTCATCGTCCCTAGGCTTTTCTTCTGACCTGGTTCAGTCTTCTTGCTTTGGTTGTCCATACATATTTTTCTTGACGAACTTTCACAGTTTTCCTTTTTAGATCAACTCCTTTATCTGCTCCTTGAGATCCCTACATTCGTCAGTATAGTGCCTGTGGTCTCGGTGGAAACATTAGTATTTTTTCTTGTTTTAGGCACTGGGTGAACCACTAAATGGCTTTGGCCATTTCAGCTGGTGATCATCCTTAATTTGCATTAAGATCTGGTTAATGGGCATTACTAGGGGTGTGAAATTTACCATTTTGTGAGCTTTGTCGTCCCTTCGCTTGCCTTTGTCGTTGCTGGAAGAATGGTCTCTTCTTTCTCTTTTTTGCCCTTTCTGGTTGTCTTGGGGCCCGTCTTTGGTGTTCGAGGACCACCTACCTCTATTATTGCTAGAGCGTCCTCCGCGTTCATGTATTTCTGAGCCTTCATGAGCAAATCTATCATTGATGCTGGGGGACTATTAGTGAGTGCCACTATAAACTCTTTGGACCTTAATCCTGCTTTGAATGTAGTTAGCTACACTTGGTCCTCTACTTCGTCTACTTCCAGCACTTCCTTGTTAAATTGCTTTACATAGGATCTTAAGGACTCTCTTTCTCCCTGTCTGATCGTCAGTAGATGATCTGCTAGTCTTTTCTGACGCTGTCCTCCAATGAAGTGACGCATAAACAGGCTACTGAGCTTGTCAAAATCATCGATGGAAGACTACACCAACTTGCTGAACCATACTCGAGCTGCCCTTTTGAGGGTGGTCGAGAAGGATCGACACACTATTTCATCTGGGGTCTGCTGCAGGTTTAAAGTCTTCTTAAAGGTAGTGATGTGATCCAATAGGTCTTTCAACCTGTTAGGTTCTAAGATCTTAGGATTTATGTATTTAGAACTCTAATTTGTAATGTTGGCAAACCATGATCAAAAGAATGTGTTTAGTCTAGTATAGGCTTGCTCAAAGTTGATTAATTATTGTAAAGTTGGAATCGAGTGGCTGCAGAAGTATTAGTAACTTTCGGCCTGGCTCGATCGATCGAAAATTAGACTCGATCGATCGAAAGTCGGCCAGAACGTTTTTCTGCAGAATTCCAACTCAGCCCAAACTCTATTTAAACGTCTTGGGGATCAAGTAAATCACTCCTATATATAAGGGAAACCCTAGAACGTTTTTAGGACTGAAGAGAGAGAGATTAGAGTGCCTCTTGTGCCTCCTTTTATTTTTAGGGTTTTGTACCCAAACCTCTCTAAGTCTTTGTTGCTCATATTGCTGTTTATGTGAATCTCTTGTGAGATCTTTGAGGAGCTTTCCTTCACATAAACTTAGGGTTTTCAAGGTAGAGATTATCTACATCTTGATGATCAACAAAGTTGCTGCCATTGAAGCTTAAAGAAAAACAAGCGTGGGTGCTTGTATCTAGTGGAGAATCCAAGAAAGAAGGAATTCGTGGATTCGGAGTTTGCACGTGGTCGTGTCAGTAAGTTCTACTGGTGGGTAGCATTAGGAAGTCAAGCGGGGAGCTTGTAAGTCCTTTTGTATGAACTTCAATTCTTTCATAGTGGATTCAGGTTTACCTTGAGGATAGCTAGGTCAAATCCTCCCCAGGTTTTTATCGTGTGGTTTCCTGGGTCATCATATCATTGTGTTATTTATTCTTCCGTTGCTTTTTATATCTTGATATGATTGTTTGATTGTTTTTAACCTAGATTTGCATAATTTGACCAAGTTAACAACTTGGCTTAATAAACTAGGTTAATCCAATTGTAGTTTAAGGGGTCTAAAACTCTACACAACCCATCATACGATTCCTGCTGCGGAAGCTGAAATTTCGGCAGGAATGGGTGATCAAGTACCCGTTATGTGAATGGAGAGTCTGTCCTTCTCACCATCCTGTCCAAGTTCTTGGCCATTTTTCCTTTCATGGCATTTTTGAGCTCGTCCATCTCTTTTCTCATATTCCTCAGGAGGTCATTGCTGGCCTTGTCGGACCGCTTCGTACGCCTTGAGCCATCTCTCCCTTTCTGGATCTTGCACTTCGTCCTCATTCCTATTGTTTTCCATCCTTCTTGGCGAGCGGTTTTCTTCTTGTTGCAATCGTTGTCTCATCTCCTAGTTTTGCTTTGTCAGTTCCTCCACACTGGCCATGAGAGCTTGGACTTGCAATGCTAGGGCGGCTGACTCTGGTTGTGCATTGGACTTCATTTGGATGACAGTAGGGTAGAGCAACATTTCCTGTCCTTAGGATTAAGAGAAAGAAAGTGTTTCCCTCAAACGGCGCCAAACTGATGAAGCTAAAGTCGTCAGTCGTTCAGGTCGTCCAGATGATCCTGGTGCAACTTGCAAGAACACAAGAGAAGATCGTAAAGACAAGTCACCAGTGTGGTGCTTGCCGGCGAGCCTCCGATGGCAAAGTCAGAGAGAGAGAGAGAGAGAGAGAGAGTTGGAATGTATTCAGCTGATAATAATAACTCAGTGTTTGTACCTTTTACCTTTGGTAGAGCATGCTATTTATAGGCCATCCTCCTTCTAGCCGTTGGAACCACCATTAATGGTGGTCTTAGTTCTGAGTAACGTTTTTAGTATTCAAAGCGAAGGGAAATGGAATCTCTTGACATTTAATGTGTGAGTATAAGAGCTTTTGAGCTGTCGCTTGGCCTCGTCTAATCCGTAACGGTCCTGGCAATAATGGCAACATTTATTGCTTTACCCTCATTCTTAGCCATTTCTGGACGAACCTTTTCGTTGGGCTTATCATTTTTCTTCAGACCTTCATCATATTTATATCATATCTGACGCTACATACTAGCCGAGAAATTAGATAGTTACCTTTTTATGATGTCACCTAGTATTAATCTTTAGTTGATCATGGCTCATGAAGGATTCGTACGTGAACGTAAATTAAGATTTAACTAGTCGCTAACCCGTGCTATGCACGGGAAAGTTCAGGAAATTTATTTTAATATATTATATGTTTTTTTTTCCTTTATTAAGCACTAATAAATAAAACTTGTATATTTGAACAAATAAATCAAGGTTTATAGTAACAATTTCCACATTAATTTCAAGTTTAATTTGCATATGAGTAATGAATACTTGCTGATACGATCATTTGAAAGTACTATGCACAAACATTCATCATAACAATAGCATATCACTTACTCCAACCAAATGTACAAAAACCAATTATGCATAATACAAAATACAAAACCAAGCAAAACCCATCATAAAAAAGTGAAAAAATTATTACACAGAAAGGCTATTATGTGGATGGCCTACTCATATGTCTCATAAGTCCCTGCTTCATTGACTTCCACACTGCACTAACATTTTTTAAAATCATCGAATCAAATAAAGTGTTATATCTTCCAGAGTAACAGGGGAACCTTTCATTTCTACATGAGCAATAAATTTGAAGGAAGCTGTAATATCAGTCTATAATGGAAGTGGCACATTGCCTCATAATCATCATCTATTACATAGTGTGCATACTGAGAACTCCTTCCTTTATAACTACTACATAACCTGCATTCCACTGTTTGTCTAATACCCACAATACGTTGACTACTTGTTGTTGGATACATTATCAGAAAATTTTAAATTGGGGATCAAGCACTTCATACAGCTTTACTTTTGAGTTTTTAGGAAAAAAGAAGAAGAAGAAATAATTAGTAAAAATTATGATATGTACAGAAAAGTAGGTGAAGCTTTTTGGCCAATCTTCTTGTGATATGGTCCACCTTTGGAAGGCAGATAAGTACCACATTGGTTGTAAAGGCCATTGAATTGGACGCTGGAGTTGTAATTGTTAAAGATAGTGCTTAGGCTGGTGCTCATGTCAGTGGAATTTTCATTCCTTCTCTCTTTGTTTTGGGATTGGAGAAGCTCAAAGCAAGTGTAGATTTGATGAACATAGATGCAAAATGAGCAGTACAAATAACATATGAATCCAACAGGAACTACAATCAGAAATGAAGTCCTACTTGCTGTGAAAATCATTTATCCTCTGAATATTTAGATTCAAGACTTAGCTTGTCAGATAAACCCCTAAACCCTTTAATTTACAAAAGTAAAGCAAGCTGAAGAGTAAAAATTAAATTTAAAGCATAAGTTTGAGCAGTACATGCAGTTTTTGGATTTTATATAGCAAATACTTCTGTTATAATACTTCAAAATCCAAATAGAGCCATGGTATTGCATATATAGTTTAGATTAAATTTAAATAAACCAATAATGATATAAAAAAGACTCCCACAGATACATATAGTCTACTCCAACCCTGCCCCAAACAAAAAATCTACAGGGCATTCAATAATCAAATAGAATATAACAAACTAAATCTGAGTTTCCAGCTAGTTATACAACTTAATTGGACGCTTACATAATAATTCAGCCAATATGTTTAAAACAGGGCATTCCCAGCACAGTTAGAAACCTAAAATAAACTTAAAAGGTCAAGTAACCAACACCCAATTGTGCATAAATTACAATAAGAATTCAGAGATTGGCAGCCATACATGAACCCATATAGGAATTCACAAAATTAAATCCAAAATAAACTGAATAGAATATCAGAATTATAAAGAGCAATAAAAATTCAGAATTATAAAGCGACACTAATGTCAAATTGGTGAACGAATCATAAGCAGATTGTATACACAAACATCTAATGCCTTCTAATGGCAATATCTAGATTTAACCTAGTCAAGCACAAATTGCAAAGACACTTAGTTGAAGGAACCAAAGGCTTGACAGGAAATATTCGGCAAACACATCATGGGGCAGCATTGAAGTTTTATAGGTCAAACCTCATACTCAACTACTTTAAATTTCAAATTGATAAATAATAATAAAAATTTCCAACCAAATTCAAAATTATAAAATCTACAAAGAAATTATAATCAACATTAACATTCAAACTCTCTCATGTTCCTTCAATTAAACAATAAAAACACAGAATATTGATTTCAAACAACAACCATATATTTGCTGTGTGTTTAGAAGAGAGCATACCTAAACAACCTTCAAGGATCCTTTGTTGTTTCTTGAAATAATCAGCTACCCAGTTTCCTTTTCCTACAATTAAATGCATAAGATGAATGAATGCATTAAAAATCATTAAATTTTGATTTTTTGCTTTCCAATAGAGCTTAACATCAACTATGTCAAAGAATATTAAAACTCCAAGCATAAAAGTAGAAAATTTTCCTTTGTTTCAATATGTCTTTAGTACCAACCTTCATGACTCTTTTACAATTTTATTTGGATTGTGTGTCTCAACAGCATACCAATGTAATTATTAATTACTTAAAATTCAAAAAAAAAAAAAATTATACATGATAAGTTACAATTCAAATTGAGTTTCATGAGTTCTTTAAATGTAAAGAGAACACTACAATATTTAGAAAATTAGATGTACATAGACAAATAGATGTACTAAAAAAAAATTCAGAAATTTAGTACAGAGACAAACGAATAACCTTGATTCAAACAGAATGACATCCAGTACAGATACACAGCTAAAATTACAAATACAAAACAGAGTCAACAGGCTCAGGAACACCCCCAAGTTTGAGATAACCAAGAAACTTAAATATGCAATCACATTCCAATTTCAAATTCTTTCTAGAAACATATTATTAATAAATATGCAAGAAACAGTACATAATAAAGGAAAGGTAAATACCTGACTGTCCTCATCTTGTAGTACAAAGAATCATATGTAACCCCTCCTTATTAATCATGTTCAGCTACAAACTTGAAAAAAAGAAAAAAGAAAAAAGAAAAATGCAAGCACCTGCAACAAAAGTGAAATAAAATAGAATACCATAGAAAAATCTTAGTAGAAATAACATAAAGTAATTCACAATTGGCAAATTAACAAAGCAAAATTCACAATTCACAAAGGTATCTAAAAGGAACCTTCACAATTGATTGTGCTTCCATTTACTTTTGCTTCACTGTTGTTTTTTCCTCAACACCCAACAAATGCTCAATTTGGTTAAGTTTCTCTGATTGTGAAAATACTTTGGAAGCTTCATATCAAGCAGATGGTGGGCATCTATGAAAAGTGAAATTATTTTAATTCTAGGAAAGTTAACTAATCAAGCAAATGATTTATCAGCTACGAAACCAGAGAAAGAAATCAAATTAAAAAAAAAAAATTAATTTAACAAATCCTTAGGTGTAAATTAATTGAAATCAACAATAATCAAACTAAAAGCAATTCAAACATAAACGAATTAGTAAAAATAAATAAAAGTTAAAACGTTTCACAGATATCTGATGCAATTCATACTAACGGATTTAATCATAAAGAGAGAAAAGAGTTACCTTCTTTGGAAGAGTCGGCAGTTTGGGCTAATACCTTAGAGAGAATGATAGAAAGGATTAAATCCAGATTTTGAAACCTAGAGGTCTGCGTTAGGAAGGGGTGAAGTCATTAGAGAGAAGAAGGTTTTGGATGAGTATACTTGAGGGCTGAAGAGATAATCAAATGGTGGGGTTGACAAATATAGAACTGGAGAAGGGTGGTGCTGGAGAAGGTGGAGCCGTTGAGCTGCGATTTGCGTGTGGGGGAACGGCAGAGCGTGGTCTGCGTTTTGGTGGAAGGAGAAGCTAGAGCGTGTTAGGGGCTTAGGGCTCCTCTGATTTTGCGTTTAAGTATTTTTTGGGTTTTAGAAATTTTTTTTTTTTTTTTATGATTTTTTTTTTAATATTGTGCTGACGTGAAAAATTGTGGGAGTTTCAAAAGTTTCGGTTTTATATATATATATATAGATAAGAGGGAGGTTTTATTTTCTAATTTATAAATTTCTCATAGTCAAACTGGCAAATAAGACTAAAACGAATATTTAGTTAGTGTTAAGAAATTGTAGATTCCATCGGTGGATTAGTTAAGAAACAAGAATTGGAGTTTGGCCATCTTTGTTATGGCCCACGAAAGGAGAAAATACACCATGCATTGGATGCATGTCTTCTTCCTCTCACATGAAGACGGGCCTCTTGAATGCATGATATACTCCTCCCATGAAAGAGTTATGTGGTGCCGGGAACAACAGAGAGCTGAAAATACAGAACTGAAAATACAAAGACGGGCCCCTTGAATGCATGATATACTCCTCCCATGAAAGAGTTATGTGGTGCCGGAAACAACAGAGAACTAAAAATACAGAACTGAAAATACAAAAATGGGCCTCTCGAATGCATGATATACTCCTTCCATGAAAGAGTTTTGTGGTGCCATGAAAGAATTCACCCTTGAAAACATGTAATTAAGCTTATACTTAACCGGCTTGCAAGGGAGGGTGCTTAAGAGCTTATAAACTTGTAATTAAGCTTATACTTAATCATGTGGGAAGCTTATTCTTAACCGGCTTGCAAGGGGAGGGTGCTTAAGAGCTTATAAACATGTAATTAAGGTTATACTTAATCCATGTGGGACACTAAGATCATAACATACCACTATACTTTGCAGCCGACGTCCACAATGGCTCACTCTAGCAACATTGACCCGATGGTAACCTTTTCTCTTTTGGTGGCAACTCACCCTTGAAAATTGTCTTGCAAGGGGAAGGTGCCTAAGAGCTTATAAGGATATGGTTAAACTTATATTTAATCCATGTAGGATACTAGGATCATAGCATATCACCAAATGTTACAAACTTATAGATAAAACTTACCATTGAAAATTAGCTTGTAAGGTGAGAGTGCCTAAGAGTTTATAAACACATGATTATTAAACTTATATTTAATCAATGTGGGATACTAGGATCATAACATACCACCACGCTACGTGGCTCTGATACCAAATGTTACAAACCCATAGTTTGAACTCATTCTTGAAAACCGGGTTGCAAGGGGATGGTGCCCAAGAGCTTACAAATACATGGTTAAACTTATATTAAATTCATGTGGGACACTAGGATTATAACATAGATCATCTCATCTCTTTCCTCAAAGTGGTGGATCAAACTTCGACCATATTACAAACCCATGGTTTGAACTCATTCTTAAAAACCGGCTTGCAAGGGAATGGTGCCCAAGAGCTTATAAATATATGGTTAAACTTATATTTAATTCATATGGGACACTAAGATCATAACATAGACCATTTCATCTCTTTCCTCAAAGTGGTGGATCAAACTTCGACCATGTTACAAACCCATGGTTTGAACTCATTCTTAAAAACCGGCTTGCAAGGAAATGGTGCCCAAGAGCTTATAAATACATGGTTAAACTTATATTTAATTCATATGGGACACTAAGATCATAACATAGACCATCTCATCTTTTTCCTCAAAGTGGTGGATCAAACTTCGACCATGTTACAACTGCAAACCTGACAGCTATCACTCACTTACTAGTCAATGAAAGTGGGTCAGTTTCACCCTTCACACCTATAACTCTATAAGTAAAAGAACCTTATATATTTGCTGATGGAATTATTGCTTCAAAGAATCATCCACGCCCGACAAATTAATTTTAAAAAATTTAGGCCTTTACTGGCGTGATCTTAAGGCTCTGCTTTATAGCAATTATATACTATGTTTGGCATGAGTCGTGAGATAAAATCCAGGTTTTTTGAACGTCTCGAGAGAGATAACGTGCCCCTTTCATTCTTATTATTATAATTGCAAGTTGATGAAGATAACGAACACTACAGGAATGTATAAAATTTAATATTGAGAGAGAAATCTTCAAGGACAAGGAGGAAGCAGGAGTGCTGCTGATAATCAGAGATGCACGCTGGGACTACTTGTAGGTGTGATGATGAGTAAGAAAGAAAAGATCATTGATGACCCTTCAATAAACTTAGTTACCATATTAAAAAATAAATTAAAATCAATGCAATGTTCGATGTATATGCTAGTGGCCTAGTAACTTTCTAGGAACTTGTAAGGAAAGTGAGCATTGGAGTTGAAACATATTGCTATTTAAATCCCCTCGAACAAATTGCTGACAGTGATGCTCATCTATATGTATATATTTTATTGAGTACAAGGAATCCAACCGAGCATTATTGAGTTGTGTTTTCTTATATACAAATAAACCCATCTTCTTTCGGCTGAGTAGTATGGTCTTACTCGCTCTAATAAATTGGAGAATTTGGAGTCTTTCGGAGAGTGGTGGATTTCCTAGTCCTACTTTACAAATATACAAATAAATGCATCTTCTTTCTGCAAGTGGTGCCTTTTCCAATAACTGTTAATTAGCAAAGTTTCAGAAACTCGTTATACATTGATAGACCATATATTACAGCATTCACATCAGCTCGTGCATAAATTTTTCCATTTTACACGTTCAAAACCTACTTTTTCTATTTTACACATCCACTTTTATAAAACACCCACATCAGTTTATCTATTCTATCACTTCTTTTATTTAAATAATCAATTTTATCTATTTTTTTTATTATTTATCTCAACTACCATCTTATATATGCGCGTCTCTTTCTCTCCATTCATTTTCTCTGATTTCTTGCTCTCTCGACCATCTCCATACCCACACATCACTCTCCCTCACAGCTCTGATCTCACCATCTCCATCTCCCTCACAGCTCCGATCTCACCCATCTCCATACCCACACATCACTCTTCCTCACAGCTTCGATCTCACCATCTCCATTTCCCTCAGCTCCGATCTCACCTCCGATCTCACCCATCTCCATACCCACACATCACTCTTCCTCACAGCTCCGATCTCACCATCTCCATCTCCCTTACAGCTCCGATCTCACCATCTCCATCTCCCTCAGCTCCGATCTCACCCATCTCCATACCCACACATCAACTCTCCCTTACAGCTCTGATCTCACCTAGCTCCGATCCACGAACCAAGCTTGGCGACCCAGAACCAAGCTCTGGTGACCCAGATCGTGTCTTCACCGGCCGATTCACTCACCAAGCTCCACGACCCAGATCGTGTCTTCACCGGCCAATCCACGAACCAAGGTCCACAAGCATCGATCTATCTCTCCGTTGGTTTGTCTGTGTGGGTTTGTTTGTGTGTGGGTGTGTTTCTGTGTTGATTTGTCTGTAATGGTGCGAACGAAAATGAATAAAATAATAAATTCACATGCTACAGTAACTGTGCATATATGCACGGGTACAGTGGCAATTGTGCATTTATGCACAATTATGCATAAGCTGATGTGGGAGGTTTTTTGCTTAAACTGTGTAAAATTAGCCTCTTTTTCCATTTTGCACAATTATGGCTAAGCTGATGTGAATGCTCTTACTTCTATTCTCTTTTCTTCCTCTTATTTTTCTCGGACTATTTACCTTCTCTCTTTCTCTTACTTTTCCGGATGTCCATTGAAGGGATTGTCTACCTATTTGCAACCTACTACAGTAAGTGCACTCTAACTTGACTTTCATGTTGTTCATTTTTAAACTAATTTATTCAAGTCATTTAAACTATTAAGTTTGAACTCCAAATCTTTATATTTTTGGGTAAATTCATCTGTGGTATACCCTTGAAAATATGGAATTATTATATGGTTCATATCATGACACTTACCTTCTTTATGAATTTTTTTTTTATGAGGTATACGGACCTTGTTAGAGTTCTATCCAAGTCAAGCTTTTTCTTATAATTGAAATTAGAAATCTCATTTGAATCTAAACTTGCTCTTTAGTGGCCAAGCCATGATTCGATTATAGGGAGGATAGAATTTAAAAGCGATTCACACATTCATAAACATAAACACATTGTTAGCTTTTAGATCCTTGTAAACTAGATTGTTAAACCTAATTAATTGACCAAGTGAATACTTAGGTTTATAATTCAGATCTAGGTTAAAATAATAAAGTCATATAATGTAAAGCAGTAGAAAATAAAGAACACAATGATATGATCACCCAGGAAAACCAAACCGTTAAAAAAAGCTAAGGAGGATTTAACCTAACTATTCTTAAAGTAAAAAGCAAATCTACTATAAAGAATCAAAGATTAGAATAAGACTTAGACCACTAACATCCTATTGCTACTACATGTAGAATTTACTAACACGACCACGTGCAAGCTCTGAATTCACAAACTCCTTCTCTATTAGGCTTTTGCAACACAAGCACCCACACTTTTTGAGACTCCACTCAAAGGTTTAGCAACACAAACTCTCCTGTTTGTGACTCCAAGACCACCCTTGAAGGTTTAGATCTTCAACTATTGTTGATCTTGATGCAGCAACTTCAGATCTACCGGATCTTGAGATTCTTCAAGGAATAACACCGCTAGAAGATATGTGAGAGCTTTTGGGTACAAAACCCTAGATACAAAAGAAGCACACTCTTTTCTCTCTGAAAAGCCTTTTAAAAATGTGCTTAGGGTTTCCTTTATATATTAGTAGTGTTTTACTCACTGTTTTAAAAACCGAACCAGACCCGCCGGTCTAACCGGTTCAACCGGGACCCGGATGCCAGTCCGGTCCGGTTAAAACCCTTAAAACCAGTCAACAACCGGTCAAAAACCGGGCAAGAACTGGGGTTGAACTGGAAATTTTTAAAAAAACGGTTCGATGACCGGTTCGGTTTTTAAAACCATGGTTTTACTTGAAACCCAATATGTTTAAGTAGAGTTTGGGCTGAAATAGAATTCTATAGATACGTGTTTCGATCGGTCAAGCTTGTCTTTCGATCGATTAAACCAGGCAGTTTTCGAATTCTTCTTTCTGCAGCTAGTATATTCTTGAATCTTGACTTGTATCACCTTGAGTATTGTCTAATAATACCTATAAACTCTAGGATCTATATTTAGACAAGTTTGTATTTACAATTTGCCAATTGTTTTAAACTTTTAGAATCTAATACATATATATACCACAGACAATAAATATCTTATATTGTACTTTGTTTTCTAACATTTTTTGGTATTTATTATAATATTATGTTTTTCATACTTTTTATACACAACTTTTTTCCATGTCACCTAGTATTAATCATTATTCATATATATCGGAATATAAATTGGTTCATCTTGCCTTTGTGTGTTTGTTTCTTTAATTCTTTCCTATTCTTTTTTTTTCTTTTTTCTTTTTTCTTTTCTAATTGGAAATGAGAAATCTCCTAAGCCCAAGAGCTAACCCAATTTGAGTGAGCCTAGGCCCTATGCCCATTATTTGACTGTGGACTAGTGAGATTTTCAGGCCAAAACTTCAAGATAGGAAAAATTGGGAGAGTCTTGATCATATTGTAATATAAGAAATTGAGTAAAGTAGACTATAATGTTCTGTTTGGTAAGAGTATTTAAATATAATTATTTGTTTTGCAATCCATAAAATGATGGGTTCCACACTTGAATATATTGTTTGGCTGATATTTTCTAAATACAGTTTACAAAAAATTGTATCCTATTTTCCTTGTTTAGAACAGGATTTTGAAAACGGCTGAGTTGGTGTTTTCAAGATACAGTAAATATTTTTAATGATATAGTTGTAAATAAACTGAAAATAGTAGACTTCATAGTTTTGTCCAAACTTTTCTTTCTCTTAAATTAAGGAGCTTATCTTTATCACAAAAAAAAAAAAAAAAAAAAATCTCACACTTCAAATTTGAAATTTATCAGTTTTTTGAAAATTGTTTTCATACTGTTTTGAAAGCTAAAAGCTCGAAAATGTGTTCAAAACACAAGAGCAATTTAGACCCCCAAATTATAGTTACGGTTTGGTTGATTTTACACTAACTTAATATGAAGTGCGGAATAGTGTAAACACAAGCATATAACCAAGGCAACTACTCTAATCCATATTTAAAGCAACATAGCAGTAAAAATGAAATAAACAAGAGTAGGGAAGAAGGATGCAAACACAGATAACACTGAGACGTGTTATCGAAGAGGAAACCGAAGAACTCGGCGAAAACCTCTCCGCCGCCCTCCAAGCGGAAATCAATCCACTAGACAATCAGTTGGGACACATGGGTTAACAAGAGACCCTCTAAGCCTAATCTACCCGATGCACCTAAGCCCTCCAAGCTCCTACTCCAACAAGGCTTCTTGGAACCGTGTCTTGTCTAGCTCTCTGAATCCCACAACAAGCTCTATGTTGCATCTGTCATCCTTGGCTTCTTCCAATGCTTCTCAGCAGCACCAAAACGTCACACAACACTCTCAAAGGGTGTGGTAAGTGTTTGGGCTATCAACCTCTCAATGGTATGGAAATGGAGAGAGAAGAGTTGAGGAAATACCACAAGCAAGTGTATAGAGAAATGTGGGGAGGACAATCTCTAATTCTCAATGTGTTTGGCTAGGGCTTTCTCTCTGAAGCACTCCTCAACATTTGTGGGTAATGTGGGTATATATAGGATAGGTACAGAAAGTGTGACCCATTCAGTACAGGCTGGCAGAACAGAATACCTCGCAGGTGTCTCGCGGGAAGGCCTTACCCACGAGATACTCGCGAGACACAACTGTCTCCACCAGGCCTGACTCTTCGCATTCCAGCATGTGTCTGGCACATGTTTCACTTCGCGGGATGCTAGGTCACGAGACACCCGCGAAAATCCTTCAATCTTCAAATGCTTGAATCTTCATGCACTCTCTCTATCACACACCTCTTACAACAAATCCCACAACAAATACAGGGTATAAATGATTGATATTAATTACAATCAAATTTGGCATGGAATAAAAGCCAACAAAACACATAGTTGTAAATAACAACTTTACAATCTCCCCCTTTGGCTATTCCGTGACAAAACCCTAAAACAGACTCTAGACTTAAATGTGAGTTTGGGAACAAAGGCAAAACTCACTCACACCTAATTCTAGATTCTAAACAGCTTTTGAAACATATGAACAAGTATCTCCTGAAACACAACAACACAATAATATCATTGTATGCAGAAAACTTGAAATGCATATGGAGCAAATATAATATGATTAAGCAGAATGGAATAAAAAATAGACCATGGCAAGATCAAACAAGCAGTCACTATACACAAGTGATCACTATGCTCATTCACACAGGAATGAACATCCGGACATGCAAAATGAAACTTTCATTTGAAGATAGTCATTTGCAAGTCCAACACACAACCAATGCGAAATACATGAAGTATTTGCATCTAGGAACAATCCTACTAGGGTACAAGAGTGTTCATCACTCAACCAATGCATAGAATGTGTATGCATCTAGGAACAATCTTACAAGGGCACAAGAGTGATGTACTTGAAGTAAAATGCATGACATTAAACAACAAGTAAATATGCATAAAGGCTGCATAGGCACGGTATTGCAAATGCATGGCACAAACCACAAAGACCTACAAACGATGCATGAAACAAACCCTTAAAGCTTACATAAGCAACATAGGTACAAACCAAAAGATGCTACAAAGCATAGAAATAGAAATAAAAACAAAGCAAACTACTGAAATTATACTGAGATAAAAACAAAGTATCAAAGCTAACAACAGAGTATCAAAGCTTTAAACTAAAAACAGTTATAGGAACTAAAATAAACATAATTAAACTGTCTGTAAAACCAATAACCAATGTTACTATGTTTCTAAGCTACGCTCCCCCTAACGCTGTGCAAGCTATTCTTCAGCTCCCCCTCAAAATTTTCCCCCCCTTTTTAACCGGAATGGCCAAAGGGCTAGAACTGGCCAGAGTCTGAGTCTGATCCATGACAGGGGGACAAGTTCTGAACCTGTGATGACAGCTCGGTAATCTGTCCTTATAGATATGCAAACTGGTCTGCTGTATGCTACACATGGGAGTCAAGCACTGTAGACATCTGATCCATCTTTGCTAGCAACTGATCAAGTTTGCTCAGGCCTTGCGTTGGAGCAGAAGACAATGGCTGTGCTGATGTCTCTGGGGCAGAAGTGAACCTGTCAATCTCCTCCTCTGTATCTCCACCTTCATCTTGCACAACACAAGGCAGTGGGATGGTATGCACACCAGTCTTGGAGCCTCTAATGTGGGCTGTGCTCCTGGTCAGTGTATTAGCTCCAACGGGATAGTCCCTCTGAACTATAGTAAGACCATTTGGGAATTTCAGCTTCGTCTTTGCGATGAATCCCATGATCAGTGAGGGAAAAGGCATTATGGTTCTTGAGTTCTGCTTTGTAATGCTCTTTTTCAGAAGATGGAAGATGTGGCTGCAAATATCGATCTCCTGGTGATTGAAAAGATCGTAGAGAAATCTCGTCCTCAGAGCTGATAAAGTGGTGAGGTTGGTGACTGGATACAGGTTATGAATCATCACATAACTCAATGTTCTCATTTCTGGAGTAAACTTGAGAGTATCCATTGATGATTTCTTTAGAACTCCTCCAAGAGTAGTTATCATTTCCGCAATAGAACCCAATCTTTCATCATATTGGACTGACATTGGCTGAGAGGGGGGACGTATCTCCAACAAGTCTTGAATACTGTCTCTTGTGATTACGAATTCTTTGTGCCTCACCCAACAAAGTATCTTGTCATCTTCCACATCAGCATTAGAGAAAAATTCTCTAATAATTTCTGAGTATACATTCCCAACTGGATTCAACAACTTGGTCCAAGTTCTTTCTTTGAGCGCATCCGGAATGAATGTGTGCTCAAGATCCTCCAATTGAACTACCTGTTCCATGACAATGGTTGCTCCCTTGTAGCAGTCATTGAACTTCATATCTGCTTCTGCTGACTTGAAATGCTCAAAGTCAGTGCGTGCATGTTTTGAAGATTTCTTCTTAGCTGCATGCTTGGTGGGAGACATCTGCATAAATTCATAATGCAGACAAAGAAATGTGCACAAACACCAAAAACAAAACACACAAAGATAATTAGATCCATGTTAGAGCAAAATCAAGTGAAATAGTTTAAAACAGGGCATAATCAACTCAAACCAATAAAAACATAATCAAAATGCATGAAAAACGAGACATTTTGCATGAAATCAAGTAACTGTGCATGTGTGTGCATCTGTGTGCATGCGTTGATGCATGAGGGGTGCCTAAATGTGCCTAGTTGTGTGCCTAGTGAGTGCATCATGGGCAAAGTGTATGACACACTTGATCAATGACCAAACTAAGTAAAATAAGGATAAACATATGTAAACTCACACATTGGAACTCACTTGAATTCAATTAAGCACAACAATGTCACTTAGACATTTTATCAAACACCTAACATGCATAAAAACATTCTAAGTATGAGCAATGCATGAACATGGTAAAATCTTGCCTAAATACATGTTAAAATGCCACAATGGGTCAACACAGATGCACAATACGTAAATGGGACTCAGCCTAATCAAAGAAATTGAAGAATTTGCCCAAAATATAAGAAACCCACCCCAAATTTCGAAAAACCCCAATTGTTTAAAACCCCAAACAAAATTCTGCAGAATTTAAGCAAAGACATGAAAATGATGCTTTAGAAATCATACCTTGAGAGAGAAAGTGCAGAAAAAATGCTTGATTTGAGCGGATTTTGATTGAATAGTGATTTGGGTTGAAAATGGGTTCGAAGGAGTTTATGCGAGGGAAGTGTTTGACATTTGAAAAACTGTCACATCAGCCATATAAAAACTGAAAACACGCATTTTTCGCGGGATAGGGAGTAGCGACACAGTCGCGAGACAACCGCGAAAGAGGCCATTGAAGCACAAAAGCTTTCGCGAGAAGCTTTAAGTCGTGAGATAACCACGATACAGTCGCGAAACTCTCTGTATGAATATGAAAATTTTCAGATTTTGCCAAACAGCTTTTTGCGAGAAGCTGTTGATCGCGAAACAGTCGCGAGACAGTCGCGAAAGTCTCTGAGTGAATTTGCAAAAAATTTATTTCCCTCAAACACATTTCGCGGGAAGCTCTAAGTCACGAGCGAGAACAACCCCTGAACTAGATTTTGATGAAAAACACACAAAATGCATTTTGACCAAGAACATAAACACACGAAATTACAAAAACACTTTCAAAAACATATAAAACACTCAAAAATATTTTTGGGTTTGATCAACAAGTATTTGAGCATACGCATCACATTTGAACATATACAATCACACAAATAAAATAGGCATTGATTAAATCAAAGGCTTGTGTGTTGTGTGTGAGTATCAAATGAAGAATAGTCTTTAGACCAGAGCGAAGCTTCAATGATCAATTCAATCGAGTCATGCACAACTGATATGAAATCAAGTGGACTATCTCTATTATAGAAATGAGTATATATGACCTCCCACACATTGAATGCATAACTTAGAAGCTTTTCATTTGGTTTCAACATAAAGCATAACAATTGGTCCATTTTATTTGGTATGGACAAAGCATCTCATTTTGAGATTGGTGCTTGAAATTTATGATATTTCAACATTGATTATTAGCCTTTGGCTTTTTGAGACCATACACAAATATATTAAAAGAGTCGCTTTCCCTTTTTCCTAGTCAAATACTAGTATGTGCGACAGGCTTTTGTAGCTCAATATCTCTTTTCATTTGGAGATTTACATTTGGAGAGCTCTTTTTGCAAAAACATAAAAATAAAGTGGGAAGAGATATAGACACAGGTCTATGCAAGTATCAAGACCAACAAGACTATTGACCAATCATTCATGACAAGCTTGAAGATCTATTTACAACAGTCACACACAGTGTTCAAGGTTTCTTCCACATAGAAATGAGTGCATACATAGCAAGCCAAGATTGTATATGCACTATGCCATTAGTATGAAGGTACTAGGCCAAACTCACATGAGACAACAACAAAACAAGTGATCAAACTTTTGAGATTTTTCAATTTTTATGAGTTTTTGAATTTTTTGAAACACACCCAAAATAGAATTAAGAAAGATAAGATCAACAACCAACAGATATAAAAACTTGAACACACCAAAAACAGGTAAAAGAAACACGCAACAGGATGAAGACAATGCATGATATAATGCAACAGCAAATGACCCTAAGCATTGGAAGAATTAATGTATGGACATGTTATAATGCTTATGCATGAGTACCCTTCTTCACCCACACGTCACGTGCGTTTGGGGTGATATCATTGACGGATTGGGTACGAGAGTTGGGACTTTCAAACCTTCTGGTGAAACTCTCCAAGCAAGTGGTGAAGGCACCAATCATCTTCACCACATCAGTCATTCCGGGATCACGGTTTTGACTTCTTGGTTGCTCACTATCCCAAGCTCTATTGTCATTTCTTCTTCCTCGTGATCGAGGAACGCTTGCATTGTTGTCTGCTCTCAGCTTTTGACAATTGGGTGGGGTGTGTCCTTGCAATCCGCAATAGTGACACACATAGTCCGTCCTAGGACCCCATTGACATCTTGGGATTGATCTTCCTCTGATTTCATGTTTGACCACAGATTGATTTCGGGGCTTATTCACCATCCGTTGCTTAACCACATTCTTCTTTATATCTTTAACTTTGTTAGGAATGGATTCTTCTCCAACCACCTCGTTTGCCTTCACAAACTTCACTTCCTTGGTGACATTTGCCGATGAGCTACTTCCTCCGATATATCCTAGCCCGGACTTGTCTGAAAAAGATTTCTGAGATGAAATAACATCATCTAACTTCCTGGAGGAGACCCTTCCTATCTTGGCATGTGCTTGTTCTACCTCTTGCTCAAGAAATCTGATCTTTAAGTAAGCTTCCGACAGCTCACCATTCAGCTTCTCTATCTCGCATTTGGCCTCCTTATGTCTGACCAAGAGACTCCGGTGATCTTCCTCTGCTGCCTTCATTTTCCTCACAGCCACCTTGGCTACCCTTGCATACTTTCCTGACTTCTCAAGTAGTAAGGAGTAATTTTCTCGAAGATTAGCATTATTCTCTTCCTCTTCAGCATCTGATTCTTCCACAATCCCAATAGACTCTGAATCAGAATGCTCACCAAGTTCCTTCACAAGTGCACCCAAGTCATCTGAGGAATCCACATGAGCAATGGTCATGAAAACGAAGTAGTTTCCCTCTTCGTCACAGCTCTCTTCCGAGTCAGAATCAGACGAGTTTGTATCACTGAGCGTTGTGGCATAAGCCTTGCCTTTTTCCCTCAGAAAATTTGGACACTCCTTCTTTAGATGTCCATGGCCATTGCACTCATAGCACACAATGTCTGAAGAAGGTTGAGAATCCTTCCCTTCTTTCCTCTTAAACTCTTTCCTGTCACCTCTTGAAGATGAAAACTGCCCTCTGTTGAACGGTTTACCACTGTTCTTCATCTTCAAAAATTTGCAGAAGTTCTTCGGAAGAAATGCCACTTTGTTTTCCACTCCATCTTCTTCGGAAGAATCATTTGTTCTTTCGGTGATGGTTTTAAGAGAAAGTGACTTACTTGTCTTGTGGGAAGGCAGTCCCAGCTCATATGTTTGGAGAGACCTAATTAACTCTTGGATTTTGATTTCATCCAAGTCTTTACTCTCTTCTATGGCGGTAACTTCTGCTCTAAAGCTTTCAGGCAAGGATCTCAGTATTTTTCTCACCACCTTAGTATCTTCAATCTTCTCCCCAAGATTGAGTTTAGCAATTACAATTTCATTGAGCTTCCCATAGAATGAATCAAACGGTTCATCATCACCCATCTTGAGCTCTTCAAATTTGGTGGTAAGCATCTGAAGTTTTGTGTCATTAACTTTCTTCGTACCCTCATAGGTAGTTTCCAAAATCTCCCAAGCTTCTTTGGCTACTGTCATATGAGAAATTCTGTGGAATTCATCAGGAGACACACCGCAAAAAATAGCATTTAAAGCCTTACTATTAGCATTGGCTGCCGCGAGTGCTGCCTTATCCTAAATGGACTTAGTAGCCTCCAGCTTAGTCCAACCTATCTCAGTCGCATCCCAAACGGTATCATCAATAGAGCATAAAAATGCTCTCATTCTAACTTTCCAGAAAGCGTAATTGTTCCCATCAAAAAATGGTGGACCATTGAGCGATTGAGACCGATCCATCTCAATTAGGGTCAAGGATCATACTCAGGTATTTAAACCATAACGAGTGTACCCGCTCTGATACCAATTAAAAGCTCGAAAATGTGTCCAAAACACAAGAGCAATTTAGACCCCTAAATTAAAGTTATAGCTTGGTTGATTTTACACTAACTTAATATTAAGTGCGGAATAATGTAAACACAAGCATATAACCAAGGCAACTACTCTAATCCATATTTAAAGTAACATAGCAATAAAAATGAAATAAACAAGAGTATGGAAGAATGATGCAAACACAGATAACACCGAGACGTGTTATCGAAGAGGAAACCGAAGAACTCGGTGAAAAACCTCTCCGCCACCCTCCAAGTGGAAATCGATCCACTAGACAATCAATTGGGATACATGGGTTAGCAAGAGACCCTCCAAGCCTAATCTACTTGATGCACCTAAGCCCTCTAAGCTCCTACTCCAACAAGGCTTCTCGAAATCATGTCTTGTCTAGCTCTCCGGATCCCACAACAAGCTCCATGTTGCATCTGCCATCCTTGGCTTCTTCCAATGCTTCCCATCAGCACCAAAACGTCACACAACACTCTCAAAGGGTGTGGTAAGTGTTTGGACTATCAACCTCTCAATAGTATGGAAATGGAGAGGAAAGAGTTGAGGAAATACCACAAGCAAATGTATAGAGAAATGTGGGGAGGACAATCTCTAATTCTCAATATGTTTGGCTAGGGTTTTCTCTCTGAAGCACTCCTCAACATTTGTGGGTAATGTGGGTATATATAGGATAGGTACAGAAAATGTGACTTATTCAGTACAGGCTGGCAGAACAGAACGCCTCGCGGGTGTTTCGCGGGAAAGCCTTACCCGCGAGATACTAGCGAGACACAGCTGTCTCCACCAAGCCTGTCACGCCCCAAACCCGATACCCGGATTTGTGACCATGACCGGCATACTAATATCAAGCCTAAACCTGATATTAACAAGAACCAACTTAACTTTTACAAAAAACTTTTACAAAACTTCTCTCTTTCTTTTCATTCTTATTTCTTTTCTTTTTGTTTTATATATAACCTTTCACTTGACATTCAGAGCATCTACACTGTACTCGAAGAATAATATAATCCACCATTCATTCAATTTCTACATTTTCACATAATACATATCTTAATACTTTAAAGTACACAACTTTCATTAGATCCTAAAATACACAATACTACAAAACTAAACATCAAATTGCTAATTTAGGATCTATACATATAACACTAAGACTAGCTCCTTCCAAAACTCGACTAAGGCTCCCTCTGCTCCAAATTAAAACCTGTTGACTGAAAAATAATAGGGTGAGCTGCGAAGCTCAGTAAAGGAAAGATATATGAGAATTTAATAAGGATGCATGTAAATCAATTCATTTCATTTTATAATTGTTCAGACAGGAGAACATCTTTTCATGTATAGTATTTTATACTATTTATAATAATAACTTATACGCTCCGCGTAGGAAAATAATTGTTCTCCTTTTTCTTATCAGAATAATATTATCAAAACCTTTCGGATCGAATTTCTTTCATTTCTTACAAAGTCACCATATATATTTTCATTATTAAATAATCATTTTAAACTTAAATTAAATAATTGGTAACTTTGTCTTAACTAAAAGCATCTTACAGAATAATAAAACTTAACGTTTCATAACGAAAAACAATTATCTTATAACTTCTTAACCTGAACTTGTACTTTCTTCAGAAACTTTATCTTTATAGCATAACAGGACTTCAGAAACTTTTATCTTTAATGAACAGCTTTCTTTTCATCAGAAACTTCTTCTTTTTATGAGAGTTTTTAACTTTTCATAATGCATTTAAACAAAATAATTCTCTCATGCTTAATATCGTAATATAGCTGTTCATAAATAACTTATTGGTTAGTCCATATCTGATAAGTCTATACTTATTTGGGAGGCTTCTAGCACCACGGTGCTAGGCATCCAGCATTCCCCACAATGCCAGGTATTTCCGGAATCACATCATAATACATATCTTCCAACCATGGGGGTAGGTTGGCTTCCCCCAAGTTAGTCGTAACCAACAAGGGTGAGTACAGCAGAGCCAGTCCCACTTAATGGCCAATCATATAACATTTTCCATGGAAAGCTAGTAATTAACCCCTACTGACAGAGTTCAGATCACCAGAGAACATAACCCAAAAACATTTCATACTTATACATCATACTGAATTTTCTTATTTTGCATAACGTTTTGTAATAAAAGCATTTCCATTGTTTTCTTCATCATGTTCGTGGAATTAATAATAACATTAATATGCTTAAATCATATACATAAAGTTTCGAAAGCTCACGAACATATCTTTTTCTGATAATGCTTACATGCCATATCTCTAATAAAAAAAATCTTTTAATGCATAATATACTTTAAAATAACCTCATGACTTACCAAATGCCCATATACTTATCCCTTACCTGAAAGCAAAGGAACCGAGAGCCTAAAGTCGAAGGAGCTTAGACCTGGTGACTGGTAACACCTAAACCAAAATCAAAGCTTATTACTATCAAGTACTCCTTAACATAAACTTACACATTCATCTCAAAGCCTATCTCTTATAATCAAAGAAATCCTAATCCCACCTCAAAGAGGTTCCCACAAACACAAAATACGTTCATCATACAACGTGATGTACCAAATCATAGAGAAACCGACATTCTCATATTTATATCATATTTCCATAGGAGCTAACTTCATTTCAAAAGGTGCTTTGAGATTAGGGCAATAATGCAAGCATAAACATAAACTCTTTTAAGCATTGTCATGTAACCATAAACACTCGCATGGCAACGTACAACACGCTGAACAAAACAGCAACATGAAAAAGCAGTAGGATGATTTAGAACCCATTTGAGTTCTAAACCTTGAGATAGTTATACAAAAATTACTCTATGATCCCGAAATATCAAATGATAAGCATAATAAATTATATCTCAAATCATTCACCCTAACTTTAGAATTAAATTCTCAAAGTTAGGCATGTCCCTTACTGTTCACTGTTTGTCCCAGTAGCTTATACATAACTTTTAAAATACAAACGGGCCATCAAACCCCATACAAACCTCATGAAATTTTACAGAGAAACTCCCCTGTATGTCCAGTATATACCATAAAAATTTCGTAGTCAAAGCATAAAACCATAATTTACTAAAAATCATACAATACAGCATACTCAAATCTGTCCTGACAGAATTTCATTCAACTTAGAAATTAAATCATTATTTTTCCGTTCATCCAAATTCTGTGAAACCACTTCCACAACAACCATACGTGTCTTAGGATTCATAAAAACTATTCATAGCATCCTAATTCACAAAATATGATTTAATACATATTTTTCTTGTTGTAAACATCAAATCTGTCACAGAGACAGCTTCAGTACACATTCTTACAAAATTATCAACAAATAGCAGTAGGTCTTAATTTCATTTGGGTATTTTTATACCTATAGTATACATATTGAAATATGTTTATAAGCATTCAATTGATCACAATATCATTAAAATTTTAAATCACTAAAACAGAATCATAGTTCAGTCTATAAAATCAGGATAGAGGTTAAAGAAGTAGAAATAAACAAATGAAGTTTTGATTACTTACCCCCAACAATTTGAAGCTGAAATTTTAGTTTTAACCCTTTAATTTCTTCTTTAGAGAGGGATATTTTGTTTTGGTGAGAGAGGGAGGGCTGCCATGTAAAAATGGGGAGAAGAAAGAAACAAAGAACAAGGAAAAGAGTAGAGAAAGAGGGCTGGACTTCCTGGTCTGATGCAGCCAAGAAAATGAGATGAGGGAGAAGACTTTTGTCTTCCTTTTGAGTGTGTGAACCCGTGGACTTGAGAGGAGGACTCAAGGGAGCTTCCTAGCTCTTTCCTTAAGAGAAAAGAGAGCAAAATGAGTTAAGAATTTCAGATTTTTTTTCCTTGGACCCGTGGGAATAGAGAGGGAGAGAGTTTCATTGAAATTTCTAGTTGCATTGTAAAGTCAAAAGAAGAGATTTGGTGGAGTTTTTTCATTGCATGGCCGGCCAAAACTTGTTCTTTGGGTTTAAGAGGATATCATGAGTCAACATGCAAGACACTTTGGTTTTACATATGTTAAATTTCAATTGGTTGCATGTGGGTGAAATTCTACTATAACATTTCATGCATCATGCATATTTAAAACACCACCAACTATATATATATATATATATATATATCTCATAACTTAACCACTTAATATAGTTTTGTACATACTTAATTTATAATACAATTAGCCATTAAATTATTTATACTCCTTATAATTCTTATTCAATAGCATTATAAAATAATATGCTTATTAGATACTCTTATATTAATTTTAAAAGAAAGTGGACTAAAATAGTAATTAACCACTTAAACACATAATTTAATTATAAAATTGGGTCGGGGTGTTACAAGGCCTGACTCTTCGCATTCCAGCATGTGCCTAGCACATGTTTCACTTCGCGGGATGCTAGGTCGCGAGACACCCGCAAGAATCCTTCAATCTTCAAATACTTGAATCTTCATGCACTCTCTCTATCACACACCCCTTACAACAAATCCCACAACAAATACAGGGTATAAACGATTGATATTAATTACAATCAAATTTGGCACGGAATAAAAGCCAACAAAACACATAGTTGTAAATAACAATTTTACAAAAGCAAAAACAAAAATTCTCCTACCAAACAAGTCCTAAGCTTTTAAAGTCTAGAATTGTTTCCATAATGGCCCTTTATGTTCTAATATTTTTCTTTTAGCCTTTTATAGTTGATTCAGTTTTCTATTTGGCTTTTTACATTTCAAAATATTCATATTCATTAAGGACTAAACATAAAATTAAAAAAAAAATGAATGGCACTCAAAATGAAAATTTTGATATATAAAAGGCTAAAATGAAAATAATTACAAACTTTAAGGGCTAAGAATCCAAGATATTCAGGTGAAGATAAGATTTGAGAAATCCTGTAAAATGAGGCATATACATATTAGCTGACCGAAAAAAAAAAAAGAATTCGAATTTTTAGATATAAAGTCAGTGAGAGATAAATTTTGAATAATAAATGCTTTTCTTCTTACATTTTTTTTATTTGCTTATTTTCTTAATTTTGTCTTTTTCTTCCCGTCATGGGCCTCATAGCACATGAAGTACTGTACACAAAGGAAATTAGAGGGCGGTAGATCTGCTAATTTAAAATTTTATCAAAAGGCAAGGTCAAAATTTTGACTAAAACACATATTTTACTCTTTTTTTATTTAAGGGGATTCTAGGTTAGGTGGATTAGAAGAGTTAAAAACTTAAAATAGAGTGCAACTCTAATTTTTTATCTTCAGACCTGCATCATATTCATATTTATATCATATCTGACACTACATACTAACCGAGAAATTAAATAGTTACCTTTGAATAAGCAATGCTTGTCTTTGGAGTGTTGTCTTTATCTTGTGATACCAACGTGAACGTAAATCAAGATTTAAGAAGAAAGTTTTATTTGCTAATTTATAAATTTCTCGCAGTCATGCTGGCAAATAAGACTAAAACGAATATTTAGAGTGGAGAAATTTTAGATTTGGTGTACTAGGTAAGAAATAAGAATTGGAGTATGTCCATCTGATAAGTCATGACCCATGAAACAATTTTGCGCTGACAGGAACAAACAGAACTGAAAATACAAACTTTTGTAGAGAGAGAAAGAGATAAGGTGCCCCTTCCATTCTCATCTCCGGTGAGTTTCAATGACATCCTGTAACTACTAACTGGTTGCTTCTTTGTTCTTCCTATTTTTTTATTCTTTGGTTTAGATATGAATATATTGTTCCTCTTTTCATTGTTGGGTTCAGATCTTCCGATTGAGGTCTAGTTCTTTTTGTTTCTCTAATTCTTCCCAACGTTCACTGCATCTACCTATCTGCAAGCTATTTAAGTAAGTTCTCTTTGCCTCTTTGACATGTCTCTGTGCTATTTACTTCTTTTCTTTTCTATTTTTTGGTTGAGGAAAAAATAGTTTATTAACACAACCAAAGGAGATAGCATGGAATATTATTGCATTTATCAGGTTCAAAGTTCAAACCACAGCCAAAACAGAAAAGTAAAAAGTGAAATTAACAACACAAATTTTACAAGTTTTAAAATAAGTATAATACAAATGAACACTCATTTGAAGGAATCTTTTCTCAGTCGCACAACCCAGTCTTTAGACTGGTAGTGAGAGTCAAGAGAGGAGTGAGGTACGTATTTATGGGGTGGGTTTGGAAAAATTCTTCCATTTGAAAAATTCGAATTCCCTCGAGAGTATCACAAGTTGTTAAAGCTGCAAGTCCAACGCAGCAACAGAGTACATTGCGCGTGGCATGCACCAGTCATTAGGACAAGCAGCAATCAAGTGTAGCACAGAGTGCACTACATCATCAGGGCAGTGTGCTGTCATGTACAACACAAGGACAGATGCAATCCAGTGCAGCACAACCTATATTGCATCATCAGGAAGAGACTAAAAGGATGGTTACAACAGGATTGACACGTGGGATTATAGAGGATGTGATAGAATCAATTGCACACTATGATCAGATTATTAGTTCTATGGTTTGATCTATGTACACATGTAAGAATAAGTGGGAAGTTGATTGTAACAACTTTACCTGATGATACGGAAATAGTTATTTTTCTATTTTTAGCTTTAACTTGTATATAAGCTACGATTAGAAGAAAATTGCAATTCATTCATTCATTATCAATAAAGCACAGTTTCTATTTAGAGAGGGAGTTCATCTTTTATATGGTATCAGAGCATTTCATCTTCTAGAATTTTCTACTCTGTTCTTTCTCTCATCTTCGAGGTCCTTCAATGGCTTCCTTAGAAACTGATGCTTCTACTGCAACTCACAACATCCAATCCACACACACAAATACACATTCTGCCAGTGAATCCAATGGTCCTAATCCATATTTCCTCAATTCCAATGAAAATCCAGGTAATATTCTAGTCACTCAACCTTTGCTTGGTATGCGAAATTATCACTCTTGGTCACGAGCAATGGCGCTTGCTCTCACTGCCAAGAAGAAAATTGGCTTTATGAATGGCAAGATCTCAAAACTAGGGGATGATTCACCTTTATATGAGGATTGGGAGAGCTGCAACACCATGGTACTTTCATGGTTGATTAATTCTATGCATGTTGATGTCTCTAGTAACATCATGTATTGTGAGACAGCAAGGGAGATGTGGCTGGAATTGAAGCGCCTATACTCACAAGGAAATGGACCTAAACTTTACAATTTGCAGAGGGAAATCTCTCACATTTCACAGAATCATATGACAATTAGTGAATACTACACTAAATTCAAGCGATTGTGGGATCAATTGTTGAATTTTGAGCCACTGCCATAGTGTTCTTGTGGTGCGATGAGGATCTTGAGGGCTTCACATGAGAAGGCCTATGTGATGAAGTTTCTAATGGGTTTGAATGAAAATTTTGAGACTTTACGAAGTCAGATTCTCATGTATGATCCTTTTCCCTCAATGAACAAGGTTTATTCTTTGGTACTTCAAGAAGAATCACACAAGAACATTGGACATGGAAACTCAACTGCCTCACAATCTGATTCAATGGCTATGTTTACCAATTCAAAAGGAAATTCCAATTGGAATAGAGGAAATGCTAAGAAAGACAAGCCTTATTGCACTCATTGCAACATGCAAGGGCACACAATTGATAAGTGCTACAAGTTGCATGGATATCCTCCAAGTTATAAACCGAGAGTAAAGACCAATGTCAATCAAGCTTCTTGCAATTCTGTCAATAGTGCAAAGCATGCCTTAGTACCATCCAATCTGTGCCCTATCTCTAAGGCACAATGTGAGCAGTTGCTGACTTTTCTCAAATCAGGTGCTGCTGCTGGTGATGGACATCATGCTGCAAGTGTGAGCACTTCTTGTTTAGTCACTAGTGGTGAAGGAATTTCTAGTGCAGCTTCTGAGATGGTTGGAACTTCTGCACAAAACAATCTCAACTTCAATTCAGCTCTAATGTCAAGTATCAATTCTATTGTGCCTTTTGTTCCCACTTTAGAGCATTCTATTTTTTCTGCTAAAATTGTTGATAGGCAAAACTTTAGGGAAACATATTGGATTATAGACACAGGGGCCACTGACCATATGGTCCATTCTATATCCTATTTTACTTCTATTACTGCCATTCTTAATACCTTTGTTAATCTTCCAAATGGTGAAACAGCATTGGTAACACATGTAGAAACTGTTAAAGTGTCCGAAACCCTTATGCTTACCAATGTCCTGTGTGTTCCCTCTTTTAGTTTTAATCTTCTTTTAGTTAGTCAACTAGCTAAGACCACACTTTGTTGTCTCATTTTCTTTGGGACTATGTGTTTCATCCAGGACCTTGCTCATTGGAGCACAGTTGGTATGAGTAGAGAGTTCAAAGGCCTATACTTGCTGGAAGAGAGTTTATCAACCTCAAGAACTTGTTTTTCTGCAACTGGTTCTGTGCATAGTTTTGCTGATCAGCCTAGTACTATGTTTGTAAATAATCATGTTGTTCAGCCAAATATTTGGCATCTTAGGTTGGGGCATTTGTCAAATGCCAAATTGGCTTTGATAAGAAATAATAATGTACCTCTTTCAACCATTAATAAAGATGTTCATTGTGAAATTTGTCCTTTGGCTAAACAGAAAAGGCTTCCTTTTCCATCTAGTACTCATGTTTCACTTGAATGTTTTGATTTGATCCATTGTGATTTGTGGGGTCCTTTTTCTACTCCTACTATTGATGGTTGTAGATATTTTCTAACCATTGTAGATGATTGCTCAATGTGTACTTGGGTTTACCTACTCAAGCATAAATCTCAAACACAACCTATTTTGGAACAATTTTGCACTATGATTGAAACAAATTTTTAAAAAAGGTCAAAACCGTCAGAACAGATAATGGCACTGAGTTTATAATGGTTGATTTCTTTGTTAAAAGGGGTACCTTGCATCAATTAAGTTGTGTTGAAACTCCACAACAAAACGTCATTGTGGAAAGAAAGCATCAACACATCTTAAATGTGGCAAGAGCTCTTATGTTCCAATCCAACATGCCTTTGTATTTTTGGGGACACTGCATTCTTACATCAGTTTATTTGATAAATAGAACACCTTCATCATGCACCTTTTGAGGTTCTTTTTGGTCATGCTCCAAATTATGGTCACTTAAAGGTTTTTGGATGTCTTTGTTATGCATCCACTCTTTCACATAATAGATCCAAATTTTCCCCAAGGGCAAGGAAATGTGTTTTCTTAGGATATCCTTTTGGTGTTAAGGGGTACAAACTGTTGGATTTAGGTACTAGGACTATTTTCATATCTAGAGATGTTATTTTTCATGAAACTATTTTTCCTTTTGGTACTGCTAAACCTCCTGCTGCAGATCCTTTTATTTCTGAGGTTGATAGCACTTCTGAAGGGTGTTTAGGACCTTTAGTCACTCCTTATAGTGTTCCTGATATGCACAATGACCAATCTACTTCTTGTTCTAACATTACTCCTTCTCCTTCATCTGTTCCTATATCTACACATCATGTTCCTTTACCTGATTCTTCGCCATCTAATTCTACTTCTGTTTTGCTGGATTCTATACCTTCTATTAGTACTAACCTTACAGCTGAAGATTAACCACTCAGAAAATCCACTAGAGTTCATAGACCACCAATCTACTTGCAAGATTATGCTTGCAATGCAACCTCTGGTTCATCACTTGCTTCTGTAGCTACTCACTCTCCAAGGTCTCCTTATGATCTATCAGCTTGCCTCACATATTGCCATTTGGATCCTCAATACAAATCCTATCTCATGACTGTTAGCCAAGATCATTCTACTCCTCAGTATTTTTCTCAAGCTGTCCAAGATCCCTTGTGGAGGGCAGCAATGGATAAAGAGATTCAGGCCTTGGAAGCAACTCAGACTTGGGTTCTTACACCTTTACCTCCTGGCAAGAGATCCATTGGTTGTAATGGTTCTATAGGGTGAAGCTTAATCCTGATGGCAGTATGGAAAGATATAAGGCTAGGCTAGTGGCTAAGGGCTACACTCAAAGGGAGGGACTTGATTTTTTGGAAACATTCTCTCTTGTGGCCAAAACAGTATCTGTGAGGGTTCTTATTGCTCTTGCCTCGGCTCAGAAATGGTCTTTACATCAGCTTGATATCAATAATGCATTCCTTCATGGAGATCTTGAGGAGGAGGTCTACATGGATTTATCTCCTGGTTATCACAGTAAGGGGGAGTACACTTCATCAGTTCCTAGGGTTTGCAAATTGGTAAAATCACTTCATGGTTTGAAGCAAGCATCAAGGCAGTAGAATGCTAAACTCTTTGCTACTATTTCAGCACTTAGTTTCAAGCAATCACAGGCAGACCACTCACTCTTTGTGCATTCTAGTGGTTCTAATTTTACTACCTTGTTGATATATGTTGATGACATGATAATCACAGGAAATGATGCAGCTTGTGTGGTTAATCTAAAACAGGTATTGGATCAAAAATTTGGTATCAAGGATCTTGGTTCACTCAAGTATTTTCTAAGACTTGAGATTGCTAGAGGTGCTAAAGGAATTAGTATAAACCAAAGAAAATATGCACTTGATGTGCTTAAGGAAGCAGGCGTGCTTGGATGTAAACCAGTCAAAACACCAATGGAGCAGCAACTAAAGTTGTCTAAGTCTGATGGAGAGGTGCTCAAAGATGCAGGACAGTATAGGAGATTAATTGGGAAACTAATGTACCTAACCTTGAGCAGACCAGACATAACCTATGCTGTGCATAGGCTTAGTCAATTCTTAGCTCAACCTAGAGTACCACACATGAAGGCTGCAATCAGGATTCTCCAATACATCAAAGGCACACCTGGTCAAGGAGTGATCTTTCCCATAGACTTAGACTTGCAACTTAAAGCATTTTGTGATGCAGATTGGGCAGGCTACCTTTATACCAGAAAATCTTTGACAGGTTATTGTGTGTTCCTTGGTGATGCTTTGATCTCTTGGAGATCAAAGAAACAAGATATAGTATCTAGATCTTCTGCAGAGGCAAAGCACAAATCCATGGCTACAACTACATGTGAGCTGACTTGGATATTGTATTTGTTAAGAGATTTATGTGTTCCACATCACAAACCAGTGCTACTTTACTGTGATAACCAGGCAGCACTGCATATATCAGCCAATCTAGTGTTTCATGAGCGATCAAAGCACATTGAAGCTGATTGTCACATAGTAAGGAATAAAATCTTGGATGGAACAATCAAAACTTTCTATGTTTCATCAAGATCACAATTGGCAGACATTTTTACAAAAGCACTAGGTGCTGAGAATTTTCTAAGGCTGGTTAACAAGTTGGGAGTTATTAACATTTTTAGTCATCATATTCAGTTTCCTAATACTACAAAGGAAGCTGATGAAAGCAAAGAAAATCAACCAAGAGCTTTGCTCTTGAGGGGGAGTGTTAAAGATGCAAGTCCAACGCAGCAACAGAGTACAGGGCGAGTGGCATGCACCAGTCATCAGGACAAGCTGCAATCAAGTGCAGCACAGAGCGCACTACATCATCAGGGCAGTGTGCTGTCATGTGCAACACAAGGACAGATGCAATCCTGTGCAGCACAACCTATATTGCATCATCAGGAAGAGACTAAAAGGGTGGTTACAACAGGATTGACACGTGGGATTATAGAGGATGTGATAGAATCAATTCCACACTATGATCAGATTATTAGTTCTATGGTTTGATCTATGTACACGTGTAAGAATAAGTGGGAAGTTGATTGTAACAACTTTACCTGATGATACGGAAATAGTTATTTTTCTGTTATAAGCTACGATTAGAAGAAAATTTTAATTCATTCATTCATTATCAATAAAGCATAGTTTCTATTTAGAGAGGGAGTTCATCTTTTATACAAGTTCATTACGGCTGGGTTTGGATAGGAAGTTGTGTTTGGCGTTTGTGTTTTGTTGCTTTTTTTTTTTTTTTTCACACGCGTTTTCAGACTGTCTAGAGACAAAGTGCACTGTCCATAAACAGTGCGCGCACTGTTCACGCATTGTGCCCGCACTGTTCACATACTATGCACGCACTGTTCACGCACTCTTTATTAAAAAAAAATATTAAAAATGGGTCCCACAGTACTATTCACACATTTAAAAATTATTTTGTTACAGTATTTTCAGTTTTCAGTTCAGCAAAATAAGCTGTATCCAAACGGACCCTACATGTTATCAAGTTCCAGAAAAGGTGGGGTGGGACAAAAATCATTACTATTTTTTTTCCAATAATTATCAATTTCAAATGATGTTATTTTTTTTTCTTTTTTTATTTATTTTAAATCCAGTAAATAGATTATACTATATGGAAATCAAATCTAATAATTCAAATTATAGACAAATATCTACCAAATTAATTATAGTTGGAACTCTTCTAAAATTTTCAACATAGGAAGGAGTATAACCTATAGAATCCAAAAATGATAGGCGTGTAACATGCTAGCCTCAACAACTATGACATTCACTAAGTTATGATGTCCAGTTGTCCACGTTCAAGCCTGAAACCCTATGTTCAGGTTGTATTTGCAATGTAAACACTCAAAAAGTAGCAAATGTATATTTGCAAAAAGTGTACAATATTTACCATATTTTGTAAATGTGTATTTATAACATTTACCACTTTTTGTGTGTTTACAATATAAATTACATTATACTATACTACCGTACAATGTAAAAAATGAAAATTTCAGTGAAGTTTCACACTCGTTAGCCATTATAGAGAGAGAATGAAGGAAATTAAGACATAGATTGACTATTGGAAACTTTCATTTTCATATGAATAATTCTACGGAAAACACTAGTTAAGTCAAATACATATATGTAATGTAATTTGCCGCTGTTATTTAATTAATTTAAAGAGTCAAGCCATCAAATTTGAATGCAACTTATAAAGATGGGTTCAAGTTAGATCTGGTATAACTTCACAACAATTACACTTTTTTTGAACCATTGATTTGTATTAGATCTAAAGGTGAAAAAAAAATCATAATCATGTATTTATTGTTCCCTAGAAATGCGTAGCACATTATTAGCAAGTGGTCAACATAAAAAAAGTAGATTGACAAGAAATGCGCAATGAACTCAACTTCTTGTTTATATAATAGTTCTCCTTCCCATCCAGTTGTATGCATTCCCATTTCCCAATATATTTTAAGATGGTTTTGCTTTCTGTCAATGGAGTCCTATCCTTCCAAAATGAACCATGGTACATAAAGTAATGAACCATGGTACAAAGAGATCATTGCAACACTCCCAAGAAGTAATAGACGTAATTGGATAGTTGATCTCTACTAGTATGAAGGTTTTTGGTTCCCTTTATGACTCTTGTTAGCTCAAGACTATTTAAAGCTTCAGCCCAACGATGTGATTCTAAGTAGCCTTCCAAAATCTAGCACAACTCGACTTAAGGCACTGAGTTTTTCCATTTTTGAGGTGAAAGTACATAGAAGATAGAACACAAGACCATGTGAGAGAGGGAGAGAAGATGAAGATGATAATGGAGAGCAGAGAGTTAATGCTGTTTTTTATTTTTCTATTTTTAATAAGAGGAATTAATGACTTAGTTGCTAATTTCTAGGGAACAATAAATACATGATTATGAGTGTTTTTTACCTTTAGATCTAATACAAATCAATGGTCCAAAAAAGGTGTAACTTTGATTTGGTCACTGCCTCAGTCTTGATGCTGTATGGTACTACAGAAAATAACAAGATTGTACTTTTCTTTTTCTTGAATAAATAAACTCCTTCTATTTTACCAACTATTGAAATCCAATAAATATTTTCTGGGAAAGCTGAAGTGATCCAAAACTGCAAAAAGATAATAATGTTGTACCAAGATGAAAGGAGGCTGTCTTTAGGTGGTTTTGATATACCATTGATGAGGTTTTAGGTGAAAATTTTGTGTTTTAACCATTTATGTTATTTGCATTATTATGATAAGCATGAAAAATATATTGCATTACATTTATTTTGCGTCTTTTAAATTATTTATTAGTATCATTTCTATGAATTTGTTACGTGCAAATATAGACAATCAAAAACATACGTATGTGGAAGCATAGGTGCAGACAGACACATGTATGGGTAGCTATCAACCTAGGCTTTTTTTGGTTGTGTTTGTCAATGTGTAGCCATTTTGATGTATTTTTTTATATGTTCACTCTTTTCAACTAATCTACAATTTTCACCCACCCTTCAAATTCAATTTTTATTTTAAATGAGGCACATAACATTCCCTCCTTTTTTCTCTTTGTTTTTTAACCACCTTCAAACTTGTCTTGGTGCTAACTCGTACCATGAGAACATTCCTACTCCAAAATGATAACTAGTAAAGTGAATTTCTTCTTTATCTAGTTTTGAGCATTTGTGTTCAACGAAATGAACCACTTGGATGTTGACTAGTTTGGCCTTTGAGGCATCCTGATTTGTATAGATTATACAAATCTTCAACTTTTGATCACAATCTTGACCACCCGCAAGTTGATTAATATCAATTTCACAATTTGGCTAGTTAGACATCACAATTCATTTTGATTGTGGGAATCTTCAATATGAGATCACAATTTACATTAACCATGAGTTGATCCAAGCAAATATTCAATAGAACTAAGAATAGCATTAAAATCTCTAATACAAACCCAAGGACCATACACAAAGGACTTGGGGTCCGTTTGAATACAGTTGAAAACTAAAAACTGAAAAATACTGTAGCAAATAATTTTTAAATGTGTAAATAGTATCGTGGAACCCATTTTTAATAAAAAAGTTGCTGAAAAGTGAAATTTGTGGGTCCATGAACAGTGAAATTTGTGCTGAAAAGTCAACTATTGTGGCTACTATTCATTGAACTGCTACAGTAAAAAAGCGGCTGGAAAGCTGAAAAGTAAAAAAAAGAAAAAGAAAAAGAAAAACGCAAAACGTAAACGTGATTCAGAAAATATGCCAGCCAAACAATACCTTAATATGGTTTAACAATGCCTAAGAATTCGGCTTCTGAGACACTTCAGGTCAACCATAAAAACTTATTAAGAACCATTCAAATCCATCCTCT
Organism: Quercus aquifolioides; assembly: GCA_019022515.1. Lineage (NCBI taxonomy): Eukaryota > Viridiplantae > Streptophyta > Magnoliopsida > Fagales > Fagaceae > Quercus > Quercus aquifolioides. The sequence goes on from CM032331.1 coordinate 4,661,250, forward strand.
TTAACAACCTTTGCCAAAATATAGTTATCCGAACCATTAATGACCCTAACATCAACACCCTCCTTCCAAAGAAAAGCCAATCCACCACCCAAACCTAGCTTTTTCACAATGAATCAATAAGGTAGATTTGTATCCTTACAAAGCTTTTTAAAATCCTCCCTAAACATTTGAGTATCCATAAGAAAACACATCGTATGATCTTGTTCCCTTACTATCTTGTGAAGGCCACGAACTGTTCAAGAGTTCCCAAGCCCTTGACAGTTCCAACTTAAAAAGCCTTATTGGTCCCGGTAAGGGTGGTCCACCACCCCCACCAATCCATTATTCAAAGTAGTGTCATTCACAAGTTGCTTGCTATGCTTTGGTGAGATAGTCTACAGAGTTTCCAGTCCTAATTGGGATATAGACAGTTTCCCTTTCTTTTTTAATTAGTTGAATAAATAGTTTAATTAATCATTAATCATTTCAATCCATATATTAAATAGAAAAAAAAAATCATGTCTACTTTATTCAAGTTATTTATACAAGAAGTTTGAACTCCAAAATCCAAATATTTATTTTTTGAGTAAATTGCAAATATCACCCAATGTGGTAAACCCTTAAAATATGGAACAATTTTGTGGTTTATTTATTATTATTATTTTTGTTAACTTGGTTTATTTACTTAACAGACTTATCTCTTTTGCAACTTGTTTCATGACATGTAGTCATATAGTGATATACAGACCTTTTTAGAGCTTTATCCAAGTCATGTTTTTTCTTAGAATTGAAATTAGAAAACCTCGAATCTAAACTTGCTCTTGATTCTTGAATATATCAACCTTGTTCAATCTAAATTATGCTGTCACTTTTTTTTTCCTTGACTGAATAAATATTTTAATTAATCATTAATAATTTTAAATCAATGGTGGCTCTAGAAATTTTGTTTAGGGCGATCATTAAAAAGCTTAAATGAAAAAAAAAATTTAATAAAAAGAGAACTTGAATATATCGAGTTATTAACAATTTTTTTTTTTTTTTTTTTTGAAGTTTTAAAATTTCCTTCTACAAGTTTTCAAATTTTGAATTGTTATATGATAGTTCATTATGAGTATTTATTGCCATTGTGGGTAGCTATGACCATTTTATTTTGTTAAGTTTGTCTAACATTTTTATTTTTATGTAGTTGTTATTATCTATTTGTCTTTATTTTTATAAAAATATTTTAAACTAAATGAATAAACTCAACTCATTAGTTTTGTATTAATTATTGACGAACATAACCACACTCATTCATATATAAATAATACACTACGTGTCTACTTAACCAATCAAATACTTGAACAATCACTAACTTTACAATTTTTTTTGAAATTTTTTTCTGACTTTATAACAAAAAGTTATTATAACATGATAACAATACACACACATGCAACAAACCGTCTCTATTTCCTAATTACTAAATTATATAAAGTTATATTATATTTAGGGTCATGTTAACGGATACCTTTAGGCCAATTGTTATATTTCCCATATATTTATACTGTACACACAAACTTCCACACACATCATTATTTACACAAATAACATTATAACAAAAAGTAATACACACAATCAATATTAGATACACTCATACACATATAATATAAAGAATAATGCTAGAAATACAAACTATTTTACAAAAAATTTTACAAATTATTGATGTGGTGAGTGATTATTGATAAATGAAAAAGTGATATTAATGGTGGGCCTAGATGAAAACTAATGAGAGGTTGGCCACATTAATATTTTGTAAAAATGTTGTGAAATAGTTTGTGATTGTAGTATTATTCTAATATAAATTTATGATAAAGAGTGATATTTACAATCCACAAACACTTATTCTTACTCTTAGAATTGGAAATATTTGTAATAAGGGTGTATAAAATTTAAGTTAAGGTGTGCAAAAGTAATATTTTTAAGAATAAATTAAAATATTAAACTAAAAAAATATATTATATATAAAAATTAAAAAAAAAATTGAAGTCAACCCCCTAAACAAAGTGTAGTGCGGCCCCTGTTTCAAATCCATATATTAAACATAAAAAGAAAAAAAAAAATCAAGTCTACTTTATTCAAGTAATTTAAACTCCAACTTTAAAAAAAAAAAATGGAGCAAAATAAAAAAGACTAAAGTTTAGTTACAAAATTGATTATAGCCTAAGGATACAACCTTACTCAATATCTTTTTATTGAAGTTGAATTTTGACAAATCTACCATTAGATTTCATTTTCTTCTTATATCCTCATGCTTGCAAAATTTCTAGAAAATTAAAGATTAATAGTCATGTCATCAATAAATTGTTTAAATTGTAAATTTTTATAATTTAAAATTATGCATAAAATATAAGTTTTATAGATCACATAGTAAATAATATCCGATTGGCACAAAAATTGACACGTGTATTAAAAGCGTAAAGAACATGCAATCTAATGGTTAAACATACAGTCTAATAAAAAATTATTTGCGATGTTTAACATTTGCCTTGATGTAAAATATTTTCTGTTAAATATTTAAAAATGATAACAAAATTAAATTGTGAGTCAATAAGAAATAAAAAATAGAAGCACAAAACTAAGGACTTTTTGTTTTCTCATGTTTTGGAATACAATTTCTAAAAAGAGCAACACTACAAATACAAACTATTTTACAATAGTTTTACAAATTGCTAATACAGCTTTAGCACTTTTCAAATAGCTATTAAATAAAAATGTGATATCAAATAATATCAGTCGTGGGATTTAATTAGAATAAGAAAAATTTTGCCACATCAATCATTTGTAAAAGATTATTCTTTCTAAAAAATATACTGTATTCTAGGACTGCTGGTCCTGCTCGTACAAGCCTGGACCCATCTTGAACTGTTTACGGACACGTTGTGATAAGGAGTAAATAATAGCATGGTAGTCTTAGTCCGTCAGCGTGTACTGAGGCTGACGGTTTGACATCGCCTTAAGCTTAACCCGTCAGCTTACGTCAGGCAGACGGTTGTACATCCCCACATGCTTAACCCGTCAGCATACACTTATGATGACGGGTTATGTGGCGAAGGTTAAACTCTAGAAGCTGACGAGAATGACATCCGCGGTCAGGCCGACGGATAATGAGGCCGACGGTTCAAGAAAATCCTTTACTTGGACATCACGCCCAATGATAGAGTCCTATAAGGAAAGGGTTCCGTAATCTACGCTCACATAAATTCCTATATGGAAAAGACTTCTACTCCAAGGAAAAGAGGTCAACCCTCTACTACTATAAAAGCCCCAATGCCCTCACAAATCGAAGTACGCACAATTAACCCCTCTCTAGCACTCTAGAGTTGAAATAAGTCCTAACTTGACCTTCGGAGGGTATTTGGCCGGCACCACACCGGTGCTCTCTGTTAGGTCTTCTCCTTTTTGTTGTGCAGGTGTAGTTCCGAAGCGTACAAGCATTGTGCAACTCACTGGTGAGATTTTCGGCATCATCACGTTGAATCCACAACCCTTCTTTCGGCAAGTGATGGGTCCTACTTCTTCTAATAATTGTGCCTTTTCTTTCTTTCGGCTAATGGCGGTGGGTTCAAAAAAATAATTAAAAAATAAAAGACTTGACCGTTGGAAAATACCCTTTTCACCGGAAGATTTGACCGTTGGAAAGAAGAAAGAGATGAATTTTTTTTTTTTAAATATAGCCGTTAGAGAAAGGATTTCTGAAAATATGACCGTTTAAAACAAATAGTGATTAAAGTATAAGAGTATAAAGGCAATGTAAATTGCTAGACCGCTCCTCTTCTCTTCTCTTTCTTTTATTCTTCACAGGGAAGAACCTCCTCCATCTTCTGTCTCCTCAATTAGCACACACTGTGCTAATGAGGGAGGGAGGAGATGACTAGATTCCTACCTTATTCAAACCAAAAAGTTATACAAGCTCAATAGTGACTATAACATGAAGGAAGGAAACAATGGTTGAGAACTGATGCTGATATAGATCTGAGTTGTTTATCGTATCACTAAGTGAATATTATATTGATAAATTGGTTTTAACATTTTATATGATGTGAACTCTCTTTCTTTTTTAAAAAAAAAATATTTTTAAACAAATAGAATAAAATTATTTTTATCTTTTATAGATATATTTTAATTATATTAATTTATAAATTATGGGGTTTTTCTTAATCCAATTATGTGTTAACAAGGAACAAAATTTTAAAAATAAATAAAGTAATTACATGTTGGAAAACAAAGAATAAAATCAAGGACTTAATTTTGTTATGTTTGCAATAAAAAAAAATTAAAAACTTGGAATAATTAAAAAGAAAATTAACAAAATGAAATTTCTTTAATGTTTTTATTTTTTCTTAAACCGGAGCAAAAAAAAAAAAAAAAAAATCAGTTCTGTCGTTGAATACCCCACACTTGCTCTGAGTTTGAGATTGATTTATTTAGGCTTTAAACGTTTGCGATGTTGTTTAACATATATTAGTGACAAAGTCAATACTACTACCAAGTACTAACGACCAAATTGAACTAACTCTTAAACAAGAAGATCGAAATTTGGCTAAATTTAAACTATAAAGATCAAATTGATAACAAATTTAAATTTGGAGGAAACAATTGTGAATTAATAAGAAATATAAATTACAATTTAATGAGAGAGGAAGCACAGAACTAAGGACTTTTCAGAAAATAGTTTCTAGAAACCTGTATTGTTATTTATTTTTTCTTTTCTTTTTCGCTTTTCTATTTTATTTCTTGGCTGAATTAATATTTTGATTAACACAACGAAAGGCAACAACATAACCCCTTCCATTCTATCTCCTCAACTAGCAAAGACTGAGGAGGGCTATACTAGTTGTTAACATGATCAAACATGAGACAGACTTAAAAAAAATAATAAGGATAAATTTAGTTTGATATCAAGAGGATAGACCATTTTGGAGAAGTTGCTGAATAGGAGAAATTATAAGGTCCACATGGTGGACAAGTGATGTGGTCCACCATTCCACTAAAAAACTGTCACTTGTTTAAAATTGTAAGTTAGAAAATTTTTTTAAACAGAAATTAATTACTGACTCAGCAATTTTAAACAAATGGAAGTTTTTTTAGTGGAATGGTAGACAAATGACATGGTCTACCAGAGGATCTTATAATTTCTCGCTGAATAAAAGGAACTAGCTCTTCTAGGATTAATATATTTGGTCCAATTCTGTAGCCTGTGATACAGAATTGTTGAGAACTGATACTTGATACAGAGTTTGCAAATAGGATTACTATATTATATCACTAATTTTTATCTGAATTAATTTATATCTGATTTTGATATTGTGTTATTTATTTATTGCAAGGAAAAAGAAATATGGGTAGACAGAGAGATGAATTTTGGGATCATGCTGAGAAATTAAATGACCGTTTCAAATGTAATTATTGTGGACGAGATTTTCCCGGAGGTGCATCAAGGATTAAAGCACACTTGGCTGGAAATCCAGGTCATGACATTAAGGCATGTAATGACGTGCCTCAAGATGTTCAAGAAAAAGCTCAAGCAACTCAAAAAAAAAGAGAAGCTCAAGTAACTCAAGGGACCAACAAAAAACTTAAAAGTGTATCAACCTCAGCTTCAAAATCAAAAACTAAGACGGTTAAAATTGTCACACAGGTGATTCTCTAGTCCCAACTCTACACATAGTTGTTTATTTCTAACAATTCCAATACTTTTTAGGATAAATATTAGTACACACTGGTGGTTGCACACAACCCTACAAACACTTTTTGCGCTGAAATTGTGACTTAAGATTTCAGTGCAAAAACAGGTGTGAAATAAACATTGCTCTACTTTTTAACCCTTTGCAAATATTTTCATACTATTTTCTCTTTGTAGGGTGAGGAAGAATATAGGGCTGAAATTATACTCAATGATGTTGTGGACAGACTAATAGCACTTGCCATTGAGCATATCAATTTTGAGTTGAGTTTTAAGAAGGATCTTCTTGAAACATTATTCAAGATTAAATTTGTGTTAGGTGATGCTCAAAAGAGGCAATCAAGTGATGAGTCTATGAGGATATGGTTAAAGAATCTTAGAGATGTAGCTTATGCTGCCGATAATGTGCTAGACAAGTTTAGCTATGAGAGTTTTTTGCCAAAGGTACAAATTCAAAATCAAATGATGGATCAGGTATGTAACTTTTCATTATGCACTCTTCAAAATCTTGATGAAACCAAACAATCGTTGGATAAAATTGTGAATGATGTAGCTGACTCTGGTCTTAGAATGGAGTTGGTGAATTCAATCCCCAAAATTAGCTTGGACATGAATATAGACTCCCTCCTTGATGATTTGGAAGTTGTAGGAAGAAAACACGATATTGAAAAAATAGTAAACTTACTTATCAATTCAAACAATCAACAGGTTATCTCGGTTCTCCCTATAGTGGGTATGGCAGGTCTTGGAAAGACAACTTTAGCAAAATTTGTGTATAACCATGAACAGATAAAAGAACATTTTGATGTACTAGCATGGGTAAATGTCGGCAAAAATTTTGATGTTGAAGAGATATTAAGAAAGATTCTTAAATCTCTTAGAGAAGACTTGAGGTACAATTCCACATATGAAATAGTACATCAAATATGTGCAGAAATTTTGTGGGCAAAAAAATATCTGTTCATACTTGATGATGTGCATAATGAAGATCCTAAGAAATGGAATACTTTAAAAGGTTACTTATTAGAGTTTAGTTCTAATACAGGAAATAATATTGTTGTTACAACCCGTAGTGATAATGTGGCTGAAATTATGAAGACACATCCCAAACATCAATTGGAAAAATTATCAAAAGATGATTGTTGGTCCATATTCAAGAAAAGATCATTCAAAAATGGAAGAATTCCATTAGATTTAGATTTGGAGGTTATTGGCAGGGAAATTGCTAAAAGATGTGGAGGGGTTCCATGGGCTGCAAGAGTTTTAGGGGGAACAATGTGCTTTAAATTTGATAAAATCAAATGGCTAGAGATTCAGAATAATAAAATTTGGGATTTGTTGGATGAAGATAGTAGTGACATCTTTCCTGTGCTTAAGTTATGCTTTGATCATCTTCCAACACCATCTTTAAAACGATGTTTCGCATATTGTGCAATATTCCCTAAAGATTATGACATGAAAAAGGATGAAGTAATTCAGTATTGGATGGCTGAAGGGTTCCTTGAACTAGCTAAAGAAGTTAATATGGTGATGGAAGATATTGGTAACATGTATTTCAATATTTTGTTGGCCACTTCCTTTTTCCAAAATGCTAGAATGGATGGCTACGGTAATATTATTAGTTGCAAAATGCATGATTTGGTGCATGATTTTGCACTCTCAATATCAAAATCTGAATCTCTAATCTTGGAGGGAGATCCCATGGATAATGTTAGTAACATACAACCTTTATTTGTCCGATTTGATGGAAAAACGATACTTAGTGGAGTTGATTTTACAAAATTGCGCATGTTAATTTTAGAAAATTTCAACTTTGACATCATGTTATCGAATTTTAAATGCTTACGCGTTTTAAAATTATTCGGGATAATGGAGTTGCCAGATTCAATTGAGCAATTAATACATTTAAGGCTTCTTCACATCTCAGACTCCTTAATTGTAGAATTACCAAAATCCATCACCAAACTATACAATTTGCAAACTTTAAGAATTAAAAAAGGCCGTGTAAGAGAGCTTCCGGAAGACCTAAGCAATTTGATTAACTTAAGACATGTTCATATTGATCATATCTGGCATATAGAAACACCTAAAAATATGGGGCGGTTGACTTGCCTTCAAACATTGCAATTTTTTCGTGTGGGTCCAGATGAAGGTTATCGAATTAAAGAATTGGGATGTTTGAAGAATCTCAGAGGAGAAATAAGCATATACAATTTAGAGAAGGTGGAAGATGAGGAAGAAGCCAAAAGTGCAAAATTAAAAGAAAAGGAAATATTCAAATTGGAATTACGCTGGGTTACTTCTATTCTTGATAGACAACGACACATGTATGATAATGATGAAAAGGTGTTGGAAGGCCTCCAGCCTCACCCAAATTTGAAAAGCTTGACAATCGAATGGTATTTTGGAAAGAAATTCCCATCATGGGTTGGTTTGTCGTCGCTATATCACAAATTGATTGAGATCAATTTGGTATATTGTGAGAAATGTGAAGAAGTTCCCACTCTGGGGCAATTACCCTGTCTTAGGGTTCTTAGACTAATAGAAATGTACAACGTAAGAAGTATAGGAAGTGAGTTTTACTTTTACAGTGATGGGAGTTACAGAAATAGTACTCCATTATTTCCGGCATTGAGAATACTCAGATTGGAGGGGATGGAAACCCTAGAAGAGTGGAAGGATGCAAAGGAGTCGACAACTGCAGATGAGGTGTTGTTTGTGTCTCCTTGCCTTGAGGAGTTGACCTTAATTGAATGTTATAAACTGAGAGATTTGCCAGACTCACTGCGCACCTGCGTTTCCTTTCAGACGTTGGCAGTACAGGATTGTCCTATGCTGAGGTCATTGCCAGGTGTCCGGTCCATAATAAGGTGTGGTATTGAAGACCCACCCAGTGGGTTCCAGTGTGTTGATTGTCTGCCTTCTACTTCCTCTATTCACCCCTCCCTCCAAAAGCTAAAGCTAATATGGTGTGGGTCTCTCCTGCTGGACCAAATTCCTTACTTCATTGCCCTCAAAATTCTATGGATAGAGTACTCTTATGAGATGGTAGCTTTGCCAGAGGGGTTGGGCAATCTTTCCTCTCTTCAACAGCTGTACATTGTGGATTGCTTGAACCTGGTGCATCTGCCCTCCGAGGAAGCCATGCAACGCCTCACCCAATTGAAAACGCTGATCATTTATAAATGCCCCAAATTTGAAGACAACGAGCGGATCAAGATTAGCCACGTTCCCTGGGTTAAAATCAATGATGGGTAAGTCTACTCGTACTACCCTACTATTTCCTCTTCTTTTATTCTCTTATATTCGTAATGGGTGAGAGTATTCCGGTATAAATACTTAATTGGGCCCGATTAAGAAAATATATATAAATACTACAATTTGGGTTAATGATGCTTCTTCAAATAAATAGTACAAATTAATCTCACTAACCCTTCTGCTTACACTTAATAAATCCAATTCTCTCTCTTTTTTTTTTTTCAATTTATGAAATTATTTGCAAGCATTTTTGAAAAGCTTTTAAAACAAGAGTTTAATTAGAAATTTTGTGATGGCTACTATTCAAATTGGCTTGCCGCTATTCAAATTTTTGTTGTTGCAAATTACCAAAATAATTAGAAGCATAGTCTATTTAACAATTTTTTGATTGTTACCTATTGTCTTGCTACTATCGAATTTCTGTTTGCTAGCCAATTTTCTTTCTACAAAATTTTCAATACTGAATTTTTTTGGACATTGGGAAATTTGGAATATTGAATCAATCACTGTTAGAGCTGTCCAAATACTCATTATTTCGATCAGCGTTTTGATACTGTAAGAGTTCATGGATCAATTCTTTTACTTACAGCTATCTAAAACTTGACAGTTGATTTTATTGATTTGCACTGGGTCATAATTGCTCTGTTTATGAGGGTGGATTTATTGTGGAAAATGGAGCTTAGTTGCATAAGAATGAGAAATTGGGTGGGTGAAGGTCTTGCTGAATTTTCATTTCATGTTTGGGTTGGGGGGTCAGTTATACAGGGAACCATGAAATTATGTGATCCCCAGTCCTACTAGTGCAAGTTAAATTAAAATTAAAATTTCAGGCAGCACTGAAGGTGTGGTTCTAATATATCTATATATGGTTTTTACCTTTTGAAGGTACCCATATTGCAAAGATTTTGAAGATGACGACGACTAACTCAGAAAGATGGCAAGAAGTTTGCATCTGGAAAGATAATTAACTTGATGACAACTGATGCCCAGGCACTTCAGGTTTTCTCTCTTACCATTTGCATTATGTGTACATAATTTACTTCATAATTGGTCATTTACAAAACCTAATTCAGTTCAATGCTGAGTAAGTCTATTCATACTACCCTATATCCTCTTCTATTCTCTTATATTTGTAATGGGTGGTAGTATTCCTAGTATGAAAAACTCTACTCTTCTTCTTTAATCTTTGAAATTTTCTGCAATTATTTGCAAAAAGTCACTAAAAGCATAATATAATTAAAATTTTTGTGCTTGCTGTCATTTGGCTTGGTTCTACTTAAATTTTTGTCTCTGCAAATTATCACAAACACTTAAAAAATTTGTTAAAAGTATAGTAATTAAATTTTTTTCCTGATTGTTAGCAATTGTCTGGCTTCTTTTCAAATTTCTATTTACCAGCCTATTTTCTTTCATCAAATTATTACCTTATTATTTTTCAAAATTGAAAATTTTTAAATTTGGAATTTTTAAATATTGGATTCATCACTATTAGAGCCTGAAGTCCACATGCTAATTCTTGGCCTCTGTGTTTCTTGAAACCTTCACTTATTGTTGTCAAATAGCTACACCTGGTTTCTTGAACTGATACTGTGATAGTTCGTGAATCAGTTCTTAGCAAATTTACTGTTGGAAAACAGAGTTGAGTTGTATAAGAATGAGAAATTAAGTGGGTGAATGTCTTATTGATTTTTGTTTTCATGTTTGGATTGGGAGGTCAGTTTTACTAGTCCATGAAGTTATGTGATTCCCTATTCTACTAGTGTAAGCAAAGTTTAACTCACTTTCTTATAAAGTTTCAGACAGCACTGAAGGTGTTTCATTATCCTAATATATTTCTATTTACGTTCTTTTTACCTTTTGAAGGGACCTGCCAAAATTAGAATTTGAAGGCAAACTCATGAAGCTCAAAAATGTTTGTGTCTGGGAAAAATAGCCAACTTGATTAGAACTAATGCCAAGGTACTTAAATATGTTTTCTCTTTTACCATTTGGGATTTGTATATACAATTTAATTCAAACTGGAGTGTGTGCGCGCATGCGCGCATGTTATAGAGTCACTACATTTTGTAGCCAATGTGCATATCTGTATAAGCAAAACTTCTAGTCTATGTAAAGGCATGCAATGTCAACTCGAAATGTGTGTCCTCCGCAAGCTCCGCCATTCCAAAATCCCTTTGGTATTTCTCTCTCTCTCTCTCTCTCTCTCTTTTCTTCACTTAATTGTTCTTTACCCAATATATTATTACAACCGTTCTGGGTTTTCTTTGATTTGAGGTGTACAAACTTTTTTTATGGTCAATTACTCAATCTTTATGTATTTATAACTATAAATTGTGTTCTGGGTATCTTTTATTTTGTCAATGAAATGGTTCTGATTATCCTAATGAATTAATTATCAGTGTTTTATTGCTTGCATGCTTACAATAACAGCAACCACCACCACCACCCACACCCAGACTTAGTTCCAAAATTTGGGGTTGGCCATGGATCCTTTGTAGTTGATCCATTCATAATAAAGTGTCTAAATTTTCTGCTGGCTGTCAATCTCTCTCATTTTGTTGAATAATATACGCTTCTGATAAATTTGTTTGAATTCTATTGATGAGTTTATTTTTTCTTTGATTTCGTATTAATAAATATTTAGTATAAACATTTTTTTTATTCTTAAAAGAAAAGTAGTAGATTAAGAAAGGGGAAAGTCTAAATCTTTTCGTGTGTTTTTTATTCTTAAAAGAAATGTAGTAGATTAAACTGTGTTCTTTTTCTCATAAGATTTTGTTTTGAATCCTTGACTTAGAGAGGATAACATAGAAAACTTATTCTCTAAGAAATGGATGTCTTATATGCCATGCATTTCTAAAAGTATTAAATCCTATTGACCAGCATGCTTCGCCTTATTTTTGCAGGGGATGTCTTATGACGTGGGGCTCTCAGATGATAAGGTAGTTTTTCTTGTGCTACTCATATAACATTGAACTTTTTTTCTAATAGATATAAATATATCAATATAATGTAAATTTATTGTCATTTTCATTTATTTGAGATCCATAACACACTCAAAAGTGAGTTTCTAATCTTATCAGTGTTCAAAAAAATTTTAAAATTTTTATTTTGAATCACATGTTGAACTCTGTTCCCAATTTCATAAGTATCGTTATTTATTTGGTTACAAATTTTATTCCATCTTGTTAGCGTTAAGTATTAAGATGCTAATTACTTGTAATGTCCTTTTACTGGTTCAGGACACTACTGAAATTCGGACAGAATTTCTTTAATCCTGATCGAAAAGCTGTTAACGTATTTGTATTTTCTTGTTATAGGTGAGTCTTCTTAAAAGGCTGGCAACGCTTTACTCGTTTGATTGTTTTATCTTGAATACATCTTCTGTAGATGATGCTAAAAATGAGATTATGCTAGCTTGGGGGGACACCGGAGGCAGTATTTTGTACGTAGTTTCTGACAAGAAGAAGGAATTCTTTCCTAAACTAAGCAATTGCGGTTGGCTGATCGTTGTTCTCAGTGAGTACCACAAAACCTATTTTTCCCCAATGATGAAAGCCTCAGAGTTTTGTTTAGCTTGGGATATATAAGAGCATAAGACTGGATATTCTGGAAAGTATTATTTTTTTATACTACTTTAGGTGTCTCAAAATGAAAATTGAGCTGAGCTCTCTTTGGAATGTGTCTAGAGCTTTGTCTAACATAAAAGAATCTATACAACCATCTAGTTAATTCCGATTACCTTGGTGTGAGATCTTTGGGATCTTATTTAGAAAAAATATGCGATTTAGGAGAAGTTTTTGGTTTTATGATGGATGCATAAATTGGGTTAGAGACTGCAGTGGCCTTGATAGCTACAAATGACAATGGTACAGGAGTGTCCTATTCTGAAAATCAGTTATCTTGATGGGATGAGAGTGACCTATAAATTTTTTAACTTCTTTGGACCTTGTAATCTGTTTTTCTTGTGTCTACCAGAAAGAAAACTGCAAACATCTAATTGGCTTGATGTTCTTTAGCAGGATCTCTTGGGCAAGAATCAGCAGATGGTGCGCACTTCCCTCTTCTGTGTTCATACTGCATAGGGTGCTATTTTTAGGCATAATTATATTTTGAGCCTAGTCATTTTCTGTCTTTCATATTCATCTTGCTATTTATATGTGCTTTTTACTTGGCCAGAATTTGATAGTCTCTCTTGACTGTATAACCAATTAAAGTTAAACTCGTTGCTTAGTCTATTTGGTCATTTGCTTACAGTTACTGAAGGTGGCAGTGCATGTGAGAACTCAAGCATGATTTTTATCAACAAGCTAGAAGAGTTGCCTTCAACCATATGCTACATAAATAGAAAGGTTTCAAAAGTAACTTTTGCGCCTATATCACTGTTCCAATTGTGGAAGATCTTTTTATTATTATTAATTTTTAGTTTTAATGTTTAAAAATAACTTGGAGAAACAGATAAGTCTAGATTTTTTAAGAATAGGTTTTTATATCATTGTTCTTGAAGGGTGTAGGTTTTTGTTATTATAAATGTCTTGGGGCTACCTTAGCTTTATATTATTGTTAAAAGATACTTCTTGTAGGGAGAGATGGGTGATAAGTCTAAGTTTTATTTAGTAGATTGGGTAAAAAAAATGTTCTTCAATAAAGGAGGGAGGTTTGGGAATTCATAAATTGAGTACTTTTAAATAAAGCCTTATTGGACCATGGAGTTGGTCAGTGGTGAGCTTGTGGGAGAGTATTAGAGCAGGGCAGAACTCCTTTTTAATCATCTGAATTTTCTTGGGGGGATGGTTCTCATGTTCATTTTGGTATGACCTATGGTGTGGAGATTCTCCTTTTAAAAAGACCTCTTTCCAGATTTGTTTGTTGAGATTGGCAGTGGATAAGAAGCTTCAATGGCTTCTTATTGGTCAATGAAGATGACAGAAGTATTCAGTGTTGGAATCCTCAGTTTTCTAATTAGTTGTTCTAGGACTGGGAACTAGAGTCTGTGGACATTTAATTTGTTGTATTCTATTTTTTGTCTAGTCAAGAATAGGAACAGTTAGTATGGAGGTTAATTTAATATGGAACTTTTAAAATTCATTTGAATTATGATACTCTGAGAGTAAGTGCAATTCCCGTGGAGAAGCATATGGGTGCTAAGGTGCCTTGGGTAAAGTTGCTTACCTTGGGTAAAATTTAGATTTTGGATATGAAGTATTATGCTTGTTAATTGGTGTTGTATGTGCAAGAATAGTGGGGAGTCAATTGAACATCTTTACTCCATTATTCTTGGCATGAGATATTTGATCTTTTGTGTTTGCATTATTTGGAGTAATTTGTGGTTTGCCAAAAACTTTGCAACAGATTTTGAAATGCTGGCAAGGAAGATGCATCACTGTAACGGACCTAATATACAAAAGCAATTCTACTTATAAAAAAAAAGACACAAAAGAAATTCTGCTGTGTTTGGTGGCCACTTTGGAAAAAAAGAATTAAAAGCTTTTGCTAGTGTCGGGCACCCTAATCATGTTATTGAACAATTTTTTTAAAACCCTTGTATGATTGGATGACTAACCTAGGTAGCATCCCTTCATCCTCTTTTCTAGACCTTATAGATCTTTTGAATCTTAGATCCTAATTTTTTTTAGGAGTGTTTCATTGCACACATTGTATTTGAACATTCTCCTCTCTTGAATATAATTGTTTTACTTATAAAAAAAATAACTTCAGAATTTGATTGCTACAAGTTGCATTACTATGCAGCTTGTACCTTATCATTCACGTATGACTACCTTTTTTTTTTTAATTTTTGTTGCAAATATTCATGACTCTTTTTTTATATGTTTTGCATTGCAAGCAGGCAACTGGTAACAGTGTCGTGACTGTTGGATATGTTATGAAACCTTCTCGTGAAGAAGATTTTGCTAAGGTGAGCCCTATATGAATAAATGTAGGCATTTTTAGTGGGGAAAAAAGACAAGAAGTAAAACTTTGTGAGTTTTTTTCCCCCTCATATGATACCATATACATACATGAAGTTAACACAAAATTGCAAATGTCCCTGATCAAGTGATATTGTAAACAAACAGAATTTGGTATGTGGAATTGTATGCTTCAAAGTGGTTTTGACTCCATTTCATTGCCTTTTGTTTTTCCTTGAAAGAGAAGTATTGGATTCAGTAATTATAAGAAATATGATGGATCAGAATGTATTATCATCTGATCACATGGCTTTTGGCCCAAGGGATCTTGTTTGATTTGATTTTGATGAATGTTACTGGCACTTTGGTTGGTCGTGTATGCAGTTATGCTCATGATAAATTTTAGTTTTCTAGTTGTACTATTTGGATTCATGCAATATGAAACTTATAAGTTGTCCTGGTTTTTGCAGAGGGGTGCATTTCCTTTGTTTCCTACTCAGAATGGGTTGATATTCATGCCCCTCACCTTTGAGCTTCCTTTATCACCTCAATTACAAGAGGTTGACATAGTTCTCCATAAAGCAACTGATGAAATTATATCCATTGAATTGAAGAGCCGTACAAACTTCTCTAACAGAATAGTTTACACCAGCAGCATGCAGGACTTACAAAGGTGACTTTTCAGGTCCATAAAACCATATGTTTCACGATCTGGTCTGAACTTGGTAATCAGGGAAAAAATGAACATGCCAATGCTGGTTATTATATATAGCCTCACATGAAGCTCTTATCATTTATTTTTTTGGTGGAATTGTTTTGTGATTATGCCAACATGAATCTTGTCAAGCTTTGGTCTTGGCCAAAGTCAAATGCTCGCCTTGTTAATGAACCCAATAAAAATACAGTGATAATTTGTAAGTCCATATATTCATCAGACTCATCGAAATGCATTCAAAATGCGTGGAAACCTCACTTATTTTTTGAACTATAAATATTCGAAACATTTTTCCCTGTAATTTGTTATAATAAAAATTCTCATCCTACAAATTGAATCAATATAGTTAATTTTAGTGTTAAAAACTAAAAATTCCTACACATAGATATGCATGTAAATTTACAGTATACGTATGTAAGCAGGTATTGACAAGTGATAATCTTGTAATGATTTGTAGATCCATAGGTTAATTTTGAGTTTTTTTTTTATTTTTATGCTGCAGTGTATCTGTAGCCAATTAGACATGAGCTCATGTGGTAAGAGATTGGGTGGGGTTGGAGGAATTTAGTTTTAAATCTTTCTAAGCAGAAAACAAAACAAACACCAAAAAGAAAAGGCTAAAAAAGGTTTAGCATTGCTTTAGTCTTCTTATTCTAGAATCCCTGAAATGGAGTTGACAACTTGTCCAATGTCATAGCTTAATTACTTGAAGTTTAGCCAAAAAGCAATCATATTAATTGTCTCATGAGCCTGTAAGAAGAGGGTTCTGAGAAGAAGATGGGATCTTTGGAGAGTTCACGTGTTTATTTTGGTATCAAATGGAAGGGGCATTTTATTAGAAATTCTGATAATTGAGGAAATCTTTGATATTTGATAAAAATAAATTTGAGGAAATTTTTGTTCTGATTTTAGCTGATAACATAATCAGTAGTTTGTTTTTACATGTCTCTTTGTTTTCATTTATTCTATCCGGAAGTCACAACAAAAATAATGAACATTCTTTAAGTTTTCTTTAATAAAAAACTTGTTCTTGCACAGATATTTGGAGGATCACCCAGATTGCTGTGTGATTGATTCATTTAACAACATCTACCCTGTGCTAGATCGGCTGGAAATTCAAGAAATTCTACTTCTCTTGGAGGATCTCAAAACTGAAGGCCGCTCTACAATCAGGGGCCCCCATTTTCTGAAGGTGTTATGTCTTGATGGTTTTTTGGTTATGGTATTGCCGTATCAAGTTTTTTTTTTCCCCTTTCAATTCAACCATGGTATTCTTTTAAGTGAAAGATTAATTGGGATTTATCTGTGTTTGTTGCTATATGCAAAGATAAATCTCAATTATTTAATCCTTGGGTGATTTGAATGTTTGAAGTAATTCTGATCATGTTTAACAACATTCGACTTAAGGTTTAAGTTGGAATAGTGATCCATTTTAAAATTGATCAAATTTCTCCCCAAATTTAGTAAGTCTGGATCTTTTATGTGCAGGTTGATAGTTTCAAAGAACCTGATTTGTTGCAAAGGCTGTCTGAAGCTAAATTATCTCTTCCAAGTATAGTGAAGCCTCAAGTTGCATGTGGTGTAGCTAATGCTCACAAGATGGTACTGACTTTATCTAGTTTCATTCTGGATTTATGTATTATTAATTAAAATTTCAAATTCTCTCCCTTTATCACTTATATGAAGAGGAAGAAGAAGAAGCCACCGTTTATCTAGGCCAATTACCTTGGACTTTCATATTTCTAGAAGGTACAAATGACTGAAATTGATAGACATATTAAGGAAAGATGAGGTACAGCCAAAGTAAAGCAGCATGGACTGGCTAGAGACGAGTTCATACCATTCTGTATGCTTCAGTAAAGCAGTATAGTATTACCTGGCAATTGGTTATGGTGGGTGCAGTTAGTTGCCCGTAGGTTTTACTAGCTAGAGACGATTCCAAAGGGCTCTTCTTTAGAAAGGTTCCTTGCATTATCAAAAGAAAGAAGTAAAGCAGTAAAGTATTACAAAACTTCATGTATTTGCTGCACATTATCTAGTAATTTTCTGAATTTTTGAACAAATTGACATTTCTTAAAAAATATATTTGGCTAGGGCACAAATATGGGCATTGATGTTTAATGCAGATATAACGTCACCATTTAATTTTTATTCTTTTTTGGGTTTCATCTTTACCATGAAAATATATGAAAACAATTTTTTTGAACAAAGAAGAGTTACACTTATTCAAATCGATGAAGAAAATCTTATAGCTTTTGTTGTTCTAACCTCATGCCAGTTGAATGTTCATTCTCTTGAAACTGAATTATTAAACAAATTTAAAGAATCAAAAGTATCAACTCGTTTTCGTTCTCTACCCTTTTCAAGCAACCACTTAACAAAATTAAAGAGGGTTTCAACTTGACCATGAAAATATACAGTTGCAATATACAAACAACTTCAACATATGCATAAAAAGCTTGTTACCCTTTTCTTCAATCTTTAGTTTGAATATGTCATCTTTCTGTTTCAGGTTGTTGATAGCTCCTTTCCTTTTTTATTCATTACCTGCACCCCAGATTTAGTGCCAGCTCTTGCCTTAAAATGACGCTTTTGTTGTTTTGCTTGAATTCTAATTGGCATGCATTACTGATAAGTGATCTGCCTTTATACTTCTTGCTGGGCACTTAATGTGACTAAAGTCATTTTAAAAGTGAATCACCATTCAAGTTCCTGTATTGCTGGTTCAAAGTTGTTAATTGGTCGTGATGATTTCATTATTTGAATTAAATAGCTTATGTTTTATATAAACAGGCAATCATATTCAGAAATGAAGATTTTAAGGACTTGAGTGTTCCTCTTCCAGCTTTTGTGCAGGTGAGCGAGAAACAACTTTCATTATGAAGACTTTGGAGTACTTCTGTTATCCTTAATGTGGAATTAGTACTCTCGAATTTCTCTCTTTAAAAAATTTCGATATGGAAAGTTGGAAGCTGGATTAACTCCAACTATATGTGACATAGTTATGGAAGTGTCTGTCAGGTGCGTGCATGTGTGGGTTAATATCTTATATGGTAGGGTTATGTTGATTCTCGGGTATAATGGATTACTCCTTTAGAATGAGACTTTGAAGTTATTGGAACTGCAGGAATATGTGGATCATTCATCTACTTTGTACAAATTTTATGTCTTGGGTGAAAAAGTTTTCTATGCAGTTAAGAAGTCTACACCAAATGCTGATATCTTGATGAAATTATCTGAAAGTAATGGACTCAAACCTCTAGTCTTTGACAGGTATGTGTTTATTGCTTCTGTTTTGCTTCTTCCTTTTTGATAATGGTTTTTTGGACCAATTAGCATTTCCTGTAGATAATGGGTGAGGGTGGGGTGGTGGTTTTACTCACGTGGGTGTGTTGAGGGTTTTTTTTTTTTTTTTTCTTAAGACTAATTTTTTATTGGTAAGTTTTAAACGCACCATGTGGGTCTTGAATCCACCACCTCACCCTCCAACCAATTATTATGGGAGATGTAAGTGCCAATTGAGCTATGTGGGTGTATGAGTTTTGCCTACCTATAAAAAACCCCTTTTCTTTTGGTCTTGCTTTGATGATATATGTTCAACATATATTTGATAACCCATAATTTGATCGTTTCTCTCTGCAGCTTAAATTCTCTTCCCACTGCCAAAGAAGACCAGAATTATGGCGATGGTAATTGTTCCAAGGCCACTAATAGTTGTGTTGATCTTGATCTGGTTACAAACACAGCAAATTAGCTTGGGGGAGTGCTTGATGTTGCCATCTTTGTCTTTGATGTTGTTGTAAGTAGCCAAGTCGAGTTTTCTTGAGTACATATTCTACAGTAGTTTGCACTCATTTCTCCTTATAATGATTGTATATTCCATGAATATGTTATAATTGATTTTCTTTATTGCTGAACCATGTAGATTAACACACAACATAAAAACAAAATGTTTCCATAATTAGTAATGATGACCAATCCTGCATAATACAATCCAAAACTGGAATCCCTAGATTTTCTTATCTTCCTCAAAAACCTCCTAGTTGAAAGCAGGTCATCTCAGACACTATTTTTCATCTTGATTGACTTGCCTTTGAGTTTTCTAGTATCCATTCTTGTATATTGGTTAATTTAGCAGGAGTTATCTTGTGTAATTTAAAAGTTGTCTATAATCAATTTATATACTTTGAGTGAAACTGAAATTGCCTTAACTTATGTTTGAACAATCCATGAAATCTTGAAAAGCTGGTCAAAAGCTAATCAATATATATATATATATATATATATATATATTTTTTAAAACAAAGAAAAGGAAAAAGTAGTGGATAAGAAGGTGGCTTACAATCTATGGAGAAGCTTTATATGTGATTGTTGTGAATCCCTTGGCCTTACAAATAGGTTGAGTTTGGCTTCCTAGACTGTGCTCTCTGATGGCCGATGGGTCTCTTTCCTTCGTATTTTTTGCACTAACCAAATTACTATTAAAAAAAAAAAAAAAACCAATCAACCAACCTGCATCAACCAGATCTAGTTGGAAGTAGTGACTTGGAACCAACAAAAGTGAATTATGTATTATTTTAGATGTGTGTTTAATAGGTTAACCATTCACTTTAGATTTCACTTAATAATGATATATAAGTATGATATGTTAACCTGTATTCCATTCTTAGTTTGTTCCAAGCACGTGATTGATATATATGAGATTGGTTCAAATTACACCTGGTGTAACTCTACAAGAGTTACACCTTTTTTAAGCCATAGATTTTCAAAAGATCTAAAAGTAAAAAAAATAGCATTAAATGCTAATTGATTTACACATTATTCACTTAATTAATAGCAGTTTTGTTTCTTTCTCCATACTTATTGTTTAAAACTTCTCTAGTTTCTCATAAATCTCTCTCGCAAAACACACATACACAAACATGGCTGCCCTTTCACTACAAACAACATGTGCTTTTTCAACATGTTTTTATCTACGGTCACTAAAAACTGTTGATAAAAACCTTAATTTCCTACCGTTATATGCAACTGTTGAGTAAAAGCAAAACAATTAGTATATTTATTTCCACGGTTGACATAAGCTTTTTCTTCAGGTTTCAGCACCGTGGAAAAAAAGGGGTCAAAAAAATTATATGGATAAAAAGTTTTTATCAACAGTCGTTTAGCACTGATGAAAATAAGTAACACCATATTATAAAGAAGCTGCAGTATCTCACAAGCCAAAATACTTTACATGCTCTTTTTCTCACTCTCGCTCTCGCTCTCGCTCTCGATGTACATCACGTCAGAAACCCAATCGGCTTGGTGGTCGCGTTCTCTCTCTCTCTCTCTCTCTGCATTCCTTATTCAGTTGCTGTTGAGAAAACTTTCTATTTCTCTATTATTTTCTCAGCAACCAAACAAAGTTCTTGGCTTTGGTTAATTTCTCTTTGCTTTAGATTCACCATGCTGCTACTATTACGTCTAGATCTTCTATATATTCACACTTTCCCCAATCCAATCCCTCTGATTAGGTATCTTCTATATGTTCATTGATGAATCCAATTGCTTAGTCTCCATAAAAACCTAACCTTCAATCATCGTATTTTTTTTTTCAATTCTTAAATTCGATTTTATACAGCCTATATAATTAAACTGCAAATCTAGAATTATTGTTTAATTAATCTTAATTATCACAAAAATGGCTGAATTGCTTTTTACCCCCCATTGAAGTTTACTTTCTTGACCAATGATAATGAAAATGCTAGTTAAAATTGAAATTGATTCTTGATCATCAGGTAATGCTTGATTTTGCTTTGTCAGTACCTTGAGTTGGGAACAAGACTTGAACAAAGATATAGAAGTTATTCGTTTATTATAGCTGGCCTGTTTTAATCTTCACCACATATGCTAAATAACATACATTGCATCAGCATTAAAGTTTTAAAACTACCAACAATTTATCATTTATGTTCACTATGCTCTGCTTTGCAGATGGGGAACCATGCACATGCAACATTTTCTAATTCACCTTTCAAAGGACTAGTAATGATGTCAGAGCGCCCTCCCTTATGAAATGGTGTCTATCCTAATTTCATTCCCAATGAGGTGAATTGTTTTATTTTGTTTCTTAACTTCATAATTTGAAACCAATTACACATTAGACTAAGTACTTGAATTTCACATATAGAGTTCAATCTCATTTGGTGGACTCTGTCCCAGGGCAGATCAAAGATATGTTTATTGGAAGAGAGTGCCAAATAGGGAAAGATTATTCCACTGATGGAGTTATGTACAATCTATGATTTTGGGTTGCTTGGGTGGGACCTTGGGGTGATCAAACATTATTCTTTGGATACTAGCTTCTATCTATTAGTGTTCTCTCTAAATAGATCACAGTGGGAAGGGGGAGGGGGTTCAGACTCTTTAAACCATCCACGTTTCTGTGACCAAGTGAACCCAATCCTTGGTGCAAAACTAAAAGGATGGAAATACTATAGTGAGCTATTTCTCTTTTTCATGGAATTAGAAGTCATAACTTATGTTATGCTCTAAGATCAGCCACATAGAAAAGTGGAAATAAATTTTCCAATATTAATTTTATGGCCATCGAATTAAACAAAAGATACTGACTTTCAAAACAATTTTGCTTCCAAATTTTTCTTATTAGAACAAAAAAATAAAATAAAAAATAAAAAATTAATGGCCATGTCCTTGTCTTTTCATGCTATAGGTCAATCTATGTTCTCTTTTTTGTGTACCTTTTTCTTGAATATTTAGTAATTCCACTGCTTATTATCTCTATTTGATGCTCAATGTTATAAAAGTGCCAAAACTGGTTCTATGCTATTTCCATTTTGATACATATTAAAAATGAAGCAACTTTGGTGTTGATCCATGTTGTATACCAATGCAATAATTTGCTTCTATGGGTACTTAATTTGGCCCCTCTTTTGTCCACTATTACCTCATATTGCTAATCTAATAGGTGCAGAGGATCTTACCCATCTACTTCTGACTTCTAGCCATCTATTATTTAGTGTTACCTGTTCTATATAAAATAGCAAGAAAAGTTACTAAGTGGCAATGCACTTTGTATGACTGTTTTCATACAGCTTTAAATGAAGCACTGAAGAAGGAAGATGAGAGTCTCAAGATTGCAACCGGAAAAGTAATGACACGTGCTGGGGAAAAGCTCTAAAAAAGTGCAAAAAAAGGCCATGGCTTCTGTGTGTACATTGTGCTGTAATGGAGAGGAGAGAATTCCTTATCAAATACAATGGATAAGGTAATTAAATGAATGTACATGTGGCTGGTGTGTGGTGTCTCAGGTCTTGTTCTACTAGTTTGGTTGGGGAGTAATTTTGGCTTTAGGCCTAGGATCTATAGGGAGTAATTTGTACAATTTGCTTCATTGTGTTATAAATGTAGTTGATAGGCGGTTGAAATTCAATTTGGAATTGCACAATTTTGTTTACATTTATATTTTGAATCAGATTATTAAATTTTGATTAAAGTGAAAGAGTGCATCCAACTTTTTTTTTTTGAAAAGAACATACTTATTTCGACGTTTATTAACCGTTGATAAATGTGTAACACTTTTTTCAATGGTTGTATACGCCGTAGAAAAATGTTTTCTCGACACGGCTTGTAATAACGGTTCTCTACGGTCATTTCAACCGTCGAAAATACTTTTTTCGACGGGTTTTAGTACTTTTTTCGACGGTTTCAACCATTGAAAATAGTTAAATTTCTTGTAGTTTTTATGAAAAACCATTAAAGAAGAATGAAGAAGGAGAAGCTATGTATGACTATGATGATGATTCTGCTTCTAGGTCAAAGTGTGGCTGTTTTTGGCTTTTGGGGTTCAGACCACAGAGGAAAAGAAATGACAACGAAAGCAGATATCTTTTGCAGCAAAAGGGAGAACTCAGGGAATCATGGTGGAAGAATAAACTGAATAAGGTTAGGTAGGTAATAGAAGTATTAGCCTGGCCCAAGTGGAAGACTTTTGTGAGAAAGTTCAGCGGATTTGGGATTAACAAGAACAAGAAAGATAGGAACAAGTTTCAGTATGATTCAGAGAGTTATGCTCTTAATTTTGATGGTGGTTTTGATTGTGAGGAAGATGACCTGGTTCTTGGTTTTTCGTCAAGGTTTACTGCTCCTATTCATAATCACGAAGAACAGCGAAGAACTGGCACACCTGCACTAATAGGGTAAAAGAGCATTGTAAATATATTTGTAAAGTCATTTGGCCAAAAAATGAATATATATGTAAAAGGTTTTAAACAATAAGTATGGAGAGAGAAATAAAACTGCCATTAATTATGTGAATAATGTGTAAATCAATTAGCATTTAATGCTTTTTTTTTATACCATTAGATCTTTTGGAAATCTATGGTTTAAAAAAGGTGTAATTCTTGTAGAGTTACACCTTTTACACATTTTTTAAATAGTTGGATTTAAGTAGATTTAATGGTTAAAAAAAAAACTCTCATTATTACAAATATTCTTATTAGGATCTCATTAATTATTTTCATTTATTACATTTTAAATCTATCTCTAAACCCAAAAACATTTGACGTTTAACTCTCTCTCTCCGTCTCTCTCTCTCTCTCTCTGTCTCCACCATTGTTCCACCTCTACAAGTTGTCAGCAGAAGGAAAAAAAAAAAAAAAAAAAACAAGATGAACACTTTCATTCATGGGCAACCAAACTGGAAATTTCCATCAAATTTCAATGACTGCTCCAATTTTATTGAATTTTCTTATAAACCAGAAAAGATAAGTCTTATAAACCTTAGCTGCATAACAACTTTTATCGTGTTTTTAGTGGGATGGATTTTCCAGAATGAAATTTTATTACTTTTACTGTAGAGATGTGTTATACTTGACGATTAAATTTTAAATTTGACTAACCTGTGATTTTCCTAGATTGTTGAAGTATTTTTTTTCTCCAGCAATTAGGAAATCAGATTGATGGACAATGTAAAAGTTGTAGAGTTGGTAAAATAATTTGAAAGTACGACTACTGAAATTGTGTAACTCTGCCAAAAGCCTTATAGCTGAATTGGCACCTCTCCATATACAAACCCATGTACAAAGTGCTTAGGGGTCTGGGGGGAAAGGGTTTGAGCTTCGGGGTTAACAGCATGTTGTAATTATTTCTCAAAAAAAAAAAAAAAAAAATGTATAACTCTATCAGGTCAATTACCATGCCTCTGTGTAACTCTATCAGCTATCAACATATGAGACTCATGACCTTATAGAACAGTTTTTTCTCTTTTTGATAGTATGACTAGTGACCTTAGTGTCAACTAGACAACTACCCAGATGTAAGTCATGTGACAGAGCACTCTCAAATTTTTTTTTTCTTCTGCTAGCAACCTGTAGAGGTGGAACAATGGTGGAGGAGCAATGGTGGAGGAGACACACAGAGAGAAAGAGAGGAGAAATTATAAGGTACTCTGGTGGACCACGTTACTTGTCCATTATTCTACTAAAAAACTTCCACTTGTTTAAAATTGTTCAGCCAATAATTAATTTTTGTTTAAAAAAATTTTCGAACTAACAATTTTATACAAGTGACAAATTTTTAGTGGAATGGTGGACTACATCACTTGTCCATAATGTGGATGTTATAATTTCTCGAAAGTGAGAAATGGAGAGAGAGAGAGAGAGAGAGTCAGACCTCAAACATTTTTGGGTTTAAAGAAATGTTTAGAATGTAATAAATGAGGGTAATTAATGAGATCCTAATAAGAATATTTGTAATAATGAGGGTCTTTTTTTAATCGTTAGATATGCTTAAATCCAACGGTTTAAAAAATGTATAACTCTAAAGAGTTACAACAAGTGTAAATTGAACCCATCTCTCTCTCTCTCTCTCTCTATATATATATATATAGATTATGAAAATTGAGGATTCCAATTTTTCTTTTTAATGAATGCAATGGATTTGGCATATCTAACGTTGTATGAATCTGCCAAATGGATATTATAATTCTTACCGTATCAAAGTTCAACATTTAGAATGTTTCATAGTTTTAAGTGTGTTTGCAAAATTCAAAGATGGGTTAGAATTTCTTTTCTTTTTCTTTGCAAAACTCTACATTATCCTAAGCAAAAGTGTGACCGTGAAATCTAATATTGTTTGGATACTATTGATGATTTAAGAGCTCGTAAGTATTTGTACACAGTTGCATACAATAATGTGGAGGTTGCTGCTAGAACTTATGATCGTACTGCCTTAATACTTCGGTGCTAGCACTCGCATTAATTTTTCAGTGAGTTTTAATTACTTTGCAACAAAAAATAACTTTTATGTTCCATATTTTTATTATCTATCATCACTTCCTTATTGATATTAAAAAATATATATATATATATATATATATATTTAAAAAATATTTTTTACTTAATTTTGCAATTTCCATTTTTATGCATGTTCTTCTTTATCTATTTTCTTCTTTCTCAATCTTTTTGGCTTAGATTGAGTCTTCATCTATTTAGTTGCAAATCACTTTTCTTTTGGACCAAAGTGGATTTAGTGAGCCCAAATGGACTATAATAGACCGAATTGGATCAAAGTTGACCAAATTGAATCGAAATAGATTGAATAAACCGAAATTAACAATCTCAATATATCACATGTGGTGAGTTGAATGTAAGCCTTAACAAATGTCATGATTTGTTTAATTAGCTAACGAATTGTTTAAATAATACATATGAACGGTCTTATGTATCGCATGTAGTGAGTCGTAAAAGATAATTCCAAGCATGTTTATTAGCTAAACTTTGTCTAATTAACAAAAAGAAACAAAAATAACAATAAAAAATATGGCAAATTACAACTTACTTATCTGTAGTTTGGCTGAAATTTAAGTTACTTACATTTAGCTTAACATTTGACACTTTACCCATATGAGATTTGACTGAAATTTAAGTTGCCTACATTTGGTTTGAAATCCTATGATGCTAGTGCTCTGCTAGATTTTTTTTTTTTTGATCTTGTATTTGTATTTTTTTTTTTTTGTGTGTTTTTGGAGAAGTGACATAAAAGTAGAGCAAAATTACGTATTTAGTCCTGTTTTTAATAGAATTGGATTAAGAAAATCTAACTGAACTAACTTCAGGTGAGTAAATAGGTAGGTAACTTAAATTTCCCTCAAACTAAACTTGGTAAGTAATTTAGGCTAAAAAATACGTCTCAAGTGGGCTTTGGGGTGTGTATTTCACTTGGGTATGGATTATGTACTATGGACTTGGCATGGCAAATTGATCGATAGGAAAGGGGAGAAAGAGCAGTTTCTCAATTTGGGCATTATGCAATTGCAATGCAATCCCTCTCACACTCACGTTTACTGGGTCACACATACGCTACGGCCCTCATCCCGTTTCGAAACTTGCCATCAATTATACGGACCTTTTGGTCCACAAACGCTGGAATTCGTGGTACGAAACCGAGGAAGATGGAGAAAAGAGATGAAAATCAAAAGAGTGTAGCTGTGGAGAGCACCACAAGATTAAACAACCCCCGTGTTGATAAGCTTCAACAACTCGTACATAAGGATTCTACTGGTACCAACCAAAAATACAATTTTTTAAATCTTTTTTTGGGTTTTTAAGATGGTTTTGTCAAATGGGTATGCCGATTTTGTTTAAAAGATGTGATTTTTTCTGTTGGGTTTTGGTTCTTTCTTGCTTGTATTAACTTTGTATTTCTATTGTAATGGGTCCTAAGAACATGAAAATGACTTGGTTGAGTAATAAGTTTATGTTTGTATCAATGTTATTAATATGTCTCATAATAAGGCAGAAATGTGAAAATTGCACCCATTCAGATTGTACTATGGATGGAATGTGATTTGTGTGGTAGTTCAGTACTCATTTTGTTGTATGTTAACTCATAACAGATGGTTGGGAAAAGAGTTGGGAGCAAGGTGTGACCCCATGGGATTTAGGACAACCGACACCAATTTTTGTACATCTTCATCAGACAGGAGCTCTTCCTAAGGGTAGGGCTTTAGTCCCTGGTTGTGGCAGTGTAAGTTCTATGGTTCATTCTTACTCACAAGATATTACTTTCTGATATATTAATTCAATTTCTTATATATTTATGCAAGATTTGAGTCCTCTGCATGTCAATATTTTGTATCTGTTTCCTTTTTCTTGGTTTTCTATCTCAATATTTTCTATCAGGAAGATTGGTCCCTTGAGGATCCATCATCAATGATTAATTGGGTCAATGATCCTGTAGAAAATCTACATGTGATCTTACGTTTGATGAAATTATAATTCGTGGAGAAAAATAATGACACTTAAAAATAATTTCTTGTTTTAAGATTAATTCAATGATCTTTAATGACATCTTAAAATATGGTAGACGATATTTGACATGATATCTATCTCATCCCAGTGAAGGGGACCCAAAAAAAAATATAAAAGATTAAACAATAACGATTTAATCTCTCTGCAATTGAGTATGAAGTTGAAGCAAAATTCAGTTGTTTAATGAATTCCTGATGCAATTATTCGATTGTATTGGAAATCAATCACTTGGTATCTTTCCTCCCTCCTCCTTTCTCACACATGGAATTTTAACTACTACTTGATCAAGCATTACTAAAAAGGGGACAAGGTGTAGTGTATATCTTTCCTCCCCCTTTACCCTATCTGCATGTTACATTGTTTATGTGCTGTTCTTATATATTTATCTGTTCGCTAGCATTTTAGCTTGCTACTGTGGCCAACAACAAATTGCTCAAATATGGCAGGGTTATGATGTAGCAGCAATTGCATGTCCTGAACGCTATGTTGTTGGATTGGATATATCAGACATTGCCATTAAGAAAGCAGTGGAGGTCAGAGGCGTTGGTCAGAAAATTCTGACTTCACTAAGGCTTGCAATCTCTTAGAAAGAAAGGACACCCGAAAGTTTTTACTTTTACAATTTCATTTTCTGTTTCCTTTGGAGAAACAACCATGTATGTGGCTATGATGATATAATTGAAATATTAAAACTGAATTACCCATGTTTATTTGGCCATTACTGTCTAATTTATCAACTTTTTGGAATGCCTCCCTGAACTGGTTGTTATTCTGCATTTCTGAATTGGTTTAGGAACTACAGCTGGGTTACCCCAGCTTCTCATAGTTGTATTAAGGACAGGGATTAGATGTATCGCACTTGTGTTCTCTGTTAGATTGGATTAGGAACAATAACAGGATTGTTCTAATTTCTGAAAACATGCCATTATTCATTTTCAGATTAAAATTGATGCTTAGGAAATTTATGTTATAGAAAAATTTAGAGCACTGTAAAGACCAATTACTATGGTGATCATTTGCAAACGTCTTGCATTGGGATTACCTAGACCAATAGAGAGTTGAACCTGATAGACTCGGTTATTATTTCATAAGAAGCTGGTATTTTTGTGACTTTAACTTGTGATAAGTCATGGAATCCAAATTGTTTTACGGTTTAAGGAGGTGACCTAGTACAGGTTTTCATCTCTTTCTTTACTTCTCATTTTAATAGTCTGTTCTAATGTTATTGGAGTTGTCTTCCTCATTACCGAATGCAAGTTATTTTAACTTCTTAAAGGCGGACTTTTTCACTTGGAGTCCAAGTGAATTGTTTGATCTCATTCTCGATTATACGTGAGTTGGCATGATTTGTGGTTTAGTTGTCCATGAGAAGAATCTCTTTATGATCATATTTTAATGGAGAATTTACAGGTTCTTTTGTGCCATTGAACCAGACATGAGGTTGGCTTGGGCACGGAGAAATCGCGATATATTGAAACCTGGTGGAGAGCTCATAACACTAATGTTTCCAGTAATGATCTTTTTTTTTTTTTTGATAGTCAAACTCAAATATATGTCATTAACTTGAACATTGGTTTACAAGAAGTACATCTCTATGCACTTGGCACTGAATAATTGGTGGGGTATCTTCTACCCAAACTACACAATCAGACATGAGTTTGGCATTACGAGCCATAAGATGAGCAGCACAGTTTCCTGTTCTACGGACATAGTTGATCTTCCAGTCTTGGACAGTCTGCCTCCAACGCCTAGCACCAGTTATAATCATTTGAATTGAACTTGGAGGCAAGCACTTACCCAAAAGAGCATTGGTGACAATCTGAGCATCTCCTTCCAAAATCACTTGCTTGAGCCCGAGATCCCCTGCTAGCAGAAGTCCTTCCTCGAAAGCTTTAGCTTCCACTTCCACAGCCCCTAAAGGTAGATACAGCTTTTTACTCATAGCACCCATGATCTGGCCATGTTCATTTCTGATTACAACCCCAATCCCACAACTGCTAGACTCCCTAAACACCGCTCCATCCACATTAACTTTGTACCACCCCTCGCTTGGAGGACTCCATCCCTGAGTTCTCGGTAGCACAGATTGTTTTACACTTGTATTCACTGAGCTGAATTCATCCACCAACAGTTCGGCTTCTTTGGCAATTGCCTTCACTGCTTTGCCTCGCCCTTCAAACTTTATAGAATTCCTATTCTTCCAAATGCACCATGCCGTTGTAGCAAAACTCTCCCAGCTGACCTCCCTTTTATCAATCCATATTTTCCACACAACATCCATGAAATCACATAATGGGCTTTGGAAATTAGGCAAGAGCAGTTTTGACTCCTTCCAAACAGCCCTAGCCACCTCACAATCCCAAAGAGCATGTCCCGAAGACTCCACTTTTCCACACGCCACACACGCATCCTCCATGGGAATTTTTCTGAGCTTTAGGCAGTAATTTGTAGGGAGGATGTTTTTACACGCCCTCCATAAAAATTGTTTAATCTTACTTGGACACTTCAATTGCCAAATAAAATTCCAAAACTTGCCTCTCCTTGTTGGATCTGACACCTCTCCCCCATCGGCCTTGTTTCTCTTTTCTTGCAGCCAACTACAGGCAACATTATACGCACTGCTTACCGTAAACCTCCCATTTGGAGTCCAAGCCCAGATCAATGCATCTTCAGGGAAAGAAAGGCTAATTGGGATGCTTAAAATAGTCTCCGCTTCATGGGGGAGGAAAGTTCTCAGCACCAAGTCTTTTTTCCAACCCCCCTCAACCCGGTCAAGGAGAGATTCCACCAAAACACCATCCCTCACTTGTGGCTTAGGACTTACCACCTTAAAAGAGTGAGGGGTTGGCAGCCATCTGTCAGCCCAAATTCTCACATTCTGACCGTTTCCTATGTTCCATCGCAGCCCCCTTTCCAGGACTTCTCTCGCTGCCATTAAACTCCTCCATGTATACGACGGCTTCTTTCCTAGCTGTGCCGCCATGAAGTTGCTTTCTGGGAAGTACCTTGCTTTCAGAACTTTGTGTGCAAGAGAATCCGGGTTTTGGATGAGCCGCCACCCTTGTTTTGCCAGCACAGCTAGATTAAAGGCCTTTAGATCTTTAAATCCCATCCCCCCATCAGCTTTTGGCTTACACATTTTCTCCCAAGCGATCCAAGCTAGCTTCTTTTCTTTGGCACGTTGTCCCCACCAGAAGTTACTAATCAAAGAATTCAGCTCGCTACAAAGTGAATCAGGGAGTTTGAAGCAGTTCATTGTATACGTCGGAGTAGCTTGGGCAACTGCTTTTATCAAGATTTCTCGGCCTGCTGTGGACAGCAACTTTCCTTTCCAGCTTGCTATTTTGCGCCCAACTTGGTCCTTTATGCGATTGAATGCTTTCTTTTTACCCCTCCCTACCAACGGGGGCAGCCCCAAGTACCTCTCATGTTGGTGAATTATCTCAGCCCCAAACAACTCTTTCACCGCTTCTTTGACCTCCTCCGTCGTATTCTTGCTAAAGAAAAGGGATGTCTTCTCCTTATTCAGCTTTTGCCCAGACTCTCTTTCATAATCTTCTAGGATTTTGGTGACTTTAATCCCCTCTTCCATCGATGCCTTGCAGAAGACTATGCAATCATCCGCAAAAAGGAGATGGGAAACCCTTGGCGCCCTTCGACACACTTGAACACCCCTCAATACTTCTCCACCCTCAGATCTTTGCAACATGGCCGAGAGGCCTTCCGCACATACGAGAAATAGGTAAGGAGAAATTGGGTCTCCTTGCCTAAGTCCCCTAGTAGGAACAATCTTACCCTTAGGCTGTCCATTGATTAATACCGAGTATGAAACAGTAGTCACACACATCATCATTAGAGATATCCACCTTTCCTGGAATCCCATTTTTCGCATCATCGCCTCCAAATACCCCCACTCCACCCGGTCATACGCCTTACTCATATCAAGTTTGATTGCCATTAGCCCTTCTTTCCCCTTCCTCCTTTGATTAATGCAGTGCATGACTTCGAAAGCTACCAGGATATTATCTGTGATTTGCCTTCCTGGTACAAATGCACTTTGAGCATCATCAACCACTTCCGGGAGGATACCTTTCAATCTGTTGGCAAGTACTTTGGATACAAGTTTATAAATCACATTACATAAGCTAATTGGGCGATATTCAGTAATCTTTTGGGGGCATTTAACTTTTGGGATCAAACAAATATATGTATCATTTACTCCGTTTGGCATAATACCTGATCTGAGAGTATGGATGACACTTTGGACTACCTGGGGACCAACTACATCCCAATATTTTTGGAAAAAAATAGGGGACATACCATCCGGGCCTGGAGACTTGGTTGGGTGCATTTGCATGAGAGCTTGCCACACTTCTTCTTCTTTAAATTCTTTTAGGAGCTCGGCATTCATGGCATCTGACACTCTCCTGTCTACTGCTCCCAGGCTTGCTTCAAACTCAGTTGGAAAAGTTGTGCTATAGATCTCTGTGAAGTACTTCAAAATAACATCTTCAACCTCCTCTCCATCCTCTCTCCACCTGCCCTCAAGATCACTGATTCCCTCAATCCTGTTCTTTCTTTGTCTATTATTGGCTGTTGCATGGAAGAACTTTGTATTCCGATCACCGTATTTAATCCAAAGTGCCCTTGATCTCTGGTTCCACATTATTTCCTCCCTAAGCATAACTTCGTTTATTTCTCTTTTTAAGCCTTGAACTTCCTCTGCTGACTCATGAAGAAGATTCATCTCCTCCAGTTGCTGTAGGCGGCTTTGTTTCTGCTTTAAAACTTTGTTAACATTTCCAAACACTCTACGGTTCCAGTCCTGAAGATGAGCCTGGCAGCTTTTTAAGCGTTTCTGAATTGATAACTCCGGGTTGCAATCCAACGGGTCCCAAGCCTTTTCAACCACCTCTCTACATCCTTCCTCCCTAGTCCACATCTCTTCAAACATGAATCTTTTCCGAGTTACCCTTCTCTGCACTCTCATTCTAAGCGACAAAGACAGTAAACAGTGATCGGAAGCCGCCATTGATCTATGAACCACTTTCGCTTCAGGGAACATGTTTAACCACTCCTCATTAGCTACCATTCTATCCAATCTAACTAGAGTTCGTTGTTCCCCAATTCTACCATTACACCAGGTGAATCTCTGACCCACAAAACCCAGGTCAAACAGCCCACAATTACTCAAACACTCTCTAAATCCTTCCATCTGCCTAGCATCCCTATCCAACCAGCCTAATTTTTCATCAGAACTCACAATTTCATTAAAGTCTCCAAACACAACCCATGGCATTTGGCATTGTCTATGTAAAGATTCCAGTAAATTCCATGAGATAGATCTCATACCTGCATCAGGGTGGCCGTAAAACCCCGTAGCCCTCCACGGCTTTGCTCCGTTACCCTCGCTCACAACCACATCAATGTGCGAATTTGAGCAGCTTTTAAATCGCACATCAGCTCCTTCCTTCCACAGCATTGCCAAACCCCCACTCCTACCGTCAGCCGGCACCGATATTCCTTGTGTTAGGCCGAGCTTGCTTTGCAGTCCTTTAATTCTGTTCTGCCTTGCTTTGGTCTCTGCTAAAAAGACCAAAATCGGATCACAATTTTTCACCTCGTCGGTGAGTGCACGAACCGCCGGAGTTGATCCCATTCCCCGGCAGTTCCACGCTAATGTTGTCATTTGGCTCGGCGGTGCTGCCTCGCAGCAACCGCCACACCGCCATCCTTGGTAAATTCCTCCCCTGCATTTTCCTTACCCAGCGCCTCACCCTTTCTGCGTTTCGACCCTTTAGCATTCTGATCAAGTTCACTCAGTGGTATAGGCCCCTCTCTTTTCCTCTGACTTGGGCTTAATTCTTCCTTCATTTTATCATCCTGCCCAGCCCGAGCCCTCCTCTTCCAGTGGCCACTAGTCGGGCCTAATTTACTTGCAACCCAGCCCACATCTGATTCATAGGACATGGCCATTGGGCCTTCCTCATTTTCCACTAATCCCAGGCCCACATAGCAGTCACGGGTTAAAGCTTGCTGTGCTTGTTTGAATTCAAACTTTGGGATAATGTTTCGTTGTGTCACTGTCATCCCTTGTTGACTCAACTCATTCCCGCCACTCCCTTTCTCTATTTCCCAGTTTTCATTTCCTAAATTATCTAACACTCCTTTTGGGCTTCGACCAACGTTCTCTACCTTACCCTTTTCATGATTTTCCTCCCTGGACGCCTCACTCCCAACAGGCTTTTTCGTCTGCTGCATCTGCGTCCCTTCCTCAAGACAACTTGCTTCAATCCTGTGTTCGTCACGCGCCACATTCTCACTCGCCTCTACCCTCTCATTCCGCCCGCCGTCCGCAGCAACCTTTGCTCTGTTTTTCAATTCGCTGCCCTCCTTCTTCTTTGCAAAGCCAAACTCCAAACCTCCCCTTCTAATTGGTTCACCCCTCAGCCATGCACCATATTGGAGATCGCCCCTCTCCTCCGCCTTATCGCTTCCCATCCTTTCCAGGCAGTCCTTTAGATCATGTTCTAAAAGCCCACACCTATAGCAAAAATTCGGAAGGCGCTCGTATTTGAAATGTACCCACCTTGATTCTCCTTCCTCAAAATTAATCTTTCGACCTCTGATTAGTCTCCGTGTAACATCTATAGCAACCCGAACCCTTAGACATGTTCCCCACTGCACTCCGGTGTCAGCCACATCGACATCGATGACCTCTCCCAAGCTAGCTCCAATGGCTCTCCCTGTTTCCTTTGTTCGACTCTTTAAAGGGAGGTTGTATATCTGCACCCAAAACGGGGACCATTTCAGCACAATGTCCTTCGGGTTTTGCTCTCCTTCAAACTCTTGAAGGAGCACCAGTTGTTTCTCATAGTGCCAAGGCCTCATATCCATGACTCTTCTCTTGTCGCGCTCATCGTCGAACTCTACCAGGAATAGCTCTTCTTCAATCACAGAGAGCTGAAGGTTTTTGTTTGGTTTCCATAGCATTCTAATATTTTTCCTCAACGCCTCTAACATTATACCCTTTCTTGATAGCACCTTCATGAACAGACAGTTCCTTCCTCTCTCATTCGCTGCTCTAGTGCATTCACCTCCGAGCGAAATGCTCACCTCCTCCTCATCAGTAACTTTGAGTTTCTGCCATAAAGTCTCAAGCTCTTCCGCCATTTCACCGTCCCCACCCCTGACCTTACCACCCAAAGAGGCAGAAAGTCACACTACTCCCACAAGTGACTGTGGGACGTTCACTGCTTCCACGGGCCAAAAGGCTCGAGAGCACTAGAAAAAACACTGTCCAGTAATGATCTTAATTCCTCATTAGTTTTTCCCACTTATTTTCTCTTTGTTTATTCTTGTTTGCATGTGAAAAACACTATCATATGATATTTGATAAGACATTCCACAATCTTACCTTCTTTTCTTTTCTTTTCAATAGCCATGTCCTTGGAATTTTAGAGACCTTACAATTTTTAAAGTGAAGTTCAGATTAATTAGTGAAATTTCAAAATTTATAAATGTTTGTGAAAATGGTTTCCTTATGGCTCTGTTGAAACTAAAATTTTCGTGATGGCAGATCAGCGATCATGTTGGTGGACCCCCATTCAATGTATCAATTTCAGAGTATACATTTATTTACCTTCTTTTCTCTTTTTCTCTTTTTCTTTTTTGCCTGCCCCTCCCTCGAGGGTTGGGAGGCTTGGTAGTTTGAATCTAATATTGATTTTGCTAAAGGAACTTTTGCATGGATGTTTGTCTACACTTACAACTTTTTTTTTTCAAACTTACCAATTAAAATCTTTGCAGTTATGAAGAGGTATTACTTCCCATGGGCTTTAGGGCAGTATCCATTGTGGATAATGAACTGGCTATTGGACCACGCAAGGTATGTCAAAACATTTTCTCCTAGTTGAGTAGAACCTGCAATGTAGAGCTTGCAAAATCAAGCATGCTAATCACACGATAATAAGTTCTTTAAGATACACGGTACACTTTGAAAAGTCAACAAAGGTGTAATAACAGCCTTGGGACAGCCTGATAGCTTACAGATAAATCTAACACACACACACGAGAGTCTCGACGAGGGTTAAGTAGTTTATTTGTATAATTTCCTTTGCATATGTACTTGTATCACTTATCATGTGTATCATTCTTTGTTTTATTGTTTTGATTTGTTGAAATTTTGTTTATTGAAGTTTTTCCATCATTGTTTTTGACAACTTGTTATTAAACAACATCTCTTTTTTGTCTTACTCCTTGCTAAATGCTTTTATTGATGTTTTATTTGAGGCATTAAAGTTCAAAAATGGGTCCAATTTCACTGAATGAGATACTTGTCTTGGTATTTTGCAACTCGCCACTAAAAGTTGATTTTGTGGACAGATATTCCACTCTAAATTAGCAAGCTGGCAATCTTATACTTTGAGGGAGGAGATAAATGAGTTTGGAAATGGAGTGGGCATTTAAAAATATTTTCAGTTTGACCAGGATATTTTATACTGCACCAAACACTTGAAATCAACGAAAATGTTTTCCTCTGATAAACATAACTCAAGTGTTCCTTGTAACCCTCTCTCTCGAAAAAAAAAAAAAAAGTGTTCCTTGTAGTGGTCTGATGTACAAGTTGATTGAATGCCTTTTTGTAGGCTTAGAGTTTGCTTTTCCAGTCTCATAATTTGTTCTCTTTATTGTTACTTTTTTATTTGTTCTCTTTATTATAACTTTTTTATTTATTTTAGAATGAAGGGCAATGTCTATTACACACACTCACTTGCACCCACTCATGATGTCTGAGTAAGAGGAATGTTCCTAGAAAGAATGAGGAAAATTAATTAGTAACTACTAACTTTCCATCTGGAGAGTTTAGAAGTCTAATGAATTTTTCGTTTAGATATCATAATACCCTTTAAAGTGCTCTAACAATTGGCTTTATTAGCTTTTACAGGGAAGAGAGAAGCTTGGCAGGTGGAAGAGGTCCCTAGCC
Organism: Quercus aquifolioides; assembly: GCA_019022515.1. NCBI lineage: Eukaryota > Viridiplantae > Streptophyta > Magnoliopsida > Fagales > Fagaceae > Quercus > Quercus aquifolioides. The sequence goes on from CM032331.1 coordinate 4,698,130, forward strand.
CCATGCTCACTATGATAAGGGCGGTCGTCTTGTGAAAAGTGGAGCACTTGGGGACATTGAAATTGTTCATAAATTGACTATGACAATAAAACATAAAGAATCGTTCTAATAATTTGATTATTTTTAAATGATATCAGTAAGTCCAACGACACAACTTTTACCTGCAATTTTTTAATTTATTTGTTGATATATGCAGTTCTATGTAGCCCTATAACTATAAAGTTAAAAAAGAGATTTGGTTAAGGTAATTTTTTTTTATTCCCTTCATCCCAATGTAAAAAGTAAAATTTTTGAAATTTTTTGGGTTTTATTTGGGATGTTTTAACACAAACAGAGAGTGGTTAAGATATGATCTTGACTTACAACATTTGCCGTATACAGTTTTGTAGGGTCCAGTTTCGAGCGCTCTTCGCAGGTTAAGAGAATGGACCCAAGCCCAGTTAATCTTACAATGAATTTATAGAGTATGGGTTCAAGAGCTAGGCCCTAGTGAGGAATGCAATGGCCATGTATGGTTGTTCGTGGATTGTGATAATTTAACCATGAGTTAGGAGGCAGAACAAGGCTCCTCGGACAGGTTTACAGAGGTGAAAGTTGTTCTTATTTCTCTCAAGAAAGGTTACAAATGGTTGGGAGAAAATACACTACTGCCATATATCCCTCTTCTGGTTTTCCATCCGTCCCCCCTTCAAGAGGGACTTCTTACATTATATATCTCACTCTCCGCTAATCTTAGCCCTACATTTGTTGATCAATCCGGTTTCCACTTGAGTGCCTGTCCCATCAGCCGCATTCCCATCCCTCCTGTGGGTTGTAGCGCCCAAGACGGCACTGTTCAGGGGTCCTATCCTCATTAATGCGGCCAGGACGTTAGTTGAGGGCATTTAATGTGGAGGTAACAGTTCATCTGGGACTTGTTCCTCCGCCATGCTTCCATATCCGGTGCTTAGCACTTGCTATCTGCTCCTTGGATGCCCTGGGAGATTCTCCTCGAGGGACCGCTGCTTGCGTACTTTTCTGATTTCGGACGTCCGAGGATGTAATCATTCTCGGCATGGCTTCTTGGACTACTGGTCTTTCACGCTTCGTCCTCGGACCTTAAACGCATCCTCGGCATGGGCCTTTGGGCCCGGTTCAAGGTGGGCCGGGGTCGCTTGACTCTCCCTGGCCCCACAATAGCCCCTCAAAATCTTGCTATCCGCATCCTCGGGCGGAAAGGAGGATTTTGACACCCTCGGACTTGTTCCGCGTCCAATCAAGTCTTGTCCTTCGTCAGCGTTAGGGCCTTTTCACCTGCCCGAGGTGTGTTACTGGCGCTTCGGTGCACGTAACGTGCCCTGCATTAAATTCGGGCGGCTTTATGCTCCCCACGTTCAACGGGCAGATGACAATCTAACGGTGGGGATGCATCTGGCATTTATGGGCGGGAAAACTCGCGCGGCTCTTCCATCTAGGGTATAAATACCCATGCGAACCGCTTTCTCCTTTTTCATTCTCGATCAAGAGCTCTTGCGCCTCCATTCAAAGTCCAGCCAAATCTCCACCTACTCTTCCAGCATAAAAAGCCAGTCCGAGGAGCTCCTCCTCATTTCTGTAAGTCGCTCTATCCCTCTCTGAGCTTTTCTTTTCCTTTCTACTCCTCCTCTTTTATTTGTTCTCCCTTTAGCTCTCTAAGGCGTCATTTGGGATGGGTAGACTTAAGAAATACGTCTTTACTGAGGAGGCGATGGAGAAATTCATCGCCGATTATAAGATACCGGCCAACGTGGGCTTAAGGTATTGTGAGGAGAGGGAGTGGTACCTCCGAAGGCAGGAGGGCGAGGTGGTGATTCCCATCATCGCCTTCCTTGAAGGGGGGATGAGGATCCCCATGGGGCCGGTGACGAGGGGTTACCTCACATATTTCCGGTTAACCCCCACCCAATGTGCCTCCAACATGTTCAGAATTTTGGGCAGTGTGGATGCCCTTAATGAGAAGATGGGTCTGAGGCTGACCCATCATGATGTGAACTATTGCTACAATCTTCAGCATCTGAAGAGCAAGTCCTACTACATAAGGACGAGGGACGACAGGGTCCGGCTTATCCAGTGCCTCCCCGAGTCCAACAAGGGGATGAACGAGGATTTTCTCATCGTGTCTGGAGCGTGGCACGATGGCCTTCATTGCTCGACGACAGAGGGGACACCAGGTGGGGCAGTGGGAATAGGAGGGGATTCAAAGATTATAACTTGTTTCCTGCGTCATTTCTTTTTGTATTGTTCGGTTACTAATGTGGATGTGTTTTCCTTTTGCAGATCCGCACTCACTCACGTGCAATTTCAGCTTGGTCAACAAGGAAGACTTGCAGAAGGCACTCAGGTCTGCGGCTTTTGAAAACGAGGCAGACCACCAGGTCAGAGCTGCTCACAAGATCTTGGGGTACACTCCGCTCCAAAAATCATTCGCGGCCCCCAAGTACGTGATCAAAGCAAATGATCCTCGGCTGCAGAAAATAGAAGTGATCGAGGACGGGTTCGAGTTTCCCGAGGATCCCTCCACTTCAGAAGGCGTCACAGTAGCAGTCCCCTCTTGTTCCCACACATTCTCAGAGGCCGCAGAAGAGAATTTAGAGAGGGAAGGGGTCTTGCCGGGGACGATTTTGACATTTTCGAGCAAATCCATCAGTCTGAGGATCCCTCTGGAGACTTGGGCGATCCTTGTCTAACCGAAGCAGATCTCCTAGAGTCAGAGACATCTTCTCGGCCGAAGATGGGTTACAAAAAGAAATTCCAACCCAGTCTGTCCGAATTGATTGAAGGACAGCCAGGGAAATCCAAGCCAAAGCTTCCTCCTCCCTCTCCTAAGACTCGTCATGCCCAGACCAGGTCGGGCTCATCTCAATCCCGGCTGCCCCATCCTCCGCCTCAGATGACCCCGCTGACCAGGCACGAACCCGCCGATCCTAAGCAGAAAAAGGATAAAGGCAAGAGGCCTATTGAGGACAAGTCTGGGCCCACGCGGGAAGGGGATGACGCTCAGCGGCCATCAAAGCAATTGAAGATAGGCCACAAAGACCAGGATAGGCAGGTCGAGGTCCAGCCCGAGGTTCAGGCATGGCTCCCTGCCCCAATGCTCCGTGGGGGTCCCCTGAGGGATGACGCATCCTTCAGGGATTTCAGAGAGAGCGAAGGCGCGTATGTGGCCGACGCAGTGGAGAGATGCCTACTACTTCCTGCGGACATGGCGCAGCTGAGGACTATGAAGAGTAGGGAGGTCTTCCTCAGTCTCAAGCGATACTTGGGGATGGTAAGATCCTAAACATTTGTGTTTTTTCTGACTTCAGTTTTGCGTTACTTTCTTCTTTGAGCTCAGCTTACCTCGTACCTGTTTCGTTTGGCAGGCTGTCCAGGCCACCTACAGGTTGGAGGAGGCGGCCCACGACCATGGAAAGGCCATGGAGGCTGAGCGTGAGAAGCGCTTGGAGGCCACTCGGACCCTCAAGACCTCCGAGGAAGACCTTGCCAAGGCCAGGGAGGAGCTGAAGGCGATGACCCAAGCTCGGGATAGTGCAGTCTCAGGCCTTGAGGGCGCCCAGAGGCAGGCCGTGGAGCAGACGAGGCGCCTGCGTGAGGCTGAGGGTCAGCTGAAGCTCGCCAAAGAGCTGATAGATGACCTCAAGAAGGAGAAGGCAGCTGCCGAGGAGGCTAAAAGGGTGGCTGAATGGGCTAAAGGGGAAGCTGAGAGGGCCAGGTTTGAGGCAGACCAAGGCAGGGAGGAGGCCTAGGCCACCAAGGAGGAAGCTGAGGAGGCAGCCTATGCTGCTGGGGCAACTGAGACAGCAGCTGCCTACAAATCCCAAGTCCCTGGGCTATGTAGGCGCTACTGCTCCGAAACTTGGAGTGAAGCCCTCAGACAAGCTGGGGTGGAGGCCTCTTCTGACCTGTGGAAGGAGGAAAGCGTGTACTACCCCCTGCCATCCGCGAGGCTGCCCCAGACGGCTCTTAGGCCGAGGAGGCCGCTGTGGAAATTGCTGCAACTCCAGGTAAGGGGGCCTCGGATGCTAGAGCCACTGGTGAGCCAGTCCAAGGGAGTAGTCCTTCCGCAGTGGTTGAATTGAGCGGCGGTTCTAACAAGGACGCGCCTCAGCAGGTTGTAAAGCCCTCCCCTGACGCCTAGGTTCCTTCTGCTGAGGAGGCAGCTGTTCCTGCCGTGCCTCTGCAGGCCGTCCCCCTCAGTTAGGGCCTGAAGGACCCTGAGGCAGTTATGGGCCAGCCACCCATCGAAGCGGGCAACTAAGTTGAAAGATCGAGCTCCTTGGTGCCTTTGCCTGCCTTACATTACTTTTTGCATCTTTTTCTTTCCTTTTCCTTTATTTGTAATGTGACTCCCTTTGTGTAATTCTTTTGGACTTAATGAAATGAGGGCTTTGTTTCTTTTTCTGTGTGTTGTGGCTATTTCCTTACTTGCACGCTATCCGTTTTTTTTTTTGTTATTCGTATAATTTTAACTTCAATTGTATCTCGGCCAATCGCAGCATCAATCATTATAACATGAGGGCTGATATGCTCGGGCGGACCTTTCATGTCCTAAGGAACAGGTAGAATTTTTGAAGTAGACACTTAGGATCTTTTAAAGTAGTTAGTTTCCCCATAGGCATGAGTCCGAGGACCATGCAGTTCCTTGGTTCTGTCTAACACTTAAGTCTTCTGAAGCAGTTAGTTTCCCCATAAGACTGAGTCCGTGGACCATGCAGTTCCTTGGTTCTGTCTAACGCTTAGCTTTCTTAAGTAGCTAGTTTCCCCATAGGACTGAGTCCGAGGACCATGCGGTTCCCTGGTTCTGTCTAACACTTAGTTTTCTTAAAGTGATTAGTTTCCCCATGGGACTGAGTCCGAGGACCATGCAGTTCCCTGGTTCTGTCTAACACTTAGTTTGGTCGTCAGGACACGAGGCACATAACCAAGACATGCTAACAATATGAATCAAAGTGGCTTTTTCATTAATAGTAGTACCTTTTCAGGTTATTTACATTCCATGGATGAGGCACAGGTTTGTCATCTAAATCCTCCAAAGTAGGGCCCTTCCCCAAGAAGGGTTCTTGGCAGCTCCGACAACCTTTCTTAGCACCAGGTCCCCCGGTACTAGTGGTCTGAGCTTTACATTGGCGTCATATCCTTGTTTGAGCTTCTGCTGGTAATGGGCCAATTGGATCACCGCTTGCTCTCTTCGTTCGTCTACCAGGTCCAGGCTCCGCTCCAGCAGTCCATCATTGCTGCCTGGAGTGAAGGAGCTCGTCCTTAGCGTCGGGAAATTTGTTTCCAGGGGGATCACTGCTTCGGCACCATAGGTCATGGCGAAAGGTGTTTCCCCCGTTGATCGCCGAGGCGTGGTTCGATACGTCCAGAGCACATGGGGTAGCTCCTCTACCCATCTCCCCTTGGCATCATCCAATCTTTTCTTAAGCCTATTGACGATGACCTTGTTGACAGCCTCGGCCTGTCCGTTTCCCTGGAGGTAGGCCTGCGTCGAGTATCTGTTTGTGATCCCGAGTTCGCTACAGTACTTCCTGAAGGCCTTGCTGTTGAACTGGAGCCCATTGTCCGAGATGAGGGTATGAGGAGCCCCGAATCGTGTAACAACGTTCCTCCAAAGGAACTTCTTTGCGTCTATGTCCCTGATATTGGACAGTGGCTCGGCCTCGACCCACTTGGTGAAATAGTCCGTGGCCACCAACAGGTACCTTTTATTCCCTGGTGCAGAGTAGGAGCGCTTGTACAACTTGTGATCCTCGGACAACCAGAACCGAGCAGCTTTCCTTCTAACTTTCTCAGCTTCTGACTTGTCCTCGGGCAGGACATCATCTTTGAGGAATCTCACTATGGGGTCCATCTAGCTGGAACCCACCTCAATCTGATGGACGGGGATCCCTTCCCTTGGCACTTCACTCGCCCTTCCCAGATGTTCCACGAGTATTATCCGAGGGAGAGCCCCTACCGAGGAGGTTGCGAGCGTGGCCAACGAGTTGGCGTGGCTATTCCCGCTTCTGGGGATATGAGACAAGCTGTAGGGGCTAAACTCCAATTGCAAGCGCTTAACTTGACCCAGGTATTCTTACATTCTTGAATCCCTGGCCTCCATCTCCCTATTTACCTGCCCTACCACCAATCTCGAGTCTGAGAATATCTCTATCGATTTTCCTCCCATCTTTTTCACCATGTTCATCCCTTGTAGTAATGCCTCATACTCGGCCTCGTTGTTTGTGGCCGGGAATCCGAGCCTCAGGGACTTCTCTATGACATGATCTTCAGGGGATACTAGGACTAGTCCCACTTCAGACCCTCGTTGGTTTGCCGCGCCATCGACATATACCTTCCAACATGGTGGCTCTGGGATGGAGACTACCGCAACTGACTTTTCACCACAACTCTTCTCCTCAGCCATCACCTCCACAGCTGGTTCAGTGAACTCGGCTGTCAAATCTGCCAGAACCTGGCCTTTTATGGAGGTCCGAGGCATGTACTTGACGTCGAAAGCCCCCAGAATCGTGTTCCATTTCGCGATTCTCCCCGTGTAGTCAGCGGTCCGGAGCACAGACTTCAAAGGCAATTGGGTTAGGACAACCACGGTGTGAGCTTGGAAGTAATGGGGGTGCTTTCTCGTGGCATGGACCACAGCCAGGATGGCCTTCTCTAAGGGTAGGTATCTCACCTCCGCTTCGTGCAGCGACTTGCTGACGTAGTAAACTGGCTTTTGAACGTCATTATCTTCCCGTATCAGTACTAGGCTCACTGCATGGAGCGCCACAGCTAGGTACGCGTATAGGACCTCGTCGGTCTCAGGATGAGACATGATAGGCGGCCGGGATAGATACTCCTTAAGTTGCTGGAAAGCTACGACACCCTCGGACCACTCAAATCCTTTCCACTTGTTGATCAGGCGGTAGAAGGGCCTGCACCTGTAGCTGACCTGGAAATAAATCGGTTCAGCGCCGCGATCATCCCAGTAAGCTTTTGGATCTCTTTGGGGTTCTGCGGAGGCTTCAAGTTGTGGATGGCCTTGATTTGGTCAGGGTCGACTTCGATCCCACGGTGGGTGATCATGTACCCCAAGAACTTGCCAGAGCCGACGCCAAACGAGCATTTTGAGGCATTAAGGCGGAGCTTGTGCTCTCTTAGGACGTCAAATGTGAGGCCGAGGTCCTCCAAGTGCTTGGACACCAGCTTGCTCTTTACCACCATATCGTCAACATAGACCTCGATGCTCTTGCCCAACATCGGCTCAAACATTCTTGTCATCATCCTTTGGTAGGTGGATCTGGCGTTTTTCAGGCCAAACGGCATAACCTTGTAGTGGTAGTTCCCGATGGGCGTCACAAAGGCTGTCTTCTCTTGGTCCTCCAAGGCTAGTGGGATTTGATGATAGCCCTGAAAGGCATCCAGGAAGCTCATCCGAGGATGGCCTGCTGTCGCATCTACCAGCTGGTCTATCCGTGGCATTGGGAAGGGGTCCTTTGGGCATGCTTTGTTCAGGTCTGTGAAGTCCACACAAACCCTCCACTTCCCGCTTTTCTTCTTAACCACCACAGTGTTGGCCAACCATTTGGGGTAAAAAACCTCTTTGATGGCTCCCGCACGCTTAAGCTTATTGACCTCTTCCCTGATCGCATCAGCGTGCTCCTTCGATGGGCGCCAGGGTGGCTGCTGCTTCGGGATCACAGATGGGTTGACGTTAAGGTGGTGACAGATGAAAGATGGATCAATCCCAGGGGCATCGCAGGGGTCCCACGCGAACACATCGAGGTTCCTTTTGAGGAACCCAAGTAACTCCTCCTTCTCCTGTGGAGGCAGTTGCGCTCCGACCTGGAAGAACTTCTCCGGGCTATCGCCAATTACCACCTTCTCCAGGTCCTCACATCTAGCATTCTCGGCAGGTGCATCTGGAGTCGTCGCCAGGGTCTTTGATTGCTATAAACCTTCCTCGGCAGGAGTCGAGGGCTGTGCATCAAGCCGATAGGATATGGCAGCTACCGTGCACTGCCTCGCCGTGGGCTGGCAACCTCGGATCTCCAGGACCTGATCCTCTGATGGGAATTTCACCTTCTGGTGCAAGGAGGAGGCAACTCCCCCCAAGGTGTGGAGCCAGGGCCTCCCTACGATGGCTGTGTAGAGGAAGTACGTGTCCACCACCACGAAGTTCACCTCCACCACTACTGGGCCCGTCTGTATGGGCAGCCTGATCATGCCCTTTGGGATGACGAGCTTTCCGTCGAAGGTCATTAGGGGGGAGCTATAGGGCGTCAAGTCCTCCGGTTTTAGCCCCAGCCCCTTGTAGAGGTCTGGGTACATGACCTCGGCTGCGCTGCCACCATCCAACATCACTCTTCTCACGTCATAGCCCCCAATTCTGATGGTAACAACTAGAGCGTCATCGTAGGGCTGGGTGGTCCCAACCTTATCCTCCTCCGAGAAACTCAAGACTGGTGGAAAACTCCTCTTGGCCCTCTTCGGCTTTGTCCGGGACTCCTCGGCGGGCTGTCGGGCTACAGACAGCACCCGCAAAGGGCGCATGCCTGTTCTTCCTGGTGCCGCCAAGATCACATTGATCGTCCCTGTGGGCTGCCCTATGGCGAGGTCCCTCCGAGGCTCCTGGTAGGTCTGGTTTTACTGGCTGCTGGAATGGTGGAGGAGGTGCTTCAGTTTTCCCTTCCGGACTAGCTGGTCCAGGTGGTTCCAAAGGTTCCTGCAGTCCTTTGTAGTATGTCCGTGGTCCTGGTGGTACTGGCAGTAGCGATTCTGATTGCGCCTATCAGGTTCCCCAGCTATCTTGTTCGGCCACCTGAAGTACGGTTCGTTCTTTATCTTTTCCAGCACCCTGTGTACGAATTCTCGGAACACAGCGCCAATCGTCTGTGTGTTGGTCGCTCCAGATTGCCCACCGAAATCCCTTCTCGGACGGGCGTTGTCGTAACGATTCGACCTGAAATCCCTTCTCTCCTGAGGGATAGCCTTTTCCTTCCCCTTGCCCTGCAGTTTGTATTTATCGATCCGATCCATCAGTTGCCGCACGCTGGTGACAGGCTTACCAGTTAGGGACTTCCTCAGGCCGTGCCCCATAGGTAGTCCATTCTGGAACGTATTGATGGCGACAGCGTCGTACTTGCCGTCCAGCTCGTTGTAAATCTCCTAATACTTGTCCGAGTAAGTCTTGAGGATCTCCCCGTCACGCATGGACAGGGACAGCAACGCGCTCATGGGCCGAGGGGGCCTGCTATTTGTGACAAAGCGGGAACCAAAAGCCTGGGTCAACTGCCTATACGAGTCTATGGAACTCGTCCTTACACCGTTGAACCACCTCATTGCCACAGGTCCCAAGCTGGACGGGAAGACTTTGCACATCAGCGCCTCGTTCTTGGAGTGGACAGCCATCCTTTGGTTGAACTGGCTCACGTGCTCCACAGTGTCCGTTTTGCCGTTGTAAGCAATGAAGGTTGGCTGCTGGAACCGCCGAGGAAGCTCCGCCTCCTCTATACAACGCGTGAAGGGCGACTTGGAGAGTTGGTCCAGCGCCCTGCTCATGGCGTCGCCTCCTAAGCCCCTAGGGGTTGGGTTGGCACGCCTACGCCTCTGGTAGCGCTCCTCCTCGTGGGAGAAAGTCTCGCTGGGGGGCGTTCTTGACCTTTGCCTGTATTCATCATCACTTTTGTCATCGGAGGGCAGGTCAGGGCTGGGTTCGGACCGTCTTCGCTGCGCACGGCGCAGCTTCCTCTTCAGATCATCTATCTCGCGTTGCATGGCCACCTTATCATCCTTTCTCTGGGAAGCGTGGCTGTGGGCCTCTTGTGATCGCGTGGCCTGGCCATCGTCGCGCTTCTGGGGAACGTGCGCGTCCCAGCGGGCTCGGCTTTCACCCGCTGTTGAAGTATGCACGCTTCCTTCCCGAAATCGTTCGTTGTCGTTCTGACCGCCCCCGGGGTCGCCATAGTTAGCCTGATGCAGTGACTTCGCCGGTTCAGGTCGGTTGGGAGTTCTTTGGTGAGGGCCTGATCCTACCATGCTTGACTGTTGTCCTTACTAACGCACAAGTTCTTCCCACAGACGGCGCCAATTGTAGGGTCCGGTTTCGAGCGCTCTTCACAGATTGAGAGAGTGGACCCAAGCCCAGTTAACCCTTCAATGAATTTGTAGAGTATGGGTTCAAGAGCTAGGCCTTAGTGAGGAATGCAACGGCCATGCATGGTTGTTCGTGGATTGTGATAACTTAAACGTGGGTTAGGAGGCACAACAAGGCTCCTCGGATGGGTTTACAGAGGTGAAGGTTGTTCTTATTTCTCTCAAGAAAGGTTACAAATGGTTGGGAGAAAATACACTACTGCCATATATCCCTCTTCTGGTTTTCCGTCCGTCCCCCCTTCAAGAGGGACTTCTTACATTATATATCTCACTCTCCGCTAATCTTAGCCCTACATTTGTTGATCAATCTGGTTTCCACTTGAGTGCCTGTCCCATCAGCCGCATTCCCATCCCTCCTGTGAGTTGCAGCGCTCAAGACGGCACTGTTCAGGGGTCCTATCCTAATTAATGCGGCTAGGACGTTAGTTGAGGGCATTTAATGTGGAGGTGACAGTTCATCTGGGACTTGTTCCTCCGCCATGCTTCCATATCCGGTGCTTAGCACTTGCTATCTGCTCCTTGGATGCCCTGGGAGATTCTCCTCGAGGGATCGCTGCTTGTGTACTTTTCTGATTTCGGACGTCCGAGGATGTAATCATCCTCGACATGGCTTCTTGGACTACTGGGCTTTCACGCTTCGTCCTCGGACCTTAAACGCATCCTCGGCATGGGCCTTTGGGCCCGGTTCAAGGTGGGCCGGGGTCGCTTGACTCTCCCTGGCCCCACAAGTTTGTTTACTCCATGTTTTACCCTCTCATCCTCTAACTTGTGTTGGCCTTACTAATTATTGACCTCCACTTTGGCAAATTTCAAACAGTTGAAAAACTCTAAATCAACATTCAAATACAACAATTTTAGTTCATTTGGATCATGGTGGAGAAATTTATGTACCCCAAAGATTACTTGATAAGAAATTTCAACTCTGATTTCAAAATCTCCCCCCAGTTCAAAGTCGATTTTGTAGCATAAGTTAAATTGAGAGAAATTTTCATGCTTTTTAAGATGGCAACTCATTTACTCTAACCGGATGATTGAAAATTTGTTCAAATTTGGACAAATTTGTTCAACCTTGGTCAAATCAAACTTGACTCAACATTACTCTTTTAGCATATGTTTAATTGAGGTAAACAAGATTCATCAATTTGGGGACCGTTTGTTATAGTTGTTTAAACAACAGTTTTCAGTGTTTAAATAATATTATGCGTATTTTCACACACTTATTCATCTACATGTATTTCCAAAAAATACAGACAATATTTCTAGAAATCTCTTACCAAACGGGCTTTCCAATGCTTCAATTACAGTTTAGGATACAACAATGATTTTCAAATATCTAGGCATCATTAAATAACTATTTATTTAAAAAAAATTATGGAGCAAAATACGATATCGACAAGTTTATCACATAATTTATAACAAAAAATTATGCATCCTTTTCATGAATTCTTGTGCTCGAAGTTTTTCTTCCCAACCAATCATGTAAGCCAAAGAGTGTTGGTTAAAACAAGAATGTAGGATGTTCTTATTACTCAAAACATTTATTACAAAGTATTTAATTCAGCTTCCAATTCCTCTCTTATTCTTCATACATTTATAACATCTTCTTTTTTTTTTTTTTTAAATTTATACAAGATAGAATTCTACTCTAACCTAATTTAAGTGTATATGTGTGTGAAGCTCTGTTCTGGAGACTTGAACCCCGACCCTTCCCCTTCATACTCCATAAGCACTTATACTTGTGAAGTAATCATCACACGAAGGGTGTGCGGTGGTATAACATCTCTTATTCTTTATACATATGTAACATTTTTTTTTTTTGAAAGAGAGTGATTACTACTGAGAAATAACCGATAAATCTTCTTCCCTTAAATTTCTACAATAATTATTATTTTTTTGTTTTTGAGGGTCAAGTAATCAAACTTATTTAAGGTAAACCAGCAATATCTGACAATACAACTGAAACAAATGGTGGTGGAACATCCTCCATCCACACAACAAAATTTGAAATAGTTAAAGTGTAACGAGTTAAATTATGAGCAACCATATTACCCTCCCTCTTAACATGAGAGTAGTGTTAATTATTTGGTAATTGATATTATCTTATAGCATTAATTAAATTCCAACCGTTGCCAACAATAAGGATGTGGTAGGCACCAATATATATATATATAATGGTGACATAAAATTTTTGACAAAAAAGAATAAGATGGTCAAATTAATTTGTAGAATGGCTAATAAAGAATCACAATTAGACTCTTCAGCTAGTGTTATGCATAATTCATGAATGTGACACAACGTATTACAAAAGAGTTGTTTAATATTGGTGACTTTTGGCAAAATAAGGCAGCTTTCTTTCTTTTTTTTTCCCTTTTTTTTTTTGGTTTTTGATAATACAAAACAATAGGAGTGCCATTTTTCACCATTATAGGCTGCATTTTTTTTTTTCTCCCACTTGATCAATAAATTAAAATTTTTATTTTAACTAATTCCCATAGTTGAAATGTATCATCACCTATTTTGTGAGTGCAAAATATATAGGGATGAAAGGCTCAAATAAGGATATTGGGTCGTAGGCCACACCCAAGGACGACAAAGAGCCCGAGGACAAGCTAGTACTAGCAAAGGTAAACAAATTTTTGGGCTGAGGAGGAGGACCGGTCACAATAAGCAGGTGATGTTGTCCGAGGAGCCCCCCTTCTTCAGCAAACAGAGTGGAAGCCCGAAGTCCGACCACTCAGCAAGTACTGGGCAGTGGGCAATCATGTTTAGGCGGATAAGCTTGAGAAAGAAGTGGGTCAACAGAGAAAGTGAGTCAATAAAGAATGGAAAAATATATGGGAAGAAAGCTGCTACCACTACATTGAATGCTCTGCACCTAACCAACTGGCCACATTAATGTGGAGGTGATGTCTGAACAATGATTCCTAACCTTACAACTACCCACAGAGACTTCAAGTAGGTGCTGATGAGACAAGTATCGAGGAGATTAACTATTTAATCTACAAGTGGAAAGCTAAGATGAAAGGAGGAGGAGTATAAAAGGGAGGGGATTCCATTACAATGGGGAGATCAAAAAGGAGGAAAAAAACCACTTTGTAACCAAGAATTTGAACATTTGTACAAGTCTAAAAGATATATATACAAGAACATACCATCCTCAGACTTGACTGAGGAGTGTATTTCTTTTCAACTGTTTGTCTTAGTCATTCCAACACTAACTAACCTATCGTGATTTACATTTGACTCGTTGAACGTTCAGTGTTAAATCCACTCTCTAACAAATCTATTGTTTTGGGCTTATTGGGCCAAAGTCCAAATCCCTTGGGCTGCAGATCAATTTGGGTCCTTATATATATATATATATATATATTTCGCAAATCACATATATTTGGGAAATAAATATAATGCTTTTTGAATACACAAAAAAAAATTGTTTTTATTTTTAATTGTGTTAATATTTTGTTTATAATTTGATAATTGATGGAGAAGAATATTTGAACTTTGTTTTTCTCCACTAAAAATATTGCTAAGTGTCAATTGTGTTACAAAACTCTTGATAATTATATTAATTTTAACAATTTACCTTTCTAAATCCTTTAATAACATGTTACATTACATAGGTGTGTGTGTGTGTGAAACCAACACTTACTTGCCTAACTTTGTATTATGTAAATGCAATTTGATGTGTTAATTCTTTACAAGTGTCACTAAAAAAAATTCTTTATGAGTGGTGTACTAATTATTTATATATACTTATGATTATTTTTATAATATTTATATAAGAAATAATTGATTTGAAACATATAACTGTTGCCCAAATTATTTGAATTTGACAACAGTTGAAAAAAAAAAGTTCAGCAAATGATAAAAGCAAATGTAGTAACAAGCAATTGATTCATTCATATTCTTAATTATACAAGCTCTTAAAATTTGCATATTTGTAAAATAATTGAAATTGAGTTCCCAAATTATTATAATCCATTAGAAGTATTATATATGGGATAATTTATTACAGAATATTCAAAATACACCGCGCGTCAAGGCTGCCCTTTGAGGTTGATTTGCTCACTTGTATACATGATATTTAGCCATACCACTCTCCTTAAAAGACATGCCATCATCTCTTTATCTATTTTTTTGACATTAATGAAGAAATTCACTTCACTCACGTTTACTAGTAAGTAGTAATATATAAATAGAACGCAATATCATTCGTCTTGTATAAGCCATCTTCTCAGTCATGAACCAAACAAATGGGATTTCTTACTCGCGTTCCACTTCTATACTTGTTCCATCCGTTATTGTTTTTCTTGACTTTCGTGTTAAAATTATTTGTACCAGAGAAGACCACGTAAATTGTGCATGAACATGGATAAGTTGCTTATGCTCAAAACATTTACTAGCTAGATATGACAAATCACAAATGGTACTCCTCCATCATCCATTCCCTCAAACTTTTGTGAATCATACCTCACATACACATCCTTGCCATCACTTGCCATGTACACTTAGGGTGCATTTGGTTCATCGCGATGTGCCATTGATGTGATGCATATTACGGTAATGTGACATTAAAATGTTTGGTTCACTTCATTTTTTCTAACATTAAATTAATGTAATTTAACAAAATATATCACATTACCTTAATCACATTACTCTCTTAAACGGGATGATTTTACATTACTTATGGGTGGAAGATAATAATTTAATGAAATAACAAAAATTTCCCATATATATTTTCAAACCCTAGCCTCCTCTCTCTCTCTCTCTCTCTCTCTCGACTCTGGCACTGGTGACAAACACCACCGTTGACATCAACTTTGGCGCTCTTCTTCACCAATGTCTCTTTCTCCTCTCCTACGGTATCCACCACCATAGTCTTCGTTGCCCATGGTTTTAGGTTCAATTTCTTTGGGCAAATTTCAATTTCAATTTTTGATTACCTGTATTGAGCCCTAGAGTTTCGATTTCATCTCCTTCATCTACATTTCGCCAGTGGTCCATCTATGTGTGTGTGTGTGTGTTAGTCTTTGTTGCCCATGGTCTTAGGTTCAATTTCTTTGGGCGAATTTCAATTTCAATTTTTGACTACCTGTATTGAGCCCTAGAGTTTCGATTTCATCTCCTTCATCTACATTTCGCTAGTGGTCCATCTGTGTGTGTGTGTGTGTGTGTGTGTGTGCGCACGCAGGAACATGAAGGGGTGGTGGAGATTGGAGAATATTCTTGAATTTTGGTTTGTTCTTTGCCTGCTTGGTTGGTGAGAAAATGGAGAAAATGACCCTTTTTTTTTTTTATGGATCTAAGCTGTTTGGTTGGTGAGATAGTGTGGGAAACGAAAAGAAAATTGTTTTATTTTCTATAGATTTGAGTTGTTTGGTTAGTGAGAAAGTGTGATAAAAAAATTTTCCGTTATTTTCTGATTTTTTTTATTAAAAACTAAAATTTTGTGTAGTTATGTAAAATGGATATTTTTTGAAAATTCAAAAGTAAAAATTTTAACAATCTTGGGAATGTTAAGAGCCAACCAAACACAATAAAGTTATCTATCTATACTATTAATAATAGGATTCTTTATTTGGGTTTTAACATTTTGTGTCCTAAAATACTCTCACACAAATTCTTAAATTCTCTAAAATATTTCTATCTTTTAGTTTAATAATTTTAAATTAAACAACACAGATTGACTAAAAGAGTAATTTAGAGGGTGTTTGGATTGGGAGTATCTCAAAACTCAAAAATCATAACTCAAAACACATAACTCAAACTCATCACTCATTTCTCAAAACCCTATCTCACTAAAAACCCAAAACTGAAAATTTTTGTTTGGTTCCAGTATCTCAAAACTGTGCCCCACATCTCAGTACACAACTTTTTCACTTTTTGGTGGAGTCCACAGCCTACACAAGTCAGAAGGGCAGTTTCCTCTTACGCGTGTCCTCTTCTCTCTCCTTTCACCCAAAACACTGTTTTGTCTTCCTATCTCCACACACACCGAATGTTACAACAAGGTTTTGTGGTTTTTTCTTTTCATTTTCCTTATCTACACTTCTGCCTCCATATCTCGAAGACCCATCACCTGCAAACAGCCAACTCGATTTCTGCTGGTGAGTTCCTTTTCTTTCTCTGTTTTATGGGCTATGGTGGACGAGGTTTGCTCTTCTTCCTCTGTCCTGAAAGAACCCTTAAATCCCCAAATTTTGGTTGAAACCCATTTCCATCAAACCCCTTTCTCTGTTTCTTCTAGGCCAAACATACCCACTGTTCTACCCAAACCCCACGGGTTTGTCCTTTCCTTTTCAAACGGCTAGCAATTGTGTCATACGCCGCTGGGTTCACAAAAGCTAACAGCTAGCAATTTTGAGAGAGTCTTTGGAGCTCTTTGTTGTTCATTGAAAATCCAAAGGGAGATTCTTGAGAGGAGAAGTAGAACAAAGAGAGAAAAAAAAATACACACAACCCATAATTTGTAACAGTTCTATCCAAAACCCCAAATCTCCAAATACAAAAACCCATACACAGAACAGAGACACCAAACCTTAACCACCGAAAGCCCCAAAATCAGAACCCAAAAAACAAAGCCAAACATCAAACATTGTACCTACACAAACCCACAAAGAAAAACCCATATCTCATCCAGATGAAGCTCCGCTGCTTCACTCCAAAGCCAACATAAACACCAAGGGGCACATCAGACACAAATTCCATTAGACACTAATTTCATTATTTTACAAAACCCATCAATGTTTAGAGAAATTGAAAAAAGCATTGAAACACAAACAAAAGCAAAACAGAGCACTTGAACAAAAACTTTGAAATACAAACATTGAAATTTGGAGGAATACAAAATAGAGCAAGGTCGGTTTACGGAGGGAGAGAGAGAAAACGTGGTCACCTGGGCAGAGGTCGGATTCTCAAATCGATGTCGGCCCCAATATCAAATGTGTCGGGGTGTGCTTGTTTCTGGGCTGGGACTCCTTCTTCTTCCTCACGGTTTGTGCTGGGTTAAGAGTAGCTTGCGAAAAAATGGAACAAGTGCGAGGTCCGAGCAATAAAAGAAAAGGCAAAAGTTTGAAATAATGGTATGATGGTAGGGGTGGGTGAGAAGTGCTAATGGAGAAGGAGTAGGAGTAAATGGAGAAGGTGTAAATAAAGTAAATGGAGAAGTCAGAAAAGTAAAGAAAATAAAGGAAAACATAGGCCATAATTGAAGCTGGAGCATTTGGCACAGCAAAAGCTTCCCATGGCTCTGAGGGTGATGTGACAATACATTGGAGAGGGCCCCACAAATTTGCAATTATATACTCCAAATGCCACAAAACTCATTTCTCAGAAAGTGAAAACAGCCTCTGAGTAGTTCTCATTTCTCATTCTCAAAACTCAAAATTTTGAGATATATGAGATACGAAAACACAAACTGAAAACTGAACCAAACAATATTTCAGCTAGGGGGTCTCACGAATTTTGAGTTTTGAGTTAAGGTTTTTGAGTTAGGTAACTGAAAACTGGCCAATCCAAACACCTTCTAACTGTTCCTAAGTTTTAGGCTTTCTCCTTTATCTTCTTTATTCAGCCTAAAACTTAAGACACTATCTCTATCTTATTTTTAAACATTATTCCAAGTTACTTTACCTCTTTCTTAAAAAAAAAAAAAAAAAAAAAATACAAACTATTATTTATATATCATTTTTAAACATTATAACACTAAATTAAAAAAGCAAATAATAAAATAAAAGCATTACTACACGAGCAAAGCACGTGTGATGAATCTAGTATCATTATAATGAGAATTCATGAATCTAACATCAAAAGAATGTTACATTATGTAGCATCATGCGAACCAACCACCCCCTTATGACAATGCTCTCCATGGTTTTAGTGCCCTTCTATCTATCTACAAATGAATTTGAGGCTTTAAAGATGTTTCCAGGATTTGTTGTAGCTTATAGTGACAAGAGTGCATTGAAGGACTGGCTGGTAACTTGTCAGATTTCTTTACTTCGGATTTGAAGGACTGGCTGTTAGAAAATTGTCATTCTAACTCTCTTGATTCCAATGGCTCTTTCCAATGGAAATTATATTTTCTCCATGGTATCTGGTTCCTTTGGCTTCAGAGAAACAATGGAGTGTTTAAAAATTCTAGGCCCAATCCCTCCTTAAATACTGAGGTTCACAACAAAGCCATAGAATTCTATCTTATTATTTCTCCTAAGCTATCTAGAGGAAATTGTAGTATCAGGTGGATCAAGTGGGAGAAGCCAGAGTTGAATTGGTTCAAGCTGAACACTGATGGCTCTTCTAGTGGTAATCTTGGTAAAGCTGGAGGTGGTGGAATCATCTGAAACCACATGGGTGATTGGGTTGGAGGTTTTGCCAGATCTGTAGGAACTACTGCTAGTGTTGTTGCTGAGTTATGTGCACTGAGGGATGGCCTTAATCTCTGCATTCAACTCCAGATTTCCTACTTGCCTGTTGAAATAGATGCCGCCTTTATTGTTGATATGCTTTATTCCTCATTCTCTTAAGGAAATTATCATGATAATCAAAACTAATCATATAATTACAATCGGTAATACTTAAATAGTTGATAGTTAACCCAATCATGTCTTTTCCCTACTCTTAAGTAACTATATGAAGTGGATTGAATAGACTGGAATAGACTGAAGTGGGCCAAATTGGACCGAACTAGACCAAAGTTGATTAAATTAGACCAAAATGAACTAAACTGGACTGAAATGGGCCAAAATGAATCGAGTAGGCCAAAATAAGCAAAAGTAAACCGAATTGGACCAAATGCCAAACCGTCTTTATTGCTTTATATAGTGACTATATAACGTGGATGGTCAAAAGATTTCGTAGAACTGCAACGAATGTTGGAAAGGGTTATGCAACTTATACAATGCTGAAGTGACAGCACCAGAAGTTTCTGTAGTTACTCTCTCACCAGAGGTATTGGTGTTCTGAAAGAAGAATGAGAAGCAGTCATACAATATAACCATAGGTTATAGAGGGAATGAGAAAGTGGAAGTTTCATTTGGTGCCCTTGTTTGGGTTGAGGAAACTGGAAAGCATAAAGTGAGGAGTTCTATTGTGGTATCACCTATTTTGAATTTATGAGTTCATGGTTTGTTGTATTAGAATTATCATATACATGTATCTATGTTTGTATCATGTGCTTATGTACTGTATACAGAAATACATAAATATCTAAGCTAAATTACTATATTCATCCTCCAACTTAATCCCTGCATATATTGAGTGACATCTATAAAGCAATATATATATTGTTTGCTACAAACAAGGAATCTCCTTGCAACCAAATTTCGATGGTGGATGGTGGATCTAGTTAAAGCTCCTAGAGCTAAAGCATGTTTAGTTTCTTTTTTCATCCAACTACACCCTCTTAATATGTTTTGCTTATTTCCAATAATTCATGGGAGATGTGGATTGATTTTATAATTTAAGGGGAGATTGAAGTTACTTCAATAATTAAGGAGAGAAAAGTGTAATTAACTTAATTTTAATGGGTTCCACTTAACTCATAAAGTCTTTTATCATTGAATAAAAGATTTAGGGTTCGATTACCTGGTGTACAGGCCTAGGTGGTGCGGGTCTGTCTACGTGATTTGGGCCATGGGCCTAACATCCGGTGCCCCCGGGCCTCAATCCAAGCCCACCTACGAACAGGCCCGGCCCAAATGCCGTTCGTAGACCCAACCCCTGTTTGCCAAGCACGAATGTAACTACTGAGGCTACTGCCCGGCTTGTTGTGCCAAACATTACTATATTTACCCCGGACACACAGTAATATGATTGCCCGGTGGTATCTTGGGAATGCCGCTGCCGTACACGTTCGCTATAGTGGGGATCATTCCCAAAGCCACTCACACCTAAACCCCCACTAATCCCTCACGAGATTGGACCTCTCAATCCATTGACACTGAGATAGTTATGATGACTCCACTAGTAAACTACTATAAATAGGAGGATCAAAGAAGGAAGAGGGGTTGGAAAAAAGGGAGAGGAAGAAGAGAGAATAGAGGGAGTCAAGAGTTAATCAAAAAAGGAAAAAAGGGTGATTACGCTGAGTCTCCTAGCTGCGAACAACCCAAAGTAGGAATCACTATCCCCCCACACAAATAGGTTGTGAGTCAAGGTGTGGTGAAGCCCATTGGGCCTCATTTTCGCCTTGCACAATTGGCGCCGTCTGTGGGAATCGCCTACAAAGCAGCAGTTCGACCGAGACTCGCGTACGAGACGATGTCCGGGAGGCATTCGGAGAGCGGAGACGAAAGTGGTTCGGCGGGATCCTCTCGGGGATCATCCTGGCGAGAACGAAGGCAAAAAAGACATGAAGACAAGAACCGTGAACGAGAGGATCTGTCCGGTCTTGAGGAGGGGTCATACCAGACGCAGCGGACGGTAACGAATGCCTCGGGGCACAGGCAACTCGACGGAAGGGACCAGGAACTTGAACGGTTAAGGAGGTGGGTGAGAGATTTCGAGCTAGAAGCAGATGACAGGCGACAGAGGAGAGAGCGAGACGACCGAGAAAGAAGGGCTGGAGCCTCGGGAGATCACCGGGCAGTGGGGTCTAGCCAGTCAGGGTCCCATCGGCGAAGGGAGCGGTCGCGTTCGCATGGGTCCCACTATCGCCAAGGAAGATCGCATTCACGGGAGCCCCATCATCGCCAAGGCCGCTCGTGGTCGCAGGGTCATATGGACCGGGGGTCTAATTCTCCCGAGGAGCAAAGACCGCGTAATGCTGCCATGGATGCACTGAGCCGCGCCTTACGCAGAGTCGCTCGGTCCCCCTTCTCCGACGACATTGAATGGGCCGTGATGCCGAACAAATTCCCACTGCCCCCATTTAATATCTACGACAGGAAGATGAACCCGGTTGAGCACGTCAGCCACTACATCCACATTATGTCCCTGTATTCTCACAATGACGCGCTGATGTGCAAGGTGTTTCCCTCTAGCCTTGGCCCAACCGCTCTGAGATGGTTTAACGTACTATGGAAGAAATCCATACACTCCTTCGTCGAGCTAGTTCAGGAGTTCGGAGTCTAGTTCGTAACCTGTAGCCGAGTGCCGCAACCAGTTGATGCCCTGCTATTAATGAGAATGGGGATGGGAGAGACCCTCCGTAGCTACGCCAGCCGGTACTGGGAGTTGTATAACGAGATAGGTGGGGGCAACGAGAAAATCGCGACAAGTACCTTCCGGATGGGGCTGCCAGAGGACTCCGAACTGCGGGAATCACTTACAAAGAAGCCATCCGAGGACATGAGGCAGCTCATGAGACACATCGAAGAGTACAAACGCCTGGAGGATGATCAGTTGCAAAGCAAGGGTAAGGCCCCGCTAATAAACCGTCCTCGACAGGGGGGTTTCCAACCGAGACCCCAAAAGGATTTGAGAGCGCAGGAACCACTTTGGCAGACAGGGGAGGTGAATGCAATGTTCAAGGAACCGGTGCACTAGATAGTAGAACGAATCAAGAATGAGCCGTACTTCAGGTGGTCGAATAAGATGGGCGGTGATCCCTCCCGGCGAAACCAGAACTTGTACTGCACTTACCATAAGGACAAAGGGCATACCACCGAGTAGTGTCGGGTACTGAAAGATCATCTGGGGCAGCTAGTAAGGGCCGGGCATCTGAAGGAATTCGTCATAAATCCCAGTGACCTAGGAATTGGCCAAGGAGGTTGGCAGAAGGGAATTCCCCCCCCCCCCCCCACCACCGATCGAGGTAATTGAGATGATCCTCTTACCCTCGGGGGGCAAGACAGCGACGAGAAGGGGGGTGTTAACGGTCACGCTCATAAGAAAGTCACAGGACGTGGAGCCAGTGGAAAAGAGAGCAAAGTGTTGCCGGGAGGCGCTTGCCTTCGAAGAAGACGATCTAGAAGGCACAATACAACCACATGAGGATGCGTTAGTGATCATTGCTCGGATAAGCGGTTTCGATGTAAAAAGGGTGATGATAAATCAAGGCAGCGGGGTTGACGTAATGTATTCGAACTTGTTCAACAAACTTGGGTTGAAGAATCAGGATTTGACGAAGTATAACACGCCGCTGGTCTCGTTCGATGGAAGAGTGGTGATTCCGGAGGGGCGGATTTCCCTACCGGTGGCCGTGGAAGGAAAAGAGGTAAGCGTCGTTTTCATAGTGGTGAACTCCTTCTCACCCTATACGGCGATCCTTGGGAGGCTGTGGATCCATGCCATGAGGGCTGTCCCATCCACTTTGCTCATAAAGGTCAAATTTCCTACCGAGCATGGTATCACAGTAGTGCGGGGATGCCAACGAATGGCCAGGCAATGCCTTGTTGCAGCAGCAAATTGGGAAGGAAAGCAGGCCGAACAAGATAAAGAGGCTGAGGGAGCGCCATTATAGCAATTACCGGAACCCCGAGAGGATTTGGGGGCTACCTGTGCCGAGGAGTTAATAAAGGTCAGAATACTGCCGGATACTGACAAATACTTAAAGATAGGGGCTGGCCTGACGACCCAGGAGAGGGTAGAAATGTTGTTGTTTATTGTCCAAAACCTGGACGTGTACGCATGGAGCCCATATGAAGTGCCCAGGGTGGACCCCGAGTTCATCGTCCACAGGCTCAACGTAGATCTGTCATTCCCTCCTAAGAAGCAGAGGCCGAGAAGAGCAGCCAAGGAACATGCTAAGGCTGTTAGGTTTGAGGTTCAGAGGCTGAAGGAGGCAAGGGCAGTAAAGGAGATCTTCTTCCCAGAGTGGCTAGCGAACACCGTAGTGGTGAAGAAGAAGAGCGGTAAATGGAGGGTTTGCGTGGACTTCACGGATTTGAACCGGGTATGCCCAAAGGACCCTTTCCCTATGCCTAAGATTGATCAGTTGGTGGACACCACTTACGAGCACCCAAGGATGAGCTTCCTGGACGCCTTCCAAGGGTATCATCAGATCGCCCTGGCTGCCAAGGATCAGGAAAAGACCGCGTTCATATCCCCTGATGCCAATTACCACTATATCGTGATGCCGTTTGGCCTGAAAAATGCTGGGGCAACGTATCAGCGAATGATGACAAGGATGTTCCGCGACAAGATTGGGTGGACGGTCGAAGTATATATTGACGACCTGGTAATAAAAAGCAAACAACAAGCCTAGCACGTAGAAGATCTTCGGGGAGCGTTCGAGCTATTACGACAGCACAATTTACGCCTTAAAGCGGAAAAGTGCGCCTTCGGCGTAGGGGCGGGAAATTTTTTAGGGTATTTAATCTCTTTCCGGGGAATAGAGGTTAATCCTGACCAGATCGAGGTCGTGAGACGTCTCAAATCCCTGAGCAACCCTAAGGAAGTGCAGGTGCTGACTGGAATGTTGGCCGCTCTTAATCAGTTCATTTTGAGGTTCTCAGAACGCTGCCGACCGTTCTATTAGCTCCTGAAGAAATGGAAGGGATTTTAGTGGGACAACGAGTGTGAGAAAGCTTTTCAAGGTATGAAGGAATACTTGATGCATGCACCAATACTGACTGCCCCGGAGCCTGGTGAAGACCTGTATATGTACATCTCGGTGACCGATCACGCCGTGAGTGCCGTACTGCTGAGCGATCGTGGGGCGCAGCAACCTGTGTATTACATTAGCAAGACACTGGTTGACGCAGAAACTAGGTACCTGCCATTGGAGAAGTTGGTTTTGGCCCTAGTACATTCCACGAGGAAGTTGCCTCAGTATTTCCAAGCTCATACCGTGTATGTATTGACTGAGTATCCTTTGCAGTCACTACTAAGAAGATCTAACTTCACAGGGCGAATAGCCAAATGGGGCACCAAGCTTGGAGCCTTTGACGTACGATATAAGCCGAGAACAGCTATAAAAGGGCAGGTATTGGCTGATTTTGTGGTTGAGTTTTCACCCAGGGCCTCGGGCCAAATAGTCTGTCAGTTGCACTCCCGTCCATGGAAGGTGTATGTAGACGATGCTTCCAGCTCCACGGGGGCCGGTGCGGGGATTGTCACAATCGGCCCCGAGGGGATACGGTTGGAACACTCTTTTAGATTGGGTTTCAAGGCCTCCAACAATGAGGCGGAGTACGAAGTTTTGATTGCCGGGCTAAGCATAGCCTCAAGCCTGGGAGCACGGGATGTTGAAGTTTATTCGGATTCGCATCTGGTGGTCAATCAGGTGCAGGGCAGCTTTGAGGCCCGAGATTCTCGGATGAAGGCATACTTGGGGCATGTGAAACAAATTATGAACGGATTTGAAACGGCAAAGGTATTCCAGGTAGCTCGGACATATAACAGACACGTCGATTCTCTCGCCACACTGGCATCATCAGTGTCAGAGGCTATACCTCGGCTGATCAGAGTGGAGCTAGTCCCGAAACCGAGTATCAAGATAGCCGACAGTCCGGCAGTCACAGCAATTGTGACGCAGAAGTCCAGCTGGATGGATCCGATTATTGAGTTTCTGGCTAAGGACTGACTACCGCCCGATGAAAAGGAACGGAGCAAGATTCGCAGAGTCGCCCCTCGGTACTAGTTGTCGAAAGACCGGAAATTGTACCAAAGGTCTTTTGGTGGACCGTATCTTTTATGCCTACATCCGGACAAGGTGGGTGAACTCTTGGCTGAGCTACACGAAGGGGTGTGTGGCAGCCATGTAGGAGGCCGATCACTGGCACACCAGGCAATGACTCAGGGGTTCTGGTGGCCACAAATGCAGAAGGACGCCGCCGAGCACGCTCGTAGATGCGAATGGTGCCAGAAACACACTCCCTTGATACACCAGCCGGTGGGCTATTTTAACCCGGTCAGCAGCCCCTGGCCATTCGCACAGTGGGGGCTAGACATACTCGGGCCATTCCCCCGGGCAACGGGCAACCGAAAGTTTGTCCTAGTGGCTGTTGACTATTTTACAAAGTGGGCGGAGGCTGAAGCCTTGGCAAATATCTAGGACGTAGATGCAAAGAAGTTTGTGTGGAAGAACATTGTCACTAGATTCGAAGTGCCAAACTCTCTGATATCAGAAAATGGGCTGCAATTCGATAGCAGGGCCTTCCGGGAGTTCTGTGCAGACCTTGGCATTAAAAACAAGTACTCCACTCCAGCGTACCCCCAGAGCAACGGCCAAGCTGAAGCTGTCAACAAGGTAATTGTGAACGGGCTAAGGAGAAGGTTGGAAGGTGCAAAGGGGAACTGGGCCGAAGAGCTTCCTAACGTGTTATAGGCGTACCGAACAACACTGAGGAGATCCACAGGGGAAACCCCTTTCTCTCTCACCTACGGGGCCGAAGCAGTTATACCAGCCGAGGTGAGTATATGTAACGCGCGAGTCGCTGGTTTCGACCCCAGCATAAATGCCGAGATGTTGGCAGAGTGACTGGATAAGTTGAAGGAATGCCGAGAAGCAACAACCATACGACTCGCTGAGTATCAGCAGAAACTAGCCAGAAGGTATGATTAGGGCGTGAGAACAAGAAGGTTTGATGCCGGGGATTTGGTTCTAAGACGGGCAGTGGGGCACATGCGAAACACACACGCCGGCAAATTGGCATAGACGTGGGAGGGGCTGTACAGGGTTACCACATCTACCGGGGCCAGGGCATATTACTTGGAAGAGCTGGATGAGAGGCTGTTGCCTCAGCCATGGAATGTTCAGAATTTGAAAAAGTTCTATCATTAATCAGCCGTACGCCTAGTACATATTGTGTAGTACCCCATATGTCTTTACTAATGCTAAATGTTTATTTGTACAAAAATACTGAGTTTGAAACCTGCCCTCGGTTCGAATCCCTTCACCGAGCAGGTGGAAACCTTACAAATCTCTCTAAGGACGGAAACCTGCCCTCGGTTCGAATCCCTTCACCGAGCAGGTAGAAACCTTACAAATCTCTCTAAGGACGAAAACCTGCCCTCGGTTCAAATCCCTTCACCGAGCAGGTGGAAACCTTACAAATCTCTCTAAGGACGGAAACCTGCCCTCGATTTGAATCCCTTCACCGAGCAGGTGGAAACCTTACAAATCTCTCTAAGGACGGAAACCTGCCCTCGGGTCGAATCCCTTCACCAAGCAGGTGGAGACCTTACAAAATTCTCAAAGGACAGAAACCTGCCCTCGGTTCGATCCCCTTCACCGAGCAGGTGGAAACCCTAAGAACATCTCCAAGGACGGAAACCGACCCCTCGGTGCAATTCCTATCACTATGCAAGTAGAAACACTAACACCTAAAGGTAGATGAAAGGGTAATCAAACAAGCGCAAACATTATGCTCGGCTATATCTCTTACACCGAGCAAGTACATAACCCTGGGCAAAAATAATCCCCAAGGGCAAAAACACCGCCCGACCCTATCACAGTCACCAAAAAGAATGTGTATGTGACAATAATAACAATAATAGGAAGCAAGGCAACAAAATATTCAAATTAAGCTAAACATTGAAAATAAACCAATTGTTCGGTAACCAAAACTCGGTGACATACTGTTCAAACTGAGAAAGAAAAATTATCGTTTATCCACCACAGCCTGGTGGTGTAAGCAAAACATTCACAAAATTCAAAATAAACTAAATTATCATAGAGGCAGTGTTCAATCGGTAAGGTCCACAGGGTGATCTCCTGACCGCAGCTCCGGTTGTTGGCCCTCAGAAGCAAAGTTTTGAAACTCCACGTTCTCCATAGACAGATCCTCGGCAGTAAGGTTACTGGTGGCCTTGGCACCAACCATTTCCATATGGGCATCTATCTGCTCCACCAGCTCCCTTAGACTGTCAGTCTCTTTTTCATCCCCGGGTCCGCTATGGGTAGGTATGGTCGGAGAGGCGCCTGAGAAGGGAATCTTGCTGGGGTCCCTTAAAGGAGAATCAGCAGGCACCCCCAAAACTTGCAGAGCGGCCAGCCAGCCATCATGAAAAGATAACCGCCGCGCCTCCTTGATCACCGGCTCCACACCCTTTTCGGCGTCCGCAAACCCTTCGTTGTACCATTTCTCCTCTACGGCCTCCAGCTCGACCCGCAGATCAGTTACCTCCTTTGTAAGGGTAGCAGACCAGCTCACCTCCTCGGCTAACTTCAGCTCTGCCTCGCGTTGCTTCGCCTCCAACCCAGCCGACCTTTCCTCCGCCAGCGCCTTGGCTTTCTCTGCGGCAGCGGCCTTCTTCTCGGTGGCATCAGCGGTCTTCGCCTTATCCTTTGCCGATTTAGCTGCCGCTTCCCTCCCGGTCTTTTCCCAGTCAACATCCTGGGCAAGGTCCTTCACCCGTTCATTCAGTATATGAGCCAGCTGAGCAGCCTGTTGGAATAAGGATGGTCAGCAGGATATCATATATACGGCAATAAAGAGAACATGAAAATAAAAAGAAAAAGCATAAGGTATCGCAATTGTGTGCCACTGGAGCCTCCTCCCCATGTACTCATCAGGCGCATCCGAGAAGGCGCTCACGTCCTCTGGAAGGAGGAGACCGTGTGCCAAGCATTGGGCCACGCGGCCTCCTTCCCCTTTCTCCCACGCTCGTATGCACGCATCTGCGGGGAGGGGTTTGCCGTCCAACTCATATGTGGGCTGCCATTCCGGAATGGCCCGGGAGGATGACACCATGCTCGCCCTAACTTGCCCTTGAGGCTCCTGAATGGTGATGCCCCTAGACGGAACCGTGGGGGTTTGGACTTGAACGCCTCCAGGACTAATTGAGGATTGCTGCATGACCTTCTGCCTTTTCCTGGAGCGCGCCGGAGGAGGATGTACGGGAGGAGTTTGGATGCGCCCCTGATCAGGCTGGTGTTGCACGGCTTGCTGGGCTCCGAGTATGAAGCGGCTGACTGTAAGGGTTTTACGGGTGACCATCTCTCTAGCACTAGGACGGGCTTGGGATGAACTACTTGATTCCGCCGCTGCTTGATCGGGTTCCTGTACGGGCGGCTCCTGATCGGCCTACTCGGCAGGTTCTGCCTCAGCCTCAAGCTAGAGGGCTACGTGTGCAAGCTCTCTGAGACGCCGAGATGCTATTTCGGCTGATTCGTCTCTTATAGGAGCGAGCTCATCCGAGCAGGTATATCGCCGGCCAAGGTCATGGTCTTCGCCCACTGTGAAGCTGGCCGGGAGCAAATTCGCGTGCCAGACGTCTATGTAGGAAAGAAGTGGGCTATCAACTAGGAGAGCCTAACCAAAGGGCTGCCAGGTGGTGTAAACGGGCTCAACGCCGAGAATGAGATGAGATGCCCGGAGCTGACCGTCACGGTGAACGAAGATTTTGGATCGAAGGACGAAATTCAGGTCCCGTACGTGGACCGTTCGGATATCTTGAGTAAACACCGAGCCGTCTGCAACACAAGTGGAACAGGTCAGTATGAAAGTCAGAAAGACAAAGGTTATGAGGTAATGGAAAGTAAGTCTAGCGATAACACCCACCCACTTCGTGCCGCGACAGAGGAGGGGGAATATCCCCTACAAACCAATTGCCGCGTACCCGGACGAACTCCCCAGCGGAGTTTCTATTTGAGTCTGGCAAACAGGAAATCAACCGTATTCTCATATCCCTAACTTTTAAGTAATAATTAGTTTTCTTCTTCCCACACAAGCTATACGTGTGGTTTACGTCATGATGGTCCAATTGCAGACCGAACGTGTGGTTTAACTTACTTATACAACTCATAACCCGGTAAAAATTTGGGGGGAGTTGATCGAGGCATAACCCGTAATACCTAAGGGCTCTAAGTAAAAGGGGATCGATGGGAAACCTAACCCCACCTTCCAGTATCGACATGAGCGGGAAGAAGGCGGTGTTTGACCCTCTATGGAGAGCGATGTCGCTTTCATGGCAGTACATCACGTCCACGTCATCGGGAATTTGGTAGTCACGCCTAAAGGTGACTAAGGAGGCTCTAGAGTTTAAAAGGTGAGCGTAACCCATCCCAAATCCTATAGAATCAAAAGGAACTGGAAAGAAATAAATTGAAGCAGAAGAAAGGGGAAGGGGACTTACTTTTGGCACTAAGAGGAAGGTTGATTCTGGGGATTGATGGGCAACTAACGCGATAGGTGCTCGGCAGAGAGAAATTTCAAAAACTGAGGAAGTGAAAAGTGAGAATGTGGGTCGAAGTAAGCCTTTTATAGGCACGAATTGAAGATACGCGACGGTTGATGGTGCATTAATGAGGGGCAATTCGCAATAATGAGGCATAATGGGGATAAACCTTTCGGAAACCAAGGGCATGAAACGTATTCACGCCTCGGTTCACGAATCGGCAGGCGAATATGGCTGCTGAGGTCAGAAGGCCAAGCACGACACACCTTTTGAGGAGCGCATTTAATGGGTGTCTAATCGCATCCAGAAAGCGCGCCTTTTCAGTCTCCCGGGCAGGGGATCTTTCCTTTCTCACTGTTCCCCTTGATCGGGCATGAATCAAGGGGGGGGGGGGGGGGGCTAATGTACCGGCCCAGGTGGTGCGGGTCTGTCTACGTGATTTGGGCCAAGGGCTTAACATCCAGTGCCCCCGGGCCTCAATCCAAGCCCACCTACGAACAAGCCCGACCCAAACACCGTCCGTGGACCCAACCCCTGTTTGCCAAGCACGAAACTGCTGAGGCTACTGCCCGGCTTGTTGTGCCGAACATTACTATATTTACCCCGGACACACAGTAATATGATTGCCCGGTGGTATCTTGGGAATGCCGCTGCCGTACAGTTCACTATAGTGGGGATCATTCCCAAAGCCACTCACACCTAAACCCCCACTAATCCCTCACGAGATTGGACCTCTCAATCCATTGACACTAAGATAGTTATGATGACTCCACTAGTAAACTATTATAAATAGGAGGATCAAAGAAGGAAGAGGGGTTGGAAAAAAGGGAGAGGAAGAAAAGAGAATAGAGGGAGTCAAGAGTTAATCAAAAAAGGAAGAAAGGGTGATTACACTGAGTCTCCTAGCTGCGAACGACCCAAAGTAGGAATCACTATCCCCCCACACAAATAGGTTGTGAGTCAAGGTGTGGTGAAGCCCATTGGGCCTCATTTTCGCCTTGCACACCTGGCTATACCAAAATCATTTGGTGTATTGGCTCTTGGGCACCTAATGATAGTGAGCAATCATCATGAAGTGTACATCATAATAGTAGTAACCAGTGACGTGGCATGACCGAAATGGAACTAAGAACTTGAGTTTACTAAACTAGTGGGCTTGCATAGAACTTAACTTTGGCAAAATCGAGTTTTTAGAGGTTGTTGTTTGGGAATTGCTTATTCCCGACAACTTATTTACATAAGTGAGACAAAAAGTTAAAAGCTAGCTTATTTTCAAAATGCTAAAAAATAAAATTATTTGAAATAAAACCAAAACAAAAACTAAGGTGGACTCATAATCAGCATATAAAATAAGCAAAAAAAAAAAAAAACACGCACACACAAATAATATAACTTACTAATAAATATTAAAGTAAACTACGTATTTGGTACCTATTTTTTATACTATATTTTAATTTGGTTTTTAACCTTTCAATTGTATCAATTTAGTCCATAACTTTTCAGTATTATTTCAATTTAATCTTTGTTATTATCTTTTAGATGAAAATTACTGATGTAACAAACGACCAAAATAAAAAATTAATTTCTATTGATGAAACAATAAACTACTAGTAATTTTTTAGTTTCTATTGACGTGACAATAAACTAAATTCTTTGAGACTAAATTGCCACCATTAAAATGTTAAATACCCAAATGAAATATGGTTACCCTAAATATATAATTTGGAAAGAGCTAGTATTATTTAGAAAAAAAGGCCCATCAATTCAAACATCTCAGTCTCTTCTCACTCTGGCTCAAACGTTGCATGGGAAAATAATGGGAGTGCTAGAAAACGGTACCGTATCAGGCGAATTACCAAGCAACGAAGCATTCGCGGTACACTATCCGGGCTACCCTTCCTCAACGTCCCGCGCCGTCGACTCTCTCGGCGGCGCCCAAGCCCTCCTCAAGGCGCGCACTTCGCCTTCCAACAAACTGGAGCTCCGTTTCCGACCCGACGACCCGTATTCGCACCCGGCTTTCGGTGAGCTCCGTCCCTGCAACAACAATTTCCTTCTCAAAATCTCCAAAACTCAATCAATCGAACCAAATTCCGATGCCGAACTAGCCGCCGACATTGTCGCTCGAGTCCCTCAGGCTTATCACTTCGAAGGCTTTGCACTTAGCTCCTTTTTCTATTTTCAATTCGGACTTTAAATTTACTAATCATGCCCTCTAATTTTGACTTGTTTGCATTTACGTCCCTAAAGTTTTCACTTTTTTCATTTCAGTACTTTGTATTACATCTGTTTGATTATGACCGTCGGGATGATTTTTTGAATTTCTGAAAGTTGGATTATTTACCAATTTGGGCTTGAAATTTAGGCTAAATTACTAATCATGCCCTACACTTTTGACTTGTTTTCATTTTCATCCCCACAGTTTCGTTTTTTGTTTCATTTTAGTCCTTTGAATTACATCTGTTTTACTACTTCGTTGGATTGCTGAAAGATGGATTATTTACCAATTTGGACTAAAAATTTAGGCTAAATTACTAATCATGGCCTCAAATTTTGACCTGTTTTCATTTTCATCCCTAAAGTTTCGTTTTTTTGTTTCATTTCATTCCTTTGAATTACATCTGTTTTGTTAGTAAGAGTTTGGATTATTTACTGCTTTGTTGAATTGCTGAAAGTTGGATTATTTAACAGTTTGGACTTGAAATTTAGGCTAAATTACTAATCACGCCCTCTAATTTTGACTTGTTTTCATTTATGTCCCTAAAAGTTTTCACATTTTTCTTTTCAGTACCTTGTATTACCTCTGTTTTCTGTGGTATTCTAACATTGTCGTGCGCGCGCTTGTGTGAAGGGATGGTAGACTACCAGCATGTTGTGGCCGTTCATGCAGATGTTGCACGAAGGAAAAAGAGAAATTGGGCAGAAGTGGAGGAGCCACATTTTGGTGAAGCGATATGTTTCATTATCTATACCACTTTGAACATGCTATAAAACTGAGAGAAGAGACAAATGCATCTTTTCTATGTCAATAACTGCATTTATTTAGTCCCTTAATTTAGCTGGGGTTAGCTCGGGTAGTCAAAGGTATTAGTAATTACAAGTGCAAGTATGTTACAATAGGAAGTTGAGCCCAAGTTGACCTACGCCTAATATTATAACAGAGCATACAAATTAAAGTGCTTCTTGATCTATAACTTTTTGTGCGCTTTTTTTTTAGATAAGGGTGGACTGATGGATGTGGATCATGAGGATGTGATGATTCTGTTGCCCCCGCTTTTTTCGCCAAAGGATGTGCCAGAGAATATAGTGTAAGATGTTGTGGATTTTCTTATCTGGTTATATCCGATCCTTTTCTTGTATTTGGCATAAGAAATTTGTGTAAGGGTTGTTATTCTTTTTTCTTTTTTTTTAATGGTGCCCATGTCACTTTTCTTGTTTTAGACAAAGAAACTTATATAACACATACTGCAGAAAAAAATACATAGGTAAGCATTAATGTAATGCAACTTATCTCTGAGGATACCTAAGCTTCCCCTGCCCAAGGATAGTGAGGGATCCTGAAATGTTCTAGGACAATTTTTTTTCTTTCCACATCATTTATGCAAATCCGAGTATTTGAGGTTAAATTTTCATTAGAATTTTAAAAGTAATCTCTAAAATTCCATAGAATAAAATCCTCCAACTAACTTGTTGATTGTGTTCATTTTTTGAACTGGTTTTTATTGGCCTAATTATGTTTCAGGTTAAGACCGCCACCCACGCTGAGTTCTAAAACAAAACAAGATGAATTTGCAGAACAATGTTGGAAGGTGAAATTTCTTTGTTGACTACAGTGACAATTATTTATGCATTAATTTTATTTATTTAATACACCAGCTAGTCCAAAATTGATTTTATGATTATGAACATCTATAAAATTATAAACTTCTATTAATTGATTCTCTTACCTTCTAATCGAGCAAATTCAACTTGAAATTGAAATTCGGTCACTTAGGTGTCATAGATACTCCTGATAGGCTGATACAAAAGTTTGAGGAATCAAAGCGTGTTTAATCTACCTCTGCTCTAGCTCAAACAACTTTTTGCCTCTACTATGGGCAATTGTAGTTTCCTAGAAATTTTTGTGCCTTGGGTGGTCTGTGTGATCTCTTATTAATATCATTAATTTGCAGATCAAGCTTAGGTAAATGCTTGCCAAGCTTTAGGCAAGCCCACTTGTGTCCCCACATTTAGGCTTTATTGTTGCTAATATCACTTCTTTCTTCCTGTCAAGTGCCTTGTAGTTCAACTGACACTTTCTAGTGTTTCCAACGGAGATGTCCAGGATTCAAATTTCCCCTCTCCCAACTATCAAAATTTATAATAAATAATAAATAAAATAAAAAAATAAAAAACCTTCTTTCTGCCTTGTTTTGAGAAGAAAACGCGAGGCATATAAGAGAACATGTGTAAAGTGAAGGGTGAAATGTGGCGTGGTTCCAGTAGGATTGCCTTTGCCTTCACCGCTAGGCCTAGACTAATTTAGATTCTTTGGATCAAATTCGTACACAAATTTGTGTTTACTGCTAAATTAAAAAAAAAAAAAAATTTTAATTGTTTTTTTTTCACGCACAATTTGCAACTAATAAATTTGTAAATTTACGCAATTATATACATTATTTCTAAGCAAAAATACATACATTTGACACATTTTCCACTAGTAATGTTAAAGTAATGAGAAATTATGAGTCAATTTGAAAACAGCTTATTTAGCTGAAACTAAAAATTCATGGTTCTGTGACCTTTGATATTGCTTCTTCTTAATCCATTTTCTTTTCATTAGTATGGGAGGTATATGTAGTTTTTTCATTGAATTGAAGCTTTTCCAGTTGGTGGTGGAGGAAGGAGGAAATTTCTTTGCGTTACGTATTTTTGAACGGGGCAAATACTTCATGAAATCTGTGTTTATGGGTAAAAGCGCGGCATTATGGTTGATGAAAAATATAGAACACACGGTGGTTGGGGTAAATCCCAAACAATTTTTCACACTTAGGGAAGGCGATACTGCTTACACCTTGCAACGGGGATCAAACTCTTTTGGTCAATTCCTGCTAGTGTTTGAACTCAAAGTTGGGAGGCTCCGGAGGTCTGTAATAATCCCTGAAGGGAAAGAAAAACATGGTTGGAAGGTATTTGGACTAGAATTGAGGAAGATGTTAGAACCCAACCAATATGCTTTTG
The DNA here is from genome assembly GCA_019022515.1 of Quercus aquifolioides. Lineage (NCBI taxonomy): Eukaryota > Viridiplantae > Streptophyta > Magnoliopsida > Fagales > Fagaceae > Quercus > Quercus aquifolioides. Next base: position 4,732,504 of record CM032331.1, read on the forward strand.
GTGATTTAGTCCATGCAAAGTTTATTCCTTAGGCACAGAAGAGCAATTCAATGTTTCACCCATCACGGTCGTTTGTCGAGATAGTGAAGGGTCCAATGCAAGCAAAAGGTGGTATTTAAGCGTTCCATAATACCAAGGAGTCAAGGAAGAATATTATAGATGAGGCGATGGTGGGGAAACAGCAGAATAGGTCAAGGGAAACGACGGCAGTGTCTCTGAAACAGTCTTGGAATCAGGTGATGGATGGTCCGGTGCGTCAGCCTGGTACAACAACTGTGAGGGGAGGGGAGGGGAGAGAGAGGAGCATTAATTTGGGTATTAATTTAGGAGAGAAATCACCGGTGCAAAATAAAAAAAAATTCCCTTTAAGGTTCAGTTTGAATTCAAATAAAACTGAAATTGGAAAGGGGAGTGATTTGAGGGATTCACGTTCGACTGGGAAAGGATTAGTTGTGAAGGTGGCTGAAAATGGGAAGTGACGGGTTTCTTGGGATAGAACCAAAGGTGGAAAGAGTTCTTTTAAATGGGTATTACGAGCTTCCACTAAAAAACATGGTTTTGAAACCCGGACCGGACCGTACGGTCCGACCGGGAAAACCGTGAACCTCTCACAATCACGGTTCTTTTAGGCATAAGAACCGGTCTATGCCAAAAAAGCAGGGAACCGTTCAAACCGCGGTTCAACCGCACGGTTCTGAGAACCGGATTCAGACCGCTTCTCACGGTTCCCTTTGAATCTGAACCTTAAAAAAAAAAAAAAAAAAAAAAAAAAAACAAAAGAAAAAGAAAACGTCTGATCTGACCCAAAAAACATCTAATCTTTGTTTCAGTCTCTTTGCTTCACTTTCAAAAAACGTCTCACATAATCCAAACACAAAACACAAAACAAAATCCAATTCTTACAATAAAGTTGAATCAGAACAAGCAAATATGAAAAAAAAAATGAAAAAAAAAAAGAAAGAAAAAGGAAGAACAATCCGATCTGACCCAATCTGGTGGTGGGGAGGAGGACGAACGGCGGTGGGGCGGCGGACGAGGCCTTCGATCTCCACAATCTCCACCGGCCTTCGATCTCCACGATCTTCATCGGCCTTCGATCTCCACCGACCTGTTCGATCTCCACCGGCCTTCGATCTCTACGATCTCCACCGGCCTGTTCGATCTCCACGATCTCCACCGGCGCTGCTTTAGATTCTCCTCTCTCTCTCTCTCTCTCTTCTCTTTTCTCTGATGTGAATATGTGACTAATGTGAGTAAGATAAGTGATAACTGTGAAGTAATAAATTGGGTCCGAAAATGTGTGGTGCTCTTTATTCCTAATTTTATTTTTTTATGTAATCGGTGTGGTTTTTTTTTTTAATATTCAAAAGTGTGATATTTAATATTAAGAAATGGCAATTAAAAAATACTATCACAATATTTTCACAATAAATTTTAAGTAATAGATTGTTATTAGCTAATATTGGTAAGTAAAAAAATAATTTTAGTAGTGGATTTAAATTAGAACTATTAACAATTTTTCACATAAGATTTTGATATGATTCTTGTAAAAATATTGCGACAAATATTGTGGATATAACATCACAATTCTTTCTTCATCTGCTTTTGTTTGTATTGCTTTTTTATCTCTTCCTTTAATTTCATTCACTTTTGTTTCTAGTGCTTTTTTAGGTTTGTGAATGCGAGCTATACAGCTAGTCACGTGAGCATTGGAAAGTGGAACTTAGAAAGACAATCTAATGCTTTTAATTTTCTTTTTATAAAAAAATGGTTATTATTATTATTGGATAGATATTTCATATTTGGGCTATAGATGGATATATTAGACATAGTTAAAATTTGGATTTATAGTTTTAATTAGACTATTTTAGTTAATTTTTCTATTTTTTACTAATTTAATATTTTTATATATATTTAAAATAATTATTAAATTAATTATGACGTCATCACGGTTCGACCCCGGTTCGACCTCAAAAACCTTGAACCTCTCCCTTTTACGGTTCAATGAACGGTCCGGGTTTGAAAACCATGCTAAAAAGAAGGAGGAGGTGGGTATTGGTTTGGGCCCAAAACATTTGGAAGCCCACTGTGTTTCTAATTCAAGCCCGATGAATGCAAGCCCATATCACTTAGAGGCTGGGGAATGTTCCAACACTTTCTTAGACCCAATCCCCTCTACACTTAATCCCGATGGGCTGGAAGAGAATCCCACGGTCTCTCCATCTGGTGTAGTGATGCCGATTGAGTTGTCGAGGAGTGAAGGGAGCTTTTTGGTCTCTCAGTTGCATGTGGGTTCCTCGGCGACGGCGATGCAAACTGATGCAAGTGGAGGTGTGCTTTGTCGGTGGGAGTGTCGGGTTGCACTGAAAATATTCAGCATATGGTTTTCAGATTCAGCCCTGACCGGAACAGTATCTTGGGCTCAAATAGGCTGTCGGGTGGTTTGATTTTTGAAGGTAAGTGGTCGGTTACTCTTGAATTTGTGCCGCGACTGTTCGGGCCCTCTTTTCCCGATCTTTTTCTGGAATTTTTGCGAGCTAGATCGCTGGGTTTTGGTGTGTCGGGTGAGGAGGCAAATTCCTCCTCTAGTAAGGATCTGTTAAGCCTTTCTAGGGAGGTCATGATTGTGGAGGATGTAGCTGATTTTTCTGTGGGTTTTGGTGAAGCAGAAATGTCGGATTATTTACCTTTGCAGTCTATTGCTCCGAGTTTGTCAACAATTTCAGCGGAGTTGGAGGAGGCCACTGAGGTATTGAGCATTGAGCCTAAGTTAGATATCTCTGGGTGGGTGAAACACAGAATTCCTGGGTTCAGTAAATTGGTTGGGTTATCATCGACTCGACATGAGAAGTTGTGCATTGCCCTTTTACAAAGGTTAGAAACTGAGATGAAGGCAGCCAATGTGTTACACCGGAAAGTAACAGGTAGCCAAAAAGTGGCTAAGTCCAAACATAAGGGACGTAGAGAGCTACGAAACTTGATCTCTTCGGTGAATTATGACGGGAGATTGAGGATTGGTTTTGTGCTGGTGTTAGTAGGTGGGGATTTTTTTTGGTAATGAAGATAAAAATGATTTCGTGGAATGTTAGAGGTTTAAATGATCCTTAGAAACGTCTTATGGTGAAAAATTTGTTACGGGAATGGAAGTGTGATGTAGTCTGTTTACAAGAGACAAAAATTGCTAGAATGAATAGACAGCTGGTTTGTAGTTTGTGGGGCTGTCCATATGTGGATTGGGCTGTTCTGGAGGCTGATCGGACAGCTGGTGGTATTTTGATTATGTGGGATAAAAGGGTCTTGGATAAGATGGAAGTTATGGTTGGTACATTCTCAGTTTCGGTTAAGTGGCAAGGGGTGGGGGATGGTTTTATATGGGCATATTCAGGGGTTTATGGCCCAAATGAGAATATTGAGAGGGGTCACATGTGGGATGAGTTGGTGGGTATTCAGCAGTATTGGAGGATATTGTGGTGCTGCTTGGGGGATTTTAATATTGTTCGCTTTCCTAGTGAACGTAGGGCTGAGACAAGTTTGACACTGGCTATAGAAAAATTTTCTGAATTTATTGAGGATCTTAACTTGATTGACTTGCCTTTGGAAGGAGGTAACTATACATGGTCAAGTGGTACTGATCAACCAGTGATGTCTAGGATTGATAGAGTTTTGGTCACTCCAGACTGGGAGGAACATTTCCCAGATGTTATTCAAAGGATTTTACCTCGTCCTATCTCAGATCACAGTCCAATTCTCTTGGAGGCAGGGGGTATGGCAAGGGGGAAAAGTCCGTTCAGATTTGAAAACATGTGGTTGAAGACGGAGGGGTTTGTGGATAGGGTTCAGTCTTGGTGGAATCGGCATTCTTTTGTAGGTACACCTAGTTTTGTGCTTGTGAAAAAATTAAAGGCTCTGAAAGAGGACATTGTACAATGGAATCCTAGAGAGTTTGGTAATGTAGAGCGTCAAAAGAAACAATTACTGGAGGAGTTGAAAAAATTAGACCCTAAGGAAGGGGATTTTGGTCTCACTGACAGGGAGAAAGGTCACAGGGCATATTTGAGGTCCCAAGTGGAGCATCTTCTTTCCTTGGAGGAAATTTCCTGGAGACAAAAATCTAGGATGTTATATATCAAAGAAGGGGATAATAACACCAAGTTCTTCCACAGAATGGCTAACTCCTATAAAAGGTATAATCATCTGAGGACTTTGGAGCTGGATGGGGTGGTTTTTGAGGAGGAATCTGAGGTTACTAATCAGGTAGTCTAGTTTTATAAAAATTTGTACAAGGAGTCTGAGGGGTGGAGGCCTTTTGTGAAGGGTTTGGAGTTTGATCGTATTGGGGATATGGAAAGGGTTTGGCTTGAAAGGAAGTTTGAGAGGGAGGGGATACTTCAAGTCGTAAGTGAGTTGGAGGGGGACAAAGCTCCAGGTCCGGATGGGTTTACTATGGCGTTTCATCATCATTGTTGGAGAGTGGTGGAGAAAGACATGTTAGCGGTCTTTGAAGAGTTTTTTCAACATTGTAAGTTTGAAAAATCTCTCAATACTACCTTCATTGCTTTAATTCCTAAAAAGAATGACGCCTCTAATATTAGAGATTTCCAGCCTATTAGCTTGGTGGGGAGTGTGTATAAAATTTTGGCTAAGGTTTTGGCAAATCGTTTGAGAGTGGTTTTAGATTAGTTGATCTCTGAGACTCAGAATAGCTTTGTGGGTGGGAGACAAATCCTTGACTCGGTTCTTATTGCGAATGAGTGTGTGGATAGCCGAGGGAAGAGTAGGGTTCCTGGAGTTATTTGTAAACTTGATATTGAGAAAGCTTACGATCATGTGAATTGGAAGGCTTTGCTGTATTTATTGAATAGAATGGGTTTTGGAGTGAAGTGGTGTAAGTGGATCCGTACATGTATTTCCACAGTTCAGTTCTCTATTTTGATTAATGGGTCTCCAGCTGATTTTTTTGGTAGTTCAAGGGGGTTAAGACAAAGGGATCCGCTATCTCCTATGTTGTTTTTGCTTTTGATGGAGGTGTTCAGTAGGATGTTGAGAAGAGTGGAGGGAGCTGGCTTGATTCGTGGCTTTAAAGTTGAGGGTAGGAGGGGTGGTGGGGAATGTGTTTCACATCTATTGTTTGTAGACGATACTATCCTATTTTGTGATGCAGATGTGGAGCAAATTCTTCATATTCGATTGTTGTTACTCAGTTTTCAGGCAATAACAGGTTTGAAGGTCAATGTGCACAAGAGTGAAATGGTTCCAATAGGGGAGGTTGATGATGTGCATGCCCTGGCGGAAATTTTGGGCTATAGAGTTGGAACTTTGCCTATGTCTTATCTTGGCATGCCGTTGGGGGCTTCACATAACTTCTCTTCAATTTGGAATCCTATTTTGGAAAAAATTGAGCAGAAATTAGCTGGGTAGAAGAAGTTGTATTTGTCTAAGGGGGGTTGATTGATATTACTCAAGAGTACGTTATCTAGTCTTCCTACCTATTTTTTATCTCTATTCACCATTCCTACTTATGTGGCTAATAAGATTGAAAAGTTGCAAAGGGACTTTCTATGGGGTGATAGCAAGAATCATCTGGTACGATGGGATAAAGTTTGTGCGCCTATAGCTAATGGTGGTTTGGGGATAAGGAAAATTACTACTTTCAATAAGGCCTTATTGGGAAAATGGTTGTGGCGGTTTGGGAAGGAAGAGGGTCGGTTATGGAGGAGGGTGATAATGTCAAAATATGGGGAAGAATGAGGGGGATGGACCTCAAAGCTAGGTAGGGGATTTCATGGGTGTGGTTTGTGGAGAGGTATTCGCATGGGATGGGAGGATTTTAGCAAGAATTGTCAGTTTGTTGTTGGATTGGGAAATAGAGTGAGATTTTGGCAGGATGGGTGGATGGGGATCAACCTTTCCAAGTGGCTTTCCCAAGGCTGTATGGAATTGCCATTGATAAAGAGGCATCTGTAGAAGCTTCTTTGTCAAGGCCGGGGGCGGAGGATAGAAGAATTTGAGATGTTCATTTTATTCGAGAATTTAATGATTGGGAGATGGATGAAGGGCTGCATTTTCTTCGTATATTGAGAGGTAATACTCCTCCAATGGATGTTAGAGACTGGATGAGATGGAAGTTGAAGTCTAATGAGGAGTTTGACATCCGGTCGTATTATAACAAATTGCGGGATTCTCCCTCAATTGTCTTTCCTTGGAAAGGAATATGGAGAGTAAAGGCTCCTAGGCGAGTTTCTTTTTTTGTTTGGTGTGTAGCTCGAAATAAGATCCTAACGGGTGATGACTTGAGAAGATTGAGGGGATTGGATTTTGTAAACTAGTGCATTATGTGCCGGCATTGTGAAGAGACGGTAGACCACTTACTTCTTTATTGTGAGATGGCTTATCGGTTGTGGAGTTTTGTCTTAATAACTTTTGGTTTGTCTTGGGTTATGCCTAGATCGATCCCAGATTTGCTTTTTGGCTGGTGGAATTGGTTGAGGAAGCATTCGTCTCAGATTTGGAACTTAGTTCCGTTATGCATCTTGTGGTGTATTTGGAAGGAATGGAATTGGAGGATATTTGAGGATTTGGATAGTTCAGGTGTTCAGATGGTTGCCTCTTTTGGTGAGACTCTTTTTGATTGGTCTTGGGCATGGGCACTCACAACTGGTGATTCTCTCCCCTCTTTTCTTAGCTCTCTTTCTCTTTTGTAATTATTTTGTTGTTTGGTTTTCTTTTTTGTTTTTTCTGTTTTCTTCTTCTTATATTTTATGGGTTTGCTCTTTATTTTTCATGCATAGAGTAGCCATTCGTATATATAACATTCTTACTTGTAAAAAAAAAAAAAAAAATTTATTAAAAGTATTATAAATAAAGCTAAAAGATAACTAAAATAGTATATTGAAACTCATAAATAGTACCAAAAAATGTAATAGGATTCATGAATAGTAGGAAAAAGAAGTTAAATAGTAAAAAAAGCTGGTCTTTCAAGCTAATACCAAACATAACCTATATGTTTATAACATTTTCATAACAAATTATAAGTGATTAGTTATTATTGGATCTAATTTGAACCTACTACCGAAATTATTTTTTTATCCCACCAATAATAACCTGTAACAACCTACCACTTAAATTTTGTTGCGAAAATATTGTAGGCCTATAAACAAAGTGGTGTTGCCGTATTGAAGTTGAAGACGTGGAAAAGTGATTTGTCATTTGTTGGTAAAGGGTTTTGAAAAGGATCTATAGTTCACTCAAATGGGCGAAGGAAGGCGTTAACTAATTGCAAAGTACAAAGGCAGTAATTGAGAAAATGTGAACCTAGTGGGAATCATCGTTGTTTATGACTTCGTTCCATTTCTATCTGAGTAAAGACACATACTTTGCCTTCATTTCATTCCTTCTTTCTTTCTTTATCAGTCAAGGCAAAGAGGTTTGCTAAGGGGTGTTTTATTTTTTTGCTATATAACATTTAAAACGGGCCAAAGCCCACCAGCCCATTCTACAACAATAATTCAGACCCACGACCAAGTGCCACACCCAGATATGTTGTCATATTCAGAACCAAAAGTGAACCGTTCTGTTCCTATGTAAGAAATCCAATCAGTTTTGGTCCTAAACTCCTCCTATCACAGTCACACCCAGCTGTGTTCTGCTGCTAATTGTGATGGGAATTTGGTACTTTCCAAAGTGGACCAAACCGGGTTTCCTTGCTATCTAGGCTATTGGACTCGAAGGCCCAACAAAACTTTTTCAAGTCCGCAGCTGCCCTCTCATTTGGATTAGGCTGAGCCCAATTGTCCCTATCCCAGATTATTTGGTTCCTTCCATCCTTAACCCAACTCAACAAATATTCCTAAGTTGGGCCAGAATTCTCCATCATGGTCTGGTACCCATCAAAGGGGTAAACAAACCGAAGAAACATTTCAAGGACTACATAGAGAATTCGTCTATGCTGTTTTGAGGTAACAATGAATAGATGTATTAGACAGTTTTATTTAAATGATCAATTATCAATGCTAGTTTAATCTAATTCCTTCAATTTAAGGCAAACACAGATTAACTTAATGTTGTCTTTCCTTATTCTTGTAGGTCCGAAATTCAGGCTTGATAGAAGATCAATCCATTGTAGCTCTTGAAGTGGATTTTACAAACAAGTTTATTGGATGTGGTCCTTTAGATAGAGGCTGTGTCAGTTGGAAGACACTAGTGCTGAGGTTGACAACTCAATAACTTGCATCAAAGTTGGCTATCCAGGATGTTACTCAATACTTCTTTGAAATGAAGAAGAAAAAAAAAGGTAGGACTAGCTAGGAAGTCTAGAGGTTGTGTATGATATGTGTTTGTCAATTCCACAGTTCCTTTTCATCATATAGATGAGTAGAGGAGAAGGGTGGCAATCTTAATCCTGAATATTTCTTATCCCTTCATGCTATCAATTCCATTGCACTACTCTGCACTTACAGAGTTGTACATTGTTCTACCTTTGAAAAAGAGTACAAGGTTTTTTTTTTTCTTTAAAATTTTTTGGGTCATGCAAAATGTTGCAATGTACATATAATATTTAAGTTATTTCATATTTCGTACAGTAGTGTACGGTTTTCCCTTTGAATTTTGGTTGTAGGGATTATATTGGGTTTTTTAAGAAATTAACTACAAAACCCAAACAATTTTATTAGTTAGCCAACGTTTCAAACATATTGCATTTCTAACAATTCGACTTCAGAGGAGTCGATTTCACTGTTCATAGAACCTATTTTTACGCATTTTTAATACATAGAAATCAACTCCAGAGGAGTCGTTTTCAATACAAAGAAAACGACTCCAGTGGAGTCGTGTTCTTTGTATTGAAAACGACTCCCCTGGAGTCGATTTGCTTAAAAACCCAATGCCACAAAGCTTCAGTTGTGTTGTCACAGAAGAGAAAAAGCAAAACGAACCAGGCGAAGCACGAAGGACCTCCGACGAACACCGACCAGCAACACCGACGAGCGAACCCAGCAAACCCAGGCGAAGCACGAAGAACCCAGGTGCCGACGAACCCAAACACCGACCAGCAAGCAGGCGCCGACGAACCCAGGCGCCGATTTCACCAGACCCCGACGAACCCAGCAACACCGACGGCGAAGCATAAGAATCCAGGCGCCGATTCTGACCAAACCCCGAGTCGGCGTTCAACAAAACCTCACGGATCCGCCGAGTCAGGTCCGTTCGACGACTCCATTTCGAGTTCCTGTTTGGGTTTCGTTTTTTTTTTGGATTGATTGGTCGCCAATTTTGCAGGTCTGGGTTTCGTTTTTTTTTGGATTTGCAGGTGGGGGAGAAATACGAAGAAGACGACTTCAGAGAAGTCGTCTTCTATACAAAGAAAACGACTTCTCTGAAGTCGTTTTCTTTGCACAGAAAACGACTTCCCTGAAGTCGATTTCTTTGTACTGAAAACGACTCTGCTGGAGTCGATTTCTATGTATTAGAAATGCATAAAAATAGGTCTATGAACAGTGAAATCGACTCCTCTGAAGTCGAATTGTTAGAAATGCAATATGTTTGAAACGTTGGCTAACTAATAAAATTGTTTGGGTTTTGTAGTTATTTTCTTAAAAATCCCGATTATATTTTCCACTGTTGGTTTAAAGCAGTTGCAAATATAATTTTGTCATATGCACTGCAGTAATTGATTTTCAGAACTTAATTACCCACCAACAACACATTCGCTGTTATTATTTCTCCCGTTTTCTCCAGTTTTAAAACAGATGCAATTCATCTGGCAAGACCGAATCTAAGGATCATTCATATTTCTCAAAGACTCTTTTTTGTTCAATGGAAGTTAATTACCCACCAACAACACATTCGCTTCTCTCCTTGAGTCCTTCCATCATCTCTTTACCACCAAAATCCTTTAACATTGCTCTCTATCTCTTTCAGATTTTTGCTACAGCTTCAACATCACCCTTGCATGGTATTTCTCTAAAATAGGTGACCAACCTATTGGAGAGAACGCTCGCATTGTGTATTCTTCCGAAAGGGAGAAATTTGGTGTAGATGTGATTGAAGAAATTAATCTGCTTATCACTCCAAAAGAAGTCATTTCTTGCTAAAGTTGGAGCTCTTTTTTGAGTTTGTGTTAAATTGTTAATGATTTCCATAGAAAATGAAAAGATAGTGGTGGAGCTGTAGCACAGCAATTGTATTGAAAGCTTCCTTTCTCTGATTAAAATGTACTACCCTTGGGGACTAAGCTGAGCAACTTGTGAAGAGAAGCAACAATAACCCTTGAAAAGCTGTGAGGGTGTTTGTGAAAATGACTAGGCTGGTGGTAGCTTTTTTTTGTAAAAGTACCTCACCAAGGGCATTATTTTGTCTGCAACCACTCATTTTTGGCATGCCACTTAAGCCATTGAAAGAAGAATTCAGTATTTTCTATAGAGTGGTCAAGCAAGTTACAAAATGCTTTGATGGACCTGGTCTTGTGCTTGCTATTTTGCAACTTTTAGTTCTATGGTTGGGCTGTAGGGTCATTTTTGTTGGGTGAATGCAAGGCATGTTTCTGTATTTGCTGCTTATGTAACCATTGTACATTATCTTGATTAATGAAATTTTTTTGTTGGAATTTAGTACAGATGGGGTCTCTATATTTTTTTCTTCTTTGAGAAAATTTCCCCTAGGCAGTATTTGTGTCCTTGCATGAGATATTACAGAATAGGTATAAAAATATTAATTGAAGGAAATTTTCGTGGAGTAATTTGACAAAATTTGTTTGCTTCTAGAGTTGCAAATGCATCAGACTTTGTGTTTGAATCTTGCAATTTCTTCAGAGTGCCTCTCTCGAGTCACTGCTATGATAGTGATGTTGTATTTGCTTTCCTTTTTGAGTGCAAGCCTTGGGAAATACGTAGAGTTGCCAATCAGAATATGAAATGAAAAACTTCAAAATTGTAATTTGATTATATTTGTTTTCCTCTTGCTCTTTGATCTTTTGTTTTTTTTTTTAATTTGGATTTGCTTTCAATTTGATTCAGCAATTTTGATACATTATAGATGCTGATAGAGAGAAGTGGTCAAGGTCAGATGGAAAATTTGCTCAGTACTTGAGCAAAATCTTAGACGTTTATTTCTCATATCACCATGATGCATACAACATAAAAGGTTGGTTTATTATTAAAAGAGTTGATAGGTAATTGTATAATTTACTGATGCTAGTTTTTGTCTTGATGATGGAGTTTATCTTCATGATCCAGCAACCATGCTTGCAGCTATTGATCCTTCACGTATGACTTACCCAGATGGTGTAGTTAGAGTCTAGACATGTGGCATCATTAAGGGACTGAAAATATTATACAACAAACAGAAGAGATAGGACTTTTGGAAGCCTAAAATCAGCAGATGCAACTGCTTGATTTTTGGTTCCTTACTTTCTTTGCAGACCACAAGGGCTGAAATGAGTTGGTTTTTTTATTTGGGTTGCAGGATCCCATTCCTGTATCAGATAATGGGGTTCTAACCATAATCATGAATTTTATGATTAAAACAGTGTAGAGTTAAAGAGTGTTTCCCAGTATCCTGAAATTTTTGTATAGAAAAAAATTCTTTAAAAAAATGGTTAGTCATTAAAAAGAAAAAAAGAATAAGAGAGACAAAGCTATTGTGCTCCGACTGACTCATTTGTACTTTCTATGCAATGAACCAGATTTGGTGAAGTCACTGAATGGACTGATAAACCCACAGTGAAGGTTGCAGTCACTGCTGATGCTCCCGCTCTAGTCGAATTGCTCCCACATAACAGGGGTCGAGCAATTGATGTTTTTCTGTTAATGTGTGTAGGGGAATCTGATTTGGTCACTGCCTCAGTCTTGATGCTGTATGGTACTATAGAAAATAACAAGATTGTAATTTTCTTTTTCTTGAATAGATAAACTCCTTCTGGTGTAACTAGTAACAACCATTGAAATCCAATAAATATCTTCTGGGAAAGCTGAAATGATCCAAAACTGCAAAAAGATAATAATGTTGTACCAAGATGAAAGGAGGCTGTCTTTAGGTGGTTTTGATATACCATGGATGAGGTTTTCAGTGAAAATTTTGTGTTTTAGCCATTTTTGTTATTTGCATTACCTTTATTTTGCATCTTTTAAATTATTTAATAGGATCATTTCTATGTATTTGTTACGTGCAGATATACACAATCATAAACATACGTACGCGGAAGTATAGATGCAGACAGACACATGTATGGGTAGCTATCAAACTATAGGTCTTTCATTTTGGTTGTGTGTCAATGTGTAGCCATTTTGATGTATTTTTTTTTTATATGTTCCCCCGTTTCAACTCATCTAAAATTTTCACCGGCCCTTCAAATTCAAGTTTTATTTTAAACTAGTCACTGACTCACATGATGCGTGGGAATAAATAATTATTTTATATAATTATAATATAATGTATAATTTGTTGAAAATAAAGTGTTTTCCCTAAAAATTAAACAATTTCTATTTGGTTCAATTAAGTCTACTTCAGCCCCATTGGTCTACTTAGTTAATTTCGATTACCTTTGGACTAATTGGGCCTTAAATCTTTTGTAGGTTGCATTTTCAAGTTTAGCTCAAAAATTAAATTTTTTTCCCTTAATTTTTGGGTTGAAAAGTATGAAATTTTATTATATTTGGGCTAAACTCTTCAGTTTTGAGTTAAAAATACAAACAAAATAGACATTAGAAATTAGAAATATAAGCACTAAAAATGCAATAAATATTTATAAATATTTAAGTCCTATTCGGTCCATGTTGGTTCTAATCGGTCCACTTCCGTCCTATATAGTCCAATTTGTTCTATTCGATCCACTTTGGTTCTATTTGGTCTTATTTGGTCCTATTTGTTCCGCACTAATTCTATTTTGTGCACTTCGGTCTCATTCAGTCGACATTAGTCCTATTTGGTTATATTTGGTCCTATTTGTTCCCATTCAGTCCATTATGACCACTTTGGTCCTAATCTATGCATTCGTTCTTATTTGGTCTGATTTAGTCCACCTTATTCCCATTCGAAACTTATTCTGTCCATTTGGTCCAATTCAATGATTTCGATCTATTTGTGTCCATTTCAGTAGATTCGAACCACTTCTATCCATTTTGGCCCTTTTCGGTCCATTTAATGTATATGGTATCCTCTTAACTTCTATGGTTATTGCAAATTTTTTTCTTTTCATCTTAAAATTCATTTTCTGGTTTTTTATTTCATGGCCAAGTTAACCGAGGTGAGTGTTCTTATTGTTTTTGACCTTTCCTTTTCAGGTTTAAAATTACCTACCCTAAATTATTATAATGATTAGTGTAGGGTCAGTTTTCGTAGCCCAAGCCCAAAAGGTATGGGTTAGAGGCCCAACGAACCCAGGACAATGAATTTGTAGAGAGTGGGCGAAAGAGCTGGGCTGGTTATGAAGTAAACAATAGTTGGCTAAGGTATCTAAGATTGAAATAACATGAAAGAATGCCTGAAAAACTCCATGAGTGAATGTCCGAAGAGATATTTTATTGAATGAACAGTAATTACAATATTCAGAGCTACAGTAAAGTTTTTCTTTCTTCTCTGTTGTCTTTTTTTTCCGATCCTCTATTATCATGAGCCCTTCTTCTTTATATAGCATCCTTCCCCATCATCTCCATCGTCCACTTGTTCTTCATCTGTGTATCTACTTCAGTATATGTCACGTCATGTGTCTGCTTTATCTCCTTGTGAGTGGCGGTAGCTGAGGTTACACTGTTCAGGGGTCTTCTCCACATAAATGCGGCTAGAAAAGTTGTTGCAGTGCATTAAATACGGTGGTAGCAGCTTTTCCTTTAGATATTTCTTCGTCCTTATCATCTCCAGACATACCCAGAGCTTATCATTATCACTGGGATTACTCGGAAGATCATTCAGACCTTCCACACGTTTGATTGATCAAGACTATTCGTATCCGAGGAGTAAGACCTCTTCGGATCACTAGTGACCTCTTCGGATAGTAGGTAACCTCTTCGGACAAAAAGTAATCTCCTCGGACTATATCCCTCCTCCACTTCTGGGCTTTCTGCCTTCAGATGGACTCTGTCCCAACCAATTATTGCTCTTCGGAAATACAATACTCCTCAACGTGGTGCCCCAGGCCCATTAAGTAGTTTTGGGTTTTTACCCCCCACAATTAGTTACTTGTAAACTAATTCGTTAATCTCTTTCTTTTTTAAGTTTCTTGATTTTATATTGCCCTCCGTTGAACTGCATTCTCACCTTTTTTTTTTTTTTTCACATCAAAATGTTGAAATTTGAATTTGCTCACTTTTTCAACTTTCTAACCCGGCCTCTATTTTTTTTTTTTTTTTTTGGGAAAACGGATCAAATTATCATTGATAAAGGCAAATGAGCCAAATTAGAATACAAAGCCTCAATAGTAGGAAGAGAGTCCTCTAACCAAAATACATCGGAAAATATATGCTCAGTGTAACAGGCCAAACCATGAGCCACTGAATTAGCATCTCGACGAACACTGGGAACTGAGAACCAACGGAGTTGAGTCAAGAGAGTCTATTAGGTATCTCTTCATAACTTCCCTCCATAATCTTTTTGACAAATTGCATTTAAAAAATAAATGGTCTGGACTTCTTATGCAACTTCGGCAGAAAGCACACAAATTTTCATAATGATTAGTTTGCTCAATAGAAACCATGGAATTAAACCTATGTGGCTTCCAGAGATAGCTTTTTTACTTTCAATACACTTGAAACGTTTGCCTTAAAGACTACTTGCAACAACATTATACTACTCTGTAACCATACCCACAAGTTAATAAATTTTTTCCATCCCCCTGAGAAGATCATATAAACTGTCTTGTTAACTCTCTAAAGGTAGTGGAGTTTCCTCCATCCCCAAGAGCATTTTTGTGTTAGTTTTAGTATCCAAAATTGAATCCCATGGAGTTTACACTCAAAACCTACATAGAGATAGGGCTTTAAATAACTTGGCTATTTATGAATAAGTCAGACTCAATTCAAAAAGAACCCATATATTTCTGTGATTGATTATGTAGAAACTAGAAAAAATGAATACTTGAGCTAGCTTGTCATTTGCACATTTATACGAGGACTTTTGTCGGTGCACATTGCTTTCCTCCGAAACTTGGTTGGCATTAATATATATATATATATATATATATATATATATATATATATATTACTTATTAATATAATATGTTTGGAATAGTGTATTTATTTATTTTATTTTTTTGATTTGATTTGATTTGATTTGATTTATTTTATATATAGTATTATATATTTTACTTTAAAAAAATATTACGTTTTTGTTCAATTACATAATTTTAAATAAATAAGTTAAGGAAAAATAAGTTATAACAATGGCACATTTATAATTGTTACCTAATTTATATATTTTTTTTTCCTAGAACTGCATGGATAACCAAGATAAAATTTTGAGGTAAATGGTAATGGAAAAGGTTTCTCACAAAACTAGTTCGAAGAGTAACCCTTCAAACTCTTTTTATATCTTTTTTATTACATGTAAATTTTGAAAATTTAACTATTAGACTGCATGTTCTTATTATATTTTTTATTGAAAATATTTCTCACCAAACTAATTAATTTAGAAAGAAATTCTTCATACTCCTCCTATATTTTTTTATTAAATGTAAATTTTAAAAATTTAACTGTTTCTTACAAAATTAACTTGGAGAAAAATCCTTCAAACCCTTCTTATATCTTCTTACTGGATGTGAATTTTAAAATTTTAACTATTAAATTGTATGTTCTTCTAATATTTTTTATGCTTGCAAGTTTTCATGAAAAATAAAAATAAAAAACTATTTCATCAATGCATGTTTAAATTTAAAGTATTTATGGTAAAAAATTATGCACAAAAAATAAATTAAAATTTATTGATCGAATAGTAAATAACATCAAATTTAAACAAAATTTAATATACGTGTGAAGTACGTAAAAAAAATGTAATTCAATAGATAAATTTTTCAAATTTTACATGCCTGTATTTTCAGCTCCAAAACGTGAAAACTCTCCCGTACAACACAAATCCAATAAGATACTGCTGGAAACTCTCCCGTACCCTATAACACCCTTATAGTTTTTTCAAAAACCCAAATTTACCCTTCTGCCTAACCACAAAACAGTGAAACACAGCCCAGTCTCAGAACATCACCGTGTTGCTGGACTCACCTTGCCGTTACATTTTTCTTCTGCATTTTCATCAAGTACAGTTATCTTCTACATTTTCTTCACAAAGCAATTTCAAGTGAGCTTGTGAGTCCCACTGATACTGGCGGTGATGTGTTGTTTATGAGGAACTGAGAGTGAGTGAGAACTATAGGGAAGTCTACTGGTTTTGGTTATACAAAACAAATGGGAAAACACAAAGAAAGAAAAAAACAAAATGAAGATAGAAGATAAAAGTGGAGAAGAAGGTGAAAGTAGAGGACTGGAGGAGTCAGGAAAATACGTGTGTGGAGGAGAAAATCAAGCGGGAAAAAAAGAAAAAAAAATAAAGATAATTCTAGAAGGTGTTAAACTTATGGCTGAGAAAATATGTGTATGAGGGAAAAAAATAAAATAAAGAATAAAAAGCAAAAAGGTTTTGCGCTGGGTTAGTGGTTTCTAAATGCTAAAAATTAGCATTTAGAACACAAAATACAAGAAAACAAGATATAAGAGCATTTATAGTAAGAGTTTTAAAAATTTTAGTATTTAGCCATTTAAAAAGCTACTTTATAACATTTAACATCTTACTTTATTGTTCACCTAACATTAAAGATTCTGTTTTAACATAAAATACGATAAAATAATGTAAATAAACATCACAATAATCATCAACCACAACCACCATAGCAACAGCCACGACAACCACCGCCACAGCCATAGTCACTGGCACCACCACCCACAACCACAACTCCTAACTACCATAATCCTTACAAATTGCAACCCACAACACCCAAAACAAAATAACCACCCCTAAAACCTTCATCACCACCACCCATTGATACTACAACTAGTAAAAGCCCCACTTTCAACTGAAAACCCAGCTTCAAACGAAAACCCATTCAACCAAAAACTCACCTTCAGCCGAAAGCCCCTTCCACTGAAAACCCACCTTCAACCGAAAACTCAACAAAAA
Source organism: Quercus aquifolioides (assembly GCA_019022515.1). Classification (NCBI taxonomy): domain Eukaryota; kingdom Viridiplantae; phylum Streptophyta; class Magnoliopsida; order Fagales; family Fagaceae; genus Quercus; species Quercus aquifolioides. The sequence goes on from CM032331.1 coordinate 4,749,655, forward strand.
AATCTCACCTTCAACTGAAAACCCTTCCACCGAAAACTCACCTTCAACCGCCCCACCTTCAACCAAAAACCCATTGAAAAAAAAAAAAAAAACACCTTCAATCGAAAACCCTTCTTCGCTAACACCTAGTTATAGCTTAATCAAAACCCACCTTCGTCGACATCCAGCCCAACTACTGAAACCTAGCCATAAACCACCAAAACCTCTCTCACAAACCCATACCGATGATGAAAGGAGAGACTGAGATGACGAGCAATCCAAGCCATGTGAGAGGAGAGAGATGACCGAGGAGAAGCAGAGAGGAGAGAAATGGGAGTAGGCTGTGGCTTGTGGACGAGAAGGGAGAGTAGAGAGAGGAAAGAGAGGGAAATGGAAAAAAAAATAAATAAATCAAAGTGAATAAAAAATTTATAACAACTAGCTACGATGATCTGGTAGTAGTAACAGATCATTGTAGCTAGTTGTCAAATTTTTAAAGATATAGCACCATTGCTGTAGTGGGTTTTTAGTTGAATGAGTTGCTAAAATGAGGATTTAGCATTTTTCACATCTTTGATGTGAATGATCTAATAGATATCCCAAATGCCAAAAATATTTTAGTATTTGTGATGTATCATTATGATTATTTTAAAACTTATTATTATTATTAACATGGTGAAACAATAAGTATGAATGAAATTATCTTTATTTACACATATTGTCCCTTTTGGTAATTTATACTTCAAACCACAATTTTATAAGTGCTAGCCAAACATTCTATTTTTTCAAAAAGCACTTTTTAATAGTTATTGTCAATCGCTCTACATAAATAAATAAATAAAAAACCTAATTTCAAACCCTACTTAAAAAAAAAAAAAAAAAAACACCACTTTTTTTCAAAAAACTCAATTACAAAAGGCTAAACCAAACTCAAAGTGTCCAATGGTAACTTTAACTTTGTTTTTGTTAAAGTTAAAGTATTTTTGTCAAAATGAAAATTTTGAAGTTAAAGTCCTTTTCAGTTATGGTCCATAAGCCAAAGGAAATCATTGCTTTAACTTTAACTTTAACCATGATAAGAGTATTCATAGTGGTGGTGGTGGTGGGATATTGCTATTTTTAACAAGTTATTCCCAAAAAAAAAAAAAAACCAGCTACATTATTGCTGCTATTTCTAAAATTTTTTGCAAATGTGTTATAGTGAACTGCTATCTATGACAATACTACTATATCACAAATGCTGTATAAATAATAATTTTTTACTCTCTTTCTTTCACTTTTCTTTCTTTCTTCTCTCTCCCTTTTCTATTTTATTTTTCTTCCTCAGTGTTAGCTACTCTTAATTTGTATTCAAGGTGGTTTTGATTTAGATCAACAATATCTAACTCCTCATAGATCGCAAGCTTCATCCCATCAAGAAACTAGCTTTTCACATTTATTTTTGTATTAAAAGAGAATATAGATTAGAATACACTATTGCTATATTGCTAGTAATGATGATATAATTACTAAGTGTATTTCTCTCCCCTCTCCCAAGCCTTCTCACTTGCCAAGGTTACTCCTTGCCTATGGATCAGCCTCTTCTTGATAGCTCCAAGCAATGCCCAAAGCACAGTAGCTAGCCAAGCAACACAACCAACAACACAGTTGGCTTTGAGAAGCAAAAACCATGTCACTTGCTTGGTGTGGTGTGTGTTCATATGGGTATGTGTTGGTTGTAGCTGGGTTCTTGGTGTGGTGTGTGTTCATATGGGTTTGGTGGCTTGAAGTGGTGGTGGAGATGTGGAGGCTTGGTTGGGTTCGGCCACAGAAGAGCAGAGAGTTTGGAGAGCTCCAACCATGGTTGCTGAGCTTGGTTAGGAGAAGAAGAATTTGATAGAAAGAGAGAGGGGCATGGCTTAGGGAGAGAGAGGGGGAGAGAGAGAGAGAGAGAATAATAAATAAATGAATAGTTTTTTTTAGAAGAAAATAAATTAATAGTGTTTAGCTATGTTATGAAAAATAAGAGCATTGATGTAGGGTGAGTTGTGAAATGGTGAGCTAAAATGGATAAAGTAGCTTTTTATGGACGCTAAAAGCTAAGTTTTTAACACCAATTATGTGAATGCTATAATAGTTTGGTGAACATAAATTTAGTTTTAAGAGGACAATAGAGTAGAGACTAGAGAGAGAGATAACAAAACTCTTCTAGAGAGAGAGAGAGAACGTGCCCCTTTCATTCTCATCTCCGGTGAGTTTCAATGACATCCTATGACTAGTTGCTTCTTCGTTCTTCATTCCTATTTTATGTAATTTGCTATGATTATTTTTATTTTTTGATTTAGATATGATTTTATTGTTCCTATTTTATGTAATAGAAAATTTGATCATTGGAGGTATGACATGTTGGTTCTAATGATAGCATTAGGAAAGCTCAAAGATCACTAGTAAACTACAGGAGCATACATTCAAAAGCGAAAAGCGACTAAAAAAAAGAAGTAAAAGTAATGTCCTTAGCAAGAGCAATGCAAAACCTAGCAAATGAGCCCAATACATTATTGTTTGTGGTTTTTGAAATACTAGGACAAACGAATTGAGTTCACTGTCATTATTTTGATATTGGTTCATGTAAAAGTGATTCGAATATTTGATATACACTTATTCTTCTTCGATAATTCAAAATTAGCTCAAAACAAATATTACAACCTGAGATGCTATTCCCAAAATAGGGCAAATAGCAATCATCACTTCATCGATTCAAACAACCTAACTCTATACAAAGTAGATTGAAAATGTAAATGCTATCTAATTTTTTTTTTTTCAATAGTTATAATGGGGACAGAGGATTTGAACATTGGATGTTATGGACACACCAAAAGATACCAACCATTTGAGTTGCAATGCTCTTGGCTAAATGCTATCTAACTAGCAGGGGTGGCCCAACAAATTTGGAGGCCTAAGGCGATATATTTAAATGGGGCTTTTTGTTATCACTTAAATAATATTTAACTAGTATTTAATACCATAATTTTTTATAACAAAAATCTATTCCTTTTATTTTGTAATATACCTTCTTCTTTTTTTGTGGAAAAATGCTAAAACTATAACAAATTTTACTAAAAAAACTTTCAAACGATGTAGAAATGAATGCAACTAGTAACACTTCTAGAAGATAATAAACAAGTATTTGAATGAATGATGTTATGGATATTATAAATTTTACAACATGAGGCTTACAAAAATGTATCATTAATCACAAAAAATAATTCAAAAATGCATTTAATAGGTTATTGACGTCCATATATCATATTAATTGTCACATTAATTTGTAAAGCTTTCAAGTAAAATTAAAAATATTTCTAGCATTTTTCTATCTGATTTATTTCTTGCGATTAGTGACACATATATTTGTAAGGGAAAATGCTAGAGATACAAATTCTTTTACAAAAACTTTTATAAATTGATGATGTGGTGAATGATTATAGATAAATAAAAAAGTGATGTTATCAGGTGGGTCCAGATGAGTATCAGTAAGAAGTTGGCTACATCAACAATTCGTAAAAATGTAGCAAAATAATTTGTAAAACTATAGCATTACTCTAATTTTAAGACCCATGTATTTAAAGTTGTATTATCTCTAGCATTATTCAATACTTTGGGACTTCTTAAAAGTAGAGGAAAATTATAAAACTAATTTTTTTTTTCCCAATATCTCCAAATTTTTTTTAAAAAAAAAATATATCAATTTTTGACCTAAAATTTGGGGCCTTCCTCTAGTAAGGGGCCCTAGGCAGTGGCCTAAGTGGCCTAGGCCTTAGGCCACTGCCTAGGGTCGACCCTGCTAAATAGATAACATTAGATTGATACAATTTTAAGTATAATTAAAACACTTTTGACTCTTAATTGCTGTATCAATAACAAAGCCTTAACGGGCAACCTTTTAGACCATGCAAATTGAAACCTACCAAATAATCACTTTACAATCACCCATCACTTAAATTAGATTTTAGAACCAGGTCTTAATGATTCTAACAACTTATTCCTTTGTCTTTATTACTCCACCAAAAAGCCTACTCTTTCTTTGGATTCAGAAGTGGCAAATTGTTGCCGATAATGCCACTTTGCAAAGAGAAGTTCTGAACCACTTTAGATATGCATGGTGGGTTTCTTTCATTTCACATGCCTATACACCTTTCTTTTTATTAAAAAAAAATTAAATAAATTTTAGAGAATAAATTATACATTATATCATATTACAAAATAATTATATATTCCCACGCATCGCGTGGGTTTACAACTAGTCTATATATATATATAGGTAAAGTTTAGAGAAAATCCAATTAAATTCTATAATTGAAGTCTAATTTTGTGCCATGTATCCTAAATTATTTATTTTTAGAGAGAGTTTTATTTCTTAATTTTTGAGTAAAATGTGGGACCATATCATAAATATCTATCCAAATAAGTTATTGTGTTTGAGAACCTAAGAGTCTAAAATTAATGAACATAAAAAAAAAATTAAAAACAATGGAAAGTTTACATTTTCTACCTAATAATATTCATACGAGACTTTTTAAAGAGTTAAAAAAATATATAAGAATGACTATTAATAATATTTAAATTATATATGTAAGAATTATAATATACATCTTAATGTCTATCTTTTAAGTATATCTACGCATATAAGTGAGATTACAAGCTAGTTTAAATAATGATAAAAACATTTTAATCCATTCTGTATTATTGATATTTATTATATAGTGTAAATATACCACATAATAGAACCACATGTTCTCCCACTTGAGATTTTTGCTTTCTTATTTTAAATCAAATAAACTATATATATATATATATATATATATAATTAGTACACACCTATAAATCATTAATATATGTATTTAACCCATGAACAAAATAATATTTTAACGTAAACATAATCTTTGTTAAGGTAAAAAACTAAATAAAAAATATGTCTGGCAGAAATTCATGCATTCCCAAATGCATGTACCAATACAACTATTTAAAAAAAAAAAAAAAAAAAAAAAAAAAAAAAAAACTACTTTAGACAGCTTTTTATTAGTAGTCTTTGAAAATTCTTTCCGCTACGATTTCAGGCTTTCATCCAAGAATCGTACTTCACAAATGTGTGGATTTCAAGAAAGAAGGGCCAATTAAAAGGAGTGGAACATAAGGAAACACATCCTCACTTCAATGCAGCCACACATTAAGAATGGTATACATGTAAATTTCACGGTTGTTTGATTCATTTTAAAGAATCAATGCCAGTCCAGCCATCAGAATTGAATTGCATCTTCAATTTCTTTCCCACCGACCACTGTCAGACAATAAATTGGGGTACCTAAATCAAATGTTGTATTAGCAATAAGGGTTAAAAAAAACATTTTGTTTACTTTTAACTCCAAACTATCGCAATGAGTTTACAAATTTACAATAGAAAAGTATTATGTTTATAATATTTTTATAATAAATTTTAAATGATTATTAGTTTTAATTTAAGCGCATCACTGATATTAATTTTTTATTCAATAATAACAATTTATTATTTAAGATTTATTGTAAAATTGTTGTAAAAGTATTTTATATATACCATTTCTGTTAACAATACACTAACGTAAAAACATTAAATTTCACGGTTGTTTGATTCATTTTATAGAATTGATACTAGTCTAGCGGTCCAGCCATCAGAATTGAAATGTATCTTCAATTTCTTTCCTACCTATCACAGTCAGATAATAAATTGAGGCACCTAAATTTAGGACAGAGCCAGAATTTGGAGTTAGGAGGCGACTTTGCTACTAGCTGTATGCGGTGGCTCTAGCCTTTGAATCTACTGCTTTACTACTAAGGATTTTTGTTTAAAACTTTTAAAATTGCCAAGTTGTTTGTTTTGGGTAAAATAAATTAATTAGGCTTAATTTTATTAGTTTTATTATTGGTAATTTTTGTTTTTGGGTTTGTATATTTTGTTTTAGATTTAATCTATTAATTTTTTATGTTCTTTAAAAGGTGAAAAATGCTAAAATTACAAAATTTTTACAAATTACTAATGTGGTGAGTGGTTATTAATAAGTAAAAAACGACGCAAGTGTATGAATCAATAAGAATTTGCTACCTTAATAGTTTGTATTAACGTTGTAAAAACGTTTGTGGCTATAACATTACTCTTAAAAGAATTGATGGCATTATTAAGGGAGGCAAAGTGTAATTTTATTGAACAAAATTACTAAAATTAGTACCTATTAATATAGTAATATTTTTTTAAAAAAAAATTAGGAGGGGCCATTGCCCCCCTAGTCCAATAACAGCTCGGTCCATGCCTAAATCAAATGTTGTATTAGCAATAAGTGTTAAAAAAAAAAAAAAAAAAAACATTTTGTTTACTTCAAACTCCAAACTATCGCAATGGGTTTACAAATTTACAATAGAGAAATATTACGTAATATATTGCTATGGTTATTTTTATTTATTGATTTAGATATCAATGTATTGTTCCTATTTTATGTAATAGAAAAATTGATTATTTGAGGCATGACATGTTGGTTCAAATGATGCCATTAGGAAAGCTCAGAGACTAAAAGGGACTAAAAAAAAGAAGTAACAAATGATGTCCTTAGCAAGAGCAATGCAAAACCCAGTAAATGAGCCCAGTACATTATTGTTTATGGTTTTTGAAATAATAAGACAAACAAATTGAGTTCATTATCATTATTTGATACTAGCATGTAACCAATGCAAACGTATGAATACATTTAAAATTAAACACAAATTTTATTATAAAAATATAAATAATTAGTCAAATTATTTTTAAAAAAAAATAGCATGTAACGCATGCATATGTATGATACATTTAAATTAAACACAATTTTTATTATAAAAATATAAATGTGGGGCCCGTGGGCCAGGTAGCCTCGGCCCATCTTGTAGTTGGCCCAAGGCCCATGCCGAGGAGGGATGATCGTCCGAGGCTGGTGCATGAAGACCTATGCTTCTTTGGATCCACGCCGAGGACATCCCTGTCCTCGGCGTACCGAGGCTAATTTCAGATGGGGGACAGGCCCAGAACAGGTTGTCACCTCCACACTAAATGCGCTCATCTAACCCCCCCCCCCCCCGGCTGCATTAATGGGGATGTAACCCCTTGACAGGGTAACGTTGATCATTGTGAACCACTCGAGTGCTGATAAGCCCTTTGATGGGACGGACAGTTAGAGGGAAGGCAAATGGATGATCAACAGATGGAAGAATGAGATAGGAGGAAGAGGACTATATAAGAAGGGTGAGCAAAGCAATTAAAGGTGGGGGGGGGGGGAGAAAAAAGGGAGAAGGAACCTCCTCGAACAAGTGCCGAGGAGCTACCCTTAGTCATAAATTGGGTTCACTCCCCTTCAATGGTGAAAAGGTTGCTTGTGAACTGTTGTTAGTCTGTTAGGGCCTAATTCTTCATCCCACTCTCTAGAAATGTATTGTTAGGGCACCTTTCTAAATTGAGTCCCTATAATTGGCGCCGTCTGTGGGAAGGATTAGTGCACTAGCAAGCGCAATAGACGATTGTTCCTAAGTAGTTAATTTACGGAAGGTTGGTAGCGATGCATCACAAAAAAAAAAAAAAAAAAACAACATTGCAGAAAAGTAGAAGATTCAACAAAAAAGAAAAAGAACTTCATTTTTATTTTATTAAATGAAAAGTACAAGATACAAACAGAGGCTCAGGCAGGCTTGTTTTAAAGCTAATTTTACAAACTAATTCTACAAACAGAGGCCTAGGCGGACTTGTTCTAAAACTAGCTAGAGGGAATGGAGCTAAGGCTAGCATGCTTCAAGGCTACCAACAACTCCTTGGCCGGTGCGGCGGAGCTGGAACAAAGAGAGGAGCCGACGCAGGGGCTCCAGGAAGCCCTTCCCCATGATGTTCCCTTGATTCTCTCCAATCCTCACGAGGGTTGGCCGTTGGAGACGGCAACACTCGGGCACCAGCCATGACGTGATCTTGCGCATCTCCTCCGGCAAGGGTGCACCCCGGGGAGGAGCGTTAGGTACTTCAAAGACATCCATCCTGGCCACCATGCACGGCACTATCAGGGTTACGCCCAGGCTCTGCCGTGCTGGAAGTCTGGTTGGGGATGCAGCCACAACGGCTCTTGGCTGGGGAGGTAGGGCCTTTGGCCTGTGTGTCCTCACACCCACCCAGGGCCGCCCCATATCTCCCAATTCTGGTCACAATCTTGGCAGGGTTATTGAAGGGGCTCGGGGAGCTGAAAGGACGTGTTTCTAGTTGTGTTGGAAAGTTCATGGAGTATGGAGAAATGGTTCCCCCAGAAAGCCTTATATAGAGGATGAAAACTGGTGGGAATTGATCCACACAGAGTTTGAAAAGAGAATTATCAACGGTATTAACCCTGGCCAAATCCCAAGGAGACCGTGGATCGCTGGATTTATATCAATTCATAAGGATATTAATAAGGGTGTGTCTCGCACATCGAAACGCCAAGCGCGGAACGCGAATAGTCAAGGGACGCCTCGTAATTAAAGAGGACGGGAACTTGAGTTGAAGGTGAGATTAACGCCACACGTAAGATCAAAGTCCGAACCACCCCTGCCCAGAGCACCGTAGAGTTAATAGTCCGACCCGAGGAGGAACTGTTTCTAGTAAAGCGGTTGGAGGACATCATCATACCAAAAGTAAGACTCCAAGAGCCGAGGACAAACTCCTTCATACAGAAGAATAGAAGTGTTAGACAGAACCAAGGCATTGCATGGTCCTCGGACTCAAGCCTATGGGAAAACTAACCACGCAATTATATCTGGGTACTAGACAGAACCAAGGTATTGCATGGTCCAAGGACTCAAACCTATGGGGAAACTAGATACTTACAAAAGAGTAGAAGTGTTAGACAGAACCAAGGCATTGCATGGTCCTCGGACTCAAGCCTATGGGAAAACTAACCACGCAATTATATCTGGGTACTAGACAGAACCAAGGTATTGCATGGTCCAAGGACTCAAACCTATGGGGAAACTAGATACTTACAGAAGAATAGAAGTGTTAGACAGAACCAAGGCATTGCATGGTCCTCGGACTCAAGCCTATGGAAAAACTAACCACACAGTTATATCTGGGTACTAGACAGAACCAAGGTATTGCATGGTCCAAGGACTCAAACCTAGGGGAAACTAGATACTTACAGAAGAATAGAAGTGTTAGACAGAACCAAGGCATTGCATGGTCCTCGGACTCAAGCCTATGGGAAAACTAACCACACAATTATATCTGGGTACTAGACAGAACCAAGGTATTGCATGGTCCAAGGACTCAAACCTATGGGGAAACTAGATACTTACAGAAGAATAGAAGTGTTAGACAGAACCAAGGCATTGCATGGTCCTCGGACTCAAGCCTATGGGAAAACTAACCACACAATTATATCTGGGTATTAGACAGAACCAAGGTATTACATGGTCCAAGGACTCAAACCTATGGGGAAACTAGATACTTACAAAAGAGTAGAAGTGTTAGACAGAACCAAGGCATTGCATGGTCCTCGGACTCAAGCCTATGGGAAAACTAACCACCCAATCATATCTGGGTACTCGACAGAACCAAGGTATTGCACGGTCCAAGGACTCAAACCTATGGGAAAACTAGCTACTTACAGAAGAACTAAAGTATTAAACTAACCATTTGCAGAAGAACCAAAGCGTTATTTAGAACCGAGTTGTGATATGGTCCTCGGATTCATGCTTGAAGGATAGCAGATGGTCTCATGATACTAAGTCCAGAACAGAACACAGGTATTAAAAAAAATATCAAAATAAGGCAAGTAAAAGAAAACATCAATAATTAGAAGCAAAATATTGAGTATTCATTTCAAATAGAAAGTATATAGTTTCATTACAATGCCACCGAGGCAGGAAGCAAAATGAAATGAAAAAGAAAGCTAATAAAAATATCCTATGCCATATGCCATTTTTCCCCAACTCAGTGGGCAAATTGTCTTGATGAGCTTGTCAAAAGGCTTCGACCAACGCCTAGGGACCTTGTCTCGGAGGGACCGTGGGTATGGCTGGGGAGTCCGCAGGAGGTCTCACCACGTCTTGGGGCACTTCTTGACCCTCGGTTCTAACTCCCCCAACGCTCTCTGGGGCTTAGCCTCCTCTAGAGGTCTGTCAGCTGAAGATGTGTCTTCGGCGGTCTTGTTATGACTTTCACTCGCCGCTGGTAATGCGGACCCCTCCCCGGGAGCAATAGGGGCAACCTCGCGAATTGCAAAGGGGTAATATACCCTCTCCGCCCTCCTAAGGTCAGACGAGGCATCAACCCCTGCTTGGTTGAGGGCTTCATGCCAGGTCTCAGAACAGAAGTGCCTGCACACTGCAGGAACTTGAGCTTTAAGGGTGGCTTCAGTCTTAGCCACCCTCTCGGCGAAAGCCTCCTATTCCGCCTGTTCTACAGAGCATTCAGCGTCTATTCTTGCAAACACCGCCTTGTCTTTGGCCCTCACAGCCTCGTCCCTGGCATACTCGACAATACCTCTCGCGCTGACTGCCACGGCCAACTTTTTCTTCAGGTCGGCAATATCCTCTTTGGCAGTTTGTAGGTGGCCCTCGACATCCTGCAAGCGCTTAGTCTGATCCTCGGCCTGCTTCGTAGCCACGACCAAGTCAGAGGCAGCATTGTCCCTGGCCTTTGTCATTTCCTCCAGATTCTCGATCGCCTTTTTTAAGTCGGCCTCAGACCTCTTAAGGGTACTTGCAGCTTTCAAAAACTTGTCACGCTCCTGTGCTAAGGCACTGCTCTGGCCATCGACCTCCTCATCCAGCTTGAAAAGGGCTTGGACAGCCTGCCAACAAAAACAAGTACTCCGTAAAGAGAAGGGAAGGTGCTAAGCAACAAAATTCAAACAGAGTAAACAGGTACTAGGGGACCCACCATGCCTAGATATCTCTTAAGGTTAAGGGCAACCTCTGGCCCACTCATGCTTCCTAGCTCGGCCATGTCGGTGGGAAGGAGAAGAGACTTCTCCAGGGCGTCGGCTACGAGAGCCCCCTCGACTCCTCGGGATTCCCGAATCGATGCGTCATCCATCAAGGGTTGACCATGGAGCATGGCAGTGGGCAACCAGGCCTGGGCCTCAGACTGCTGGACGATCTCCTTCCCTTTGCGTTGACCACCGAGCCTTAGTTGCTTAGGAGGCCTGTGGATTCCACCCTCCTCTGGCGAGGAATGGGATTTGCCCCCATCCACTGGGTCCTTGCCCTTGGAAGATCTCTTCCTTTTTGGATCGGAAGACTCGGTCTGAGGGTCTGAGACTGGAGGGATAGAGGACGACCTGGTGTGCACAGACAAAGGCTGAGGCAGAGGTGATTGGGGCTTGGGCTGTGACTCTCTTGGCGCACCCTTCTTGGAGCTGCCTTCAAGTATGTCAAAAAGGCTGGTTTGGGGCTGTCTCTTTAAACCCATCTCGGCCTGAATACCAACCCTTGGGGACTGAAGATCGGCTTCGGACAAATGGGGGTCCCCCAAATCATTGGAGGGATCCTCGGGCTGATCAGCTAGGTTAAACACACTAAATTCTTCCTCAGACGAGCTCAGTTCGACCACCTCTCCTGCCTTCTTAGGTTTCTCTTCCTCGGTCTCCGTTATTTGATGGGATGAGGAAGAACCTGCTAGAGGAATGCCTTCCAGAATATAAGATCCCTCGAAAAATGCAAAACCGTCCTCCACCACAATGATTTGCCTAAGCCGAGGATCACGAGCCCTAATGACGTGCTTTGGGACCGGAAATGACTTCTGGGCTGGGTCGCATCCGAGGATCTTATGGGCAGCTCTAACCTGGTTATCAGTCTCGTTCAAGAAGAGTTCCGCCCTAAGAACGGCTTCCAAATCCTCCTTGTTGACCAGGTGGAAATGACGCGCGAAGGCGTGCGGATCTGCAGAAACAGAAGCAAAGCTCCTGTGATCAATCAATCAAAGCAGATACGCAACAATGAAAAAATACTAGAATCTAGACCGTCTCCTACTTCGAGTACCCTACCTGGCTCTCCCTCCACTGTTGGGCAGTGGAGACCGTCGTGCCATTCCCCCGACACAATGAGGAAGTCTTGAGTCAGCCCCTTATTAGAATCGAGAAGGCACTGGATAAGCCGGACCCTATCGTCCCTCGTCTTCATATAGTACGTCTTACCCCTCAGGTGCTGAAGGTTGTAGCACCAGTTTACATCATGATGAGTTAATCTCAATCCCATTTTCTCATTCAAGGCGTCTACACACCCTAGTATCCTAAATACATTAACGGCGCACTGGGTAGGAGCCAGCCGAAAATGCCTAAGGTAACCGCTCGTCACTGGCCTCATAGGGATTCTCATCCCTCCCTCTACGAAAGCGACTATGGGGATCACAACTTCACCCTCGTTTCTCTTAATGTACCACTCCCCTTCCTCACAATACCTCAAACTCACATTACTGGGTATCCCATAATCGGCAATGAATTTCTTCATCATCTCGTCGGACTCAACCAATTTCTTAAACTTACCCATTCCTAGCAACGACTAAAGGACCCAAAAGAGGGAGTAGAATCAGAGAAAATTTTGTGTTACTGAGAGATGAAGACTTACAGAAATGTGGAGATCCTCCTCGGACAGCGTGGAAGTTGAACCAGATTCAAAGTATACACGCCAAAGTTCGTAAGCGCGCAAATAAAGAAGCCGGGCGGTTCAAACAAGTATTTATATCCCCAATTTAAGTTCACCAAGTGTAACCTCCCGCCCATAAAAGCGGGAGATCCCCACCGAGCGATTACCATCACACCGTTGGAAGTGGGAAACGTGGAGCCGCCAAAATTTAATGCGGGCGCACACTGAGTCTCGAAACGCCAAAACGTACATTGGGCAAGCGAAAAGTCACCAGCCCTAATGTGGGCCGAAATGGGGTAAATCGTCTAGAGGGCCCGTGGATATCAAAACCCTCCTCCCCGTCCGAGGGAACGTGCAGCAGGATTTTGAGGGGCTATTGTGGGGCCCGTGGGCCTAGTAGCCCCGGCCCATCTTGCAATTGGCCCAAGGCCCATGCCGAGGAGGGATGATCTTTCGAGACTGGTGTATGAAGACCGCTTTTTTGGGTCCACGCCGAGGACATCCCTGTCCTCAGCGTACCAAGGCTAATTTCAGATGGGGGACAGGCGCAGAACAGGTTGTCACCTCCACACTAAATGCGCTCATCTAACCCCCCTGGTCGCATTAATGGGGATGTAACCCCTTGACAGGATAACGTTGATCATTGTGAACCACTCGAGTGCTGATAAGGCCTTTGATGAGACGGACGGTCAGAGGGAAGGCAAATAGATGATCAACAGATGGAAGAATGAGATAGGAGGAAGAGAACTATATAAGAAGGGCGAGCAAAGCAGTTAAAGAAGGGGGAGGGGGAGAAGAAGGGAGAAGGAACCTCCTCGGACAAGTGCCGAGGAGCTATCCTTAGTCATAAATTGGGTTCACTCCCCTTCAATGGTGAAAAGTTGCTTGTGAACTGTTGTTAGTCTGTTAGGGCCTAATTCTTCATCCCACTCTCTAGAAATGTATTGTTAGGGCATCTTTCTAAATTGAGTCCCTACAATAAATAATTGGTCAAATTATTTTTTTTTAAAGTAAATGTAATTAGTCACATATTAAAATTCTTACCCAAATTTAGTACTACATATGATAATTTTTTTTCTAATTTTTAATAAGATAGAATGTGTGGTGAATCATCTTTGTTGTGTGTTGATTTTTATTGAGTATATGTGATTTTTTTTTTTTTTATAGTTCATTAATGTTAGATTATTAGTATTTTGCATTCATTAACTCACTTGACACAAAGATTAAAAAACTTAGGTGGATATATGGCACAAACTTAAGTGGATAATTAATTATGATGTGGTCCCCACATCAATTTAGACATATAGTGCAAAATTGGATTTTAATTTAAAATTCTAATTGAACTTTCTCTAAATTTTTCCTATTAATATATACATACATACATACATATATGTATGTATGTGTGTGCGTGTGTATATATATATATATATATATATATATAGATTGGTTCATGTAAAAGTGATTCAAATATTTGATTCACACATATTCTTTTTCGATAATTCAGAATTAGCTCAAAACAAATGTTACAACTTGATACGCTATTCCCAAAATAGGGCAAATTGCAATCATCACTTCATCGATTCAAATAACCCAACTCTATACAAAGTAGATTGAAAATATAAATGCTATCTAATTTTTTTTTTTCAATAGTTATAATAGGAAGGGAGGATTTGAATCTTGGATGTTATAGACACACCAAGAAATGCCAACCATTTGAGTTGCAATGCTCTTAGCTAAATGCTATCTAACTAGATAATATTAGATTGATACAATTTAATTATAATTAAATCATTTTTTACTCCCAACTTCTGTATAAATAACAGAACCTTAACAGGCAACCATTTAGACCATGCAAATTGAAACCTCCCAAATAATCACTTCACAATCACCCATCACTTCAATTAGATTTTAGAACTAGGCCTTAATGATTATAACAATCTATTCCTTTGTCTTGATTACTCCACCAAAAAGCCTACTCTTTCTTTGAATTCAAAAGTGGCAAATTAATGCCACTTTGCAAAGAGAAGTTCTGAACCACTTTAGATATGCATGGTGGGTTTCTTTCATTTCACATGCCTATACACCTTTCTTTTTATTAAAAAAAAATTAAATAAGTTTTAGAGAATAAATTATACATTATATCATATTACAAAATAATTATATATTCCCACGTATCGCGTGGGTTTACGACTAGTCTATATATATATAAGTAAAGTTTAGAGAAAATCCAATTAGATTCTATAATTGAAGTCGAATTCTGCACCATGTGTCCTAAATTATTTATTTTTAGAGAGAGTTTTATTTCTTAATTTTTGAGTAAAATGTGGGACCATATCATAAATATTCATCCAGATGAGTTATTGCGTCCGAAAACTTAAGAGTCTAGAATTAATGAACATAAAATATATATATATATATATATATATTACATTTTCTACCTAATAATATTCATACAAAACTTTTTAAAGAGTTAAAAAATATATATAAGAATGACTATCAATAATATTTAAATTGTATATATAAGAATTATACTGTGCATTTTAATGTTTATCTTTTAAATATATTCATGCATATACATGAGGTTACAAGCTAGTTTAAATAATGATAAAAGCATTTTAATCCATTCTATATTATTGGTGTTTATTATATAGTATAAATGTGCCATATAATAGAACCACATGATCTCCCAATAGAGATTTTGCCTTTCTTATTTATAAAACATAAACCAAATAGACTATTTATATATATATATATATAATTAGTACACACATATAAATCATTAATATATGTATTTAACCCATGAACAAAATAATATATATTTTTTTTTTTGTAAACCATGGAAATTTCATTAAACTTAGGAATTAACAAGTCTGTTATAGCACATATTCGCTTTATCATAGACTAATAACCTATCCACCACAGATAGTGGGCACAAAAAACACAGTAAAGGAAGACAAAGAAGTCGCTCCCAACTTTGCCAATGCATCAGCGCATTGATTAGCTTCTCGGTAGGCATGAACAATCTGTTTATTGGGTATTTCCCTCAGCAGGTTCTTGCAATCAATCAATAAAGGTTCCATTAGCAAAATGGCACTGTTATTAGTCATGAGAAGCACAACACTCAGTGCATCAAGCTCAACGACCAGACTGTTAAGCCCTATTTCCTTCGCCAGCACCAACCCATCCCTTAAAGCCCAAAGTTCAACCCTACAACTGTCAATGTGCCCGATTGGTCTTGCATAACCCTTCAGCCAAACCCCCTCATGATTTCTGATCACACCTCCTCCTCCTGCCTTACCCGTACTTCCCATCACAAAACCATCCGAGTTGAGTTTTGCCCACCCCTCAGGTGGCTTGGTCCAGCCAACGGGAATGATAGATTTCAGTTTTTGCACCTTACAATTGATACCCAGTGAGAAGAACTCAGCACTTTCTTTGATGCATCTCCTATAGCTCGCGTTGTCCACCCTTCCTAATCTAAATGTGACTTTATTACTATGGAGCCAAATATGCCATACCCCCATGACAAACAAGATTTTCCATGGCAAACCCATCATATCAGAACTGATATCTTTCTGGTAGTTGATCTCAAGCCACTTCCCAAGGGGTAAATTAAAAGAATCCCTCAGGCATTGGAGAAAGTTCAGGTCGTGCCAAAACCTTTGTGCCACCTCACAACTCCTTAACAAATGCTCAATTGTTTCATTGTTTCTTTGACACAAACTACATATGGGGTCAATGTTTAAACCCCTTGAACCTAGCACGTCTCCAGTTGGTACATTGTTATGTAAACATAACCACAGAAAAAATTGAACCTTGGGAGGAGCTTCTACCTTCCAAACCCATGCTATTGGATTTGTCTCCAGGTTCAAAGGATTTAAATTTCTTGCCATCAAGTAAGTTGATTTCAGAGAGAAGATGCCATCTTTGGAGAAAGCCCAATGAAGAGTATCTTCTGTGAAAGTTCAAAATGGGTATGAAACACCCTTGAACGTTTAAACCCCAAAATACAAAAATACCAATTCAAGCTTTATATCAAACAATTAATGTGCGGAATATGATAACAAGCTTATAACAGAATTGATAAAACAATCTAAGCCAAATATAAACACATCCACAGCAGTAAATATAAGGCAAAGATAAAGGAAAGAAAGATGCAAACACACGGACAACACACGATGTGTTATCGAAGAGGAAACCGAAGTCCTCGGCGAAAGACCTCTCCGCTGCCCTCCAAGCGGTGATAAAATCCACTAAAGAATATAGTTGGGATACATGAACAGCAGAAGACCCTCCAAGCCTAATCTACCCAAGTACCTAAGCCCTTCAAGCTTCTTGCTCCAACGAGGTTACGCCGAACCTATTTCTTCTTTAGCTTTCCGGATTTCGCAACTTGACCATAGTATCAACTAATGTATATTGGTTTCTTCCCAAACTGCTTCCCTAAGCACCAAATGGACTTTCTCACAGACGTGGATGTGGTGAGATAAGGATTTGGTAAAAGACCTCTCAAGGGTATGACAATGGAGAGGAAGAGAGTAGAGGAATTTGTAGAGTCTCTTAGATGAAGATTGGGGATGAGGCAATCTTGTTTTTCTCTAGGGTTTTCTCTCACAAAATTCTCTCTGGAAGCTCTCTCAAAATGATGGGTATAAGGGTGTATTTATAGTAGAGTGAGAAGGGAATGCAAAACGTCAGTTTTTTCCAAACAGGGTAATTTGGCGACTTGGTCTCGCGGCTTGTCCAAGTCGCGAGTTCCAGTCACGACGTAACGGCCTGGCCAGCCTGGACCTTTTGTCCTGTAGCGTGATAGCTGGCGCAACCCTTCAGCTTCCCCAGTGTGCCTCTCACGTGACTCATTTTGGCGGCTTGCCAGTCGCGATCCACCCGCGAGCTCTAGCCGTGAATCTCTGTTTTTCTTGCACACTCTTGAGCTTTTCTTCACTTCTTCTCACACACTACCCTTACATTTTTCCCACCTAAGTATAGGGTTACTAAGTGCTAAATTACAAGCAAATTGGTCATGGAATAAAACTAATTAGATGGTTGATTAAATTCAACCTTACATTCTGTATTCTGGTTCAAAGACAATGGTGTTGCTTTAATTACATTAAGAACTTGATCTGGTAACTCAAAAGATATGCATTGGCTTCTCCAAGCACCTTCATTGTCAAAACATTGATTAACAGTAATCTGCTCTTTAGCCCGGTTCAGAGGCCCTTCAATGAGGCTTCAAAGCCTGCCTATTGGTAGCCAAAAATCCTTCCAAACATTGATTAACTCACCATTCCTCACAGCCCATTTTAAACCCTTAACATATATTGGGCCACCCTTTTTGCAGGCAGTCCAAACACTTGAGCAAGGGGCTGATCTTCCTTGCTCTAATCTTTGGGGAGTTAGGTATTTAGCAGCCAACATTTGAGCCCAAGGTGCCCCTTGATCACTAGCCAACCTCCAACACAGTTTAGCAAGAATAGCAAGATTCCTATCCTTCATGGAATGAAGACCCAATCCACCCAACTCTTTAGGCAGAGTCACTGTGCTCCAGTTAACCATATGCATTCTTCTCTTCTCCTCCATTGAACCCCAAAGAAAGACTCTGATAATCTTGTCCACTGCATCACACACTTTGGTAGGTAGGGCTTGGCATTGCATATAATATTCTGCTACTGGTACAACTGCTGTTTTGGCAAGCACTAGCTTCCCTGCCCTTGATAGCAGCTTTGTCTTCCAGCCAGCAAGCTTGTTTTGAATTTTCTCCACCACAAAGTTGTATGTAGCCCTGGCTCTACTCTGTTGAAGGATTGGAAAGCCAAGGTATCTTCCAAGATTGGTTGTTGCATGGATTCCCAATTTCCCACAAATGGACCTCTTCCTTCTTCTAGTGACATTTGGGGAAAAAAGGATTTTGGACTTTCCCGGACTAACTTTCTACCCTGCAAGATTGCAGAAATTATCTAGAACTTCAATGATGGCCTCACAATTCTTATGATCAGCCTTTGCAAACAACATCAGATCATCAGCAAAGAAAACATGGGAAAAGCTTGGCCCATTTCTAGATGCTTTGACCTTATCCCACCTCTTAGCTTCACACATGCTAGTGATTTGGCTTCCAAGAAACTCCATGCACAATAGAAAAAGATAGGGTGAAATTGGATCACCTTGTCTAATCCCTCTCGAAGGGTGGAAAGCTTCAAGTTTGCTACCATTAAAAAGGAGGGCTGTGGTTGTTGTGGAAATACAACTCATGATGAGGTTGATAATATTTTGGGGAAGCCCAAAATGTTCCAGGACCATTTTCACAAAACTCCACTCAAGGCGATCATAAGCCTTCTCAAGGTCAATTTTTACTACCATGTACCCTTCCTTACCCTTCCTTCTTTTAAGAGAATAGATCAATTCTTGGGCAATAACAACATTATCCATGGCTCTCCTCCCTTCTAAGAAAGCAGTCTGCACGAGGGAAATCAAGGATGGTAGAAGGGGTCTAAGCCTTTGGACAATTATCTTAGAGATGACCCTATAAACCGTATTGCAAAGGCTTATAGGTCTGTAATGGCTAACAGTTTCAGGTCTAAGCTGTTTCGGAATTAGAGCAATGAGAGTCTGATTGAGATACTCTGGGACTTTTGGACTTGTGAAAGCTTCCCTGACTTCTCTCTTAACCGAATCTCCAACTATAAGCCAGAATCTCTGGAAAAACCCCGCATGCAGACCATCAATCCTAGGGGCTTTATATGGCTTCATAGACTTCAAGGTAGTCCATATTTCCTTATCAGAAGGGCTGTGAGACAACCCTCTTGCTTCTTTGAGGCTAAGTTTAGCACCCCACTTAGTATTCCATTGCGGGGTAATGTTACAATATACTTGCTTAGTCTGGTACAGCTTAATGAAACTTGAAGTGAATATATCCTTAACTTCTTTAACATTGTGCACCTATACCCCATCACCATTCTGAATGCTAGTGATTCTGTTCTTGCTTCTCCAAGCAAGTGCTGACATATGAAAGTAGGAAGTATTCCTTTCCCCCAAAATGATCCAGTTTGTTCTTGCTTTCATTGCCCAAATTTCCTCCTCCATTTGAAGAATAAGGTTATACTCCTCAGATAATTGATTTTGGAGGTTGATAAGAAAAGGATTAGGGCGAAAGGCTAAAGCCTTCTGTGTACCCAGCAGCCTAGCCATGATTTGCTTCTTCTTGGCAAACACATTCCCAAAAACCTCCTTATTCCATCTCTGAGCTTTTGACGTAAAATCGGAGATAGCACCCTTCAAACTAATGTCTTGTCCTTCCCAAGCAGTCCTGACCACCGTTGGGAACTCTTCATGGTTGAGCCAAATGGACTGAAATCTAAAGGGTCTGTCAGAGACATTACCCAAATTGGGGTTCAAGTTTAACACCATGGGGCAGTGATCAAAATTGATTCTGGCCAAATGAGTAACATTGGCCTCTGAATAAAGATCCTTCCAACTAGGATTAGCCCAGCACCTGTCCAGTCTACATTGAATAAGATCACCAGTCTCCCTCTTATTAGACCAAGTAAATTTTGGTCCTGAGAAACCCAAATCCATCACATGGCAAGCATCCATACACTCTTTTATTGCTCTAATCCTTCTCATACAATCCGGGTTCCTATTAGATTTTTCTTCCTCCAAGAGTACTTCATTAAAATCTCCCATAAGGGCCCAGGAAAGATCATGAAGGTTTGCTAATATTTTTAAGTTCTCCCAAAGAATATATCTTTCTGCTAATCTAGGGCTAGCATAAATAGCACTAATTAACCAGTTAAGGGATTGAGATCTTACCCGGATAATAGCATGAATCTCCTGTTCAGTTATTGCCAGAATGTCCACATGCACTGCATTCGAACTCCAAAGCAACCAAATCCCTCCTGCATACCCAATGGTGTCAACCACTTCAACACCATCAAAAGGCAGAGTTTCTATTATCTCTATAGCCCTTACACAGCTTAATCTTGTTTTCGTAATCACCATGATGATAGGGGAATGCCAAGCAACCAGGTCCATAACAGTCTTTCTAAAGAGGGGGTTCTTAGCTCCCCTACAATTCCATATCAAAATATTCATGATTCTATTTGGATTTGTTGTAGAATTAAAATAAGACAAAGATGAAGCATCTTCAATGTCCCTCAACCTCCATGCATCCATCAGCTCCATCCTTGACTCCAAACTCCCCCGAAGTAGAGTTATGGAGTGTTTGATGATCCCCAATGTGTCCTATGATGCCCTGATTAGGATTGTTCCCTTGATCATTGGCTCTGCAAATTGCAGCATTTTTACCCGATGTAAGTTGCACATCATCAAGCACTCCACCGGTTTGTTCTCCAAGATCTTCCTCACGGTTATCATTGGTTATGTCCATGCCACCTCTGCCTCTAACAATAATTTTTCCGAAGTCAGCATGCTTGATTCTGTTGCTGACGACCCTAAGCTTATCGTCGGCTACACTGGTACTGGTGGCCTGTCCGTTAAAAACCTCCACCAAGGGTTTGGAGTTGTAACCCATGCTTCGTCCTTCAACGGCAAGTACCACAACCTTCTGCTTGTCTCTGTTAACGGGAATATGTTCTTCCAAGCCACCATTAGCTCCGTCTCGAACCATCCCCAAATCTCAGTTGGATCTTGCCTTATCCACCGAATGGTTTCGTCCCCCACAGCTATGATCTTCCCTTTGTAAAAAATCCCCCATTTTTCCTTCCCCTCCATTGTTACTGACTTTAGAAGAAGTAGCGTCTGTCTCTTTAAAATTTTTTTGCGTGTATATATCATCCCCAGATGGGCTGGAGAAAACAAATGGGCCTTGGTGCGCCCCATCCACTTTCATAAAGTCTTTACTCGAACCACTAGGGTCTGTACCTGTTTTAAAGCTAAGGCCCACCCCATTTGGTTGACTTCTAACTAAATTTATTACTTTTTGGTTGGCTTTAGCACGGGAATTCATACCTTTTGTTCCCTTACCTCGGTTTGGTTTATTAAGATTTGATGTGAAAGACTTACTGACCTCACTGATTGACGCAACAGGTTGCGTGTGAGAAGCTTTTCTTTTGCCTTCCTGTGTGTACTGATCCGCCACCCTAGGCCTGGCTATGGAGCTATGCTCTGAGCTAGCCTCACCTGTTTGGCTCTGCTCCAAGGGTTGCTGCTTGGTTCTCATTTTGCCACTGGGCTTCCACCGGCTAACTACCATCCATTCCCCATAATCCTTCATCTTATTCAACTCCATATCTTCTTTCCCAACCCCTTGATCGTTGCCCTGTTCTTGAGTGCAGGTATCCTGTTCCTTCGCTGCCTCTTTTGGTGTTTCTCTGATGATATACGGGCAAGCCTCTACCTTATGTCCAATCCTGCCACACGAGAAGCATAAAGCATTGATCCCTTCATACTGCACACACTGGGCAAGCTTACCAAGGTATACAGTTTTTATCAGAGGTTTATCTAAATTAACTTGAATGCACATTCTCGCAAAACGGCCTCTTTCTCCATTGGCTGTGTGCGAGTCAATCCGGAGCACAGGGCCGATGGCTCGCCCAATCTTAAGTAGCGCATTAGTCTCATAAAATTCTATGGGCAACTCTGGTAGCCTTATCCACACCGCCACCGAAGACAACGTTGCAGATGATGCTTTGAACTCAGATTTCCATTGCCTTATAACCAAAAGGTGTTGCCTAATACAACCATTTTAGACAGCTTTTTATTAATTAATACTCTTTGAAAATTCTTTCCGCTACGATTTCAGGCTTTCAGCCAAGAATCGTACTTCACAAATGTGTGGATTCATGGGACATTCTAGCCTTTTGCCCCTAATTGGTTTTTTATTTAGCAATTTGCCCCTATTTCGAAACTATATAGGGATATGCCCCTGTTTCAATACTCGATTATCCTAAAATCGAGTTTCAATGAAATACTCGATTTGTAGAAAATCGAGTTATGCTCGATCAAACTAAAAAAAAAAAAAAAAAAAAAAAAATTTGCATGTAACTCGAGCTTAGGGAAATCGAGTTCCATGCAAAAAAAATTTTACAAGTGTGATCGCCCAATATTAGGGAGACCTATAGCGGCGTTTTTAAGCCCTATAGTGACGTTTTTAAGCCCTATAGTGGCGTTTTTCTGGAAAATTTTTTTATACCAGGTTTCAGTGGCCCTATAGCGGCGTTTTTTAATCTCTATAGTGACGTTTTTTGGAAAAAATTTTATACCAGTTTTCAGTGGCCCTATAGCAGCGTTTTTTATCCATATAGTGACGTTTTTAAGCCCTATAGTGACATTTTGGAACTCGATTTTCATTTACTCGAGTTTCATGAATTTTTTTTTTTTTTTTTTTATTTATTTTTTTTTTTTTATTTTAAGTTTGATCGGGCATAACTCTATTTTAAACCAATCGAGTACTTTAAGTAACTCGATTTTAGGGTCATCGAGTATCGAAACAGGGGCACACACCTATATAGTTTCGAAACAGGGACATTTTGCCAATTAAAAAAATAAAAGAGAGTAAAATGCCAAAATGTCCGTGGATTCATGGAAGAAGGGCCAATTAAAAGGAGTGGACCATAAGGAAACACATCCTCACTTCATTGCAGCCACACAATAAGAATGGTATACATGTAAATTTCACGGTTGTTTGATTCATTTTAAAGAATCAATGCTAGTCCAGCCATTAGAATTGAATTGCATCTTCAATTTCTTTCCTACCTCACTGTCAGACAATAAAACGAGGCACCTAAATCAATTGTTGTATTAGCAATAAGAGTTATAAAAAAAAAACATTTGGTTTACTTTTAACTCCAAACTATGGCAATGGGTTTACAAATTTACAATAAAAAAATATTACGTTTGTAATATTTTTTCAACAAATTTTTAGTTATTATTAGTTTTAATTTAAGCGCATCACTAATATCATTTTTTTATCTAATAATAATAATTTATCACTTAATATTTTTTGTAAAATTATTATAAAAGTATTATGTATACAATGTTTCTGTTAACAATACACATACTAACAGTAAAAACATTAAATTGAAATAAATGAGTAAGAGGATATAAAATACCATAAAATTGCTACACTATTACTTCTCTTCTTCAATCCTACTAAAATTGCTACACTATTAATTACTTCTCTTCTTCAATCCTACTACTTCTTCACTTTCTATTGGCATCCGTTGGCGCTGCATCTACCTGTTTGCAAAAACTAATCTTACGTCAGTAAGTGCACTCTAACATGTCCTTCATTTTATTAATTTTATATTTCTTGGATAAATTAATAGTTTATTAACACAACAATTAAAATAAGATGAAAAAAGTTAATGAATTTGATGTCTAACAATATCGAGAAGATAGACAGAATATGGAGCTATAACGTCTAAAGCATGACCATCTAGGATTAATCCATTAGATCCAATTCTCTAGCTAGCCTGTGAAACAACCAAAAGAGCAACCTTTTATTTTATTTTATTATACATGCTCAAATCTAGTCATTACAACATGAAGGAATGAAGAATAGTAACAATTGTTGAGCTTCTTCAGAACTTATGCGGAGACTAGGCAATTATAATAACTATGTACTATCATATCATCCAGTGAATATAATATTTGATAAGTTGTTATAATTCTTTTATTTTTTGAGCTAGTTTTATTATCCAAAATTGAATCCCATGGAGTTTACGCTCAATTTACTGTAATTTTCCCTAGTTTAATTAATCATTAATCATTTCAATCCATATCTTAAATAGGAAAAAAATCAAGTCCACTTTATTTAAGTTATTTAAACAAGAAGTTTGAACTCCGAAATCCAAATCTTTATATTTTGGGCAAATTGCAAATACCACCTATGTGGTATACTCTTAAAATATGGAACAACTCATTATTTATTTATTTATTTGAAGAAGAATATGGAACAATTTTGTGGTTTATTTTCCCGGGCAGGGTTTGTGTCCAGTGAAAATTTTCACTGGACACGGTAGGATTTGGACACGTGTCCACTCTTGGACACGTGTCCAAGATCCAACGTGTCCAGTGAAAACTTTCACTAGACACAAGCCGGTCCCTATTTTCCCTATCAAAAAAACAAATTGTGTTTTATTTTTTATTATTATTATTTTTTGTTAACTTGGTTTATTTACTTATAGACTTATCTCTTTTGCAACTTGTTTCATGACATGTAGTCATATAGTGATATACAGACCTTTTTAGAGCTTTATAATACAAGTCATGTTTTTTCTTATAATTGAAATTAGAAAACCTTGAATCAAAACTTGCTCTTGATTCTTGAATATATCAACATTGTTCAATCTAAAGATTCTAAACTATGCTGTCGCTTTTTTTTCTTGGCTGAATAAATATTTTAATTTTTTTTGAGAAACAATAAATATTTTAATTAATCATTAATAATTTCAAATCCATATATTAAACATTAAAAAAAATCAAGTCTACTTTATTCAAGTAATTTAAATTGGAAGTTGAACTCCAACAAATCTTTATTCAAGGATTATATATTACCTTTTCTCTCTATCTCTTACTCTTCACTGTCTTTTGGCTCTCGCTGTCTCTCTTGCTCTTGATTCTTGAATATATCAACCTTGTTCAATGTAAACTATGTTGTCGCTCTTTTTTTCCTTGGCTAAATAAATATTTTAATTAATCATTAATAATTTCAAATCCATATATTAAACAATAAAAAAAAATCAAGTCTACTTTATTCAAGTAATTTAAATTGGAAGTTGAAGTACTCCAAATCTTTATTCAAGGATCATATATTGAACAAATCCAAACCATAACATGTCTCTCATGCTGTATTGTTGTTGTTGTTGTCTTTGTTTTTGTTTTGTTTTTTTTTTTGCTTTGTTTTCTTGGCTGAATAAATAGTTTAATTAAAACAACGAAAGGGAAGAACCTCCTCCGTCTTCGGTCTCCTCAATTAGCACAGACTGCTAATAATGGAGGAAGGAGATGACTAGATTCCTACCTTATTCAAACCAAAAAGCCATACAAGCTCAATAGTCACTATAACATGAAGGAAGGAATAGTAACAATTGCTGAAAGCTGATACTGATACAGATCTGAGTTGTCAAATGCGATTACTATATCATATCATTAAGTGAATATTATATTGATAAATTGGTTTTAATATTTTATATGATGTGAATTCTCTCTCTCTTTTTTAATATTTTTAAACGAATAGAATAAGCTTATTTTTATCTTTTATAAATATATTTTAATTACATTAAATTAAAAATTATGGGTTTTTTCTTAATCCAAATATGTGTTAACAAGATATAAAATTTTAAAAATAAATAAAAGTAATTACAAGTTGGGAAACAAAGAATAAAATCAAGGACTTAATTTTGTTATGTTTGCAATAAAAAAATTAAAAACTTGGAATAAAAAGAAAATTAACAAAATGAGATTTCTTTAATGCTTTTATCTTTTCTTAAACTGGAGCAAAATAAAAAATAAAAAATCAATTCTGACGTTGAGTACCACTTGATCTGAGTTTGAGATTGATTTATTTAGGCTTTAAACATTTGCAATGTTGTTTAACATATAATAGTGACGGTGTCAGTACTAAGTACTAACGACCAAATTGAACTAACTCTTAAACAAGAAGAGCGAAATTCGGCTAAATTTAAACTATAAAGATCAAATTGATAACAAATATAAATTAATAAGAAAAAAAAAATTACAACTTAACGAGAGAGGAAGCACAAAACTAAGGACTTTTTCTTTTCTTTTTCGCTTTTCTATTTTATTTCTTGGCTGAATTAATATTTTGATTAACACAATGAAAGGCAACAGAACCCCTTCCATCTAATTCAATCTCCTCAACTAACAAAGACTGAGGAGGGCTATACTATTTGTTAACATGATCGAACATGTGTCGACTTAAAAAATATAAGGATAAATTTAGTTTGATATCAAGAGGATAGACCATTTCGGAGAAGCTGCTGAATAGAAGGAACTCGTTCTTCTAGGATTAATATATTAGGTCCAATTCTGTAGCCTGTGAATCAGTGATACAGAATTGTTGAGAACTGATACTTGTTACAGAGTTTGCAAATAGGATTACTATATTATGTCACTAATTTTTATCTGAATTAATTTATATCTGATTTTGATATTGTGTTATTTATTTATTGCAAGGAAAAAGAAATATGGGTAGACAGAGAGATCAATTTTGGGATCATGCTGAGAAATTAAATGACCGTTTCAAATGTAATTATTGTGAACAAGATTTTCCTGGAGGTGCATCAAGGATTAAAGCACACTTGGCCGGAATTCCAGGTCATGACATTAAGGCATGTAATGCCGTGCCTCAAGATGTTCAAGAAAAAGCTCAAGCAACTCAAAAAAAAAGAGAAGCTCAAGTAACTCAAGGGACCAACAAAAAACCTAAAAGTGTACCAACCTCAACTTCAAAATCAAAAACTAAGATGATTAAAATTGTCACACAGGTGATTTTCTAGTCCCAACTCTATACGTAGTTATTTATTTCTAACAGTTCCAATACTTTTTAAGATAAATATTACTACATAGTGGTGATTGCACACAACTCTGCACACACACTTTTTGCATTGAAATCTGATTTCAGTGCAAAAAGTGTGTGTGCACAACAACAGATGTGAAATAAACATTGCCCTACTTTTTAACCCTTTGCAAATATTTTCACACTATTTTCTCTTTGTGTAGGGTAAGGAGGAATATAGGGCTGAAATTATCCTCAATGATGTTGTGGACACACTAATCGCCAAAGTGTCTTCACTTGCCACTGAGTATATCGATTTTGAGTTGAGTTTCAAGGTGGAGTTGATAAATCTTCTTGATACATTATTCGAGATTAAATTCGTGTTAGGTGATGCTCAAAAGAGGCAATCAAGTGATGAGTCTATGGGGATCTGGTTAACGGAGCTTAGAAATGTAGCTTATGATGCCGATAATGTGCTAGATGAGTTTAGCTATGAGAGTTTTTGGCAAAAGGTACAGATTCAAAATCAAATGATGGATCAGGTACGTAACTTTTCATTATGCAATCTTGATAAAGTTAAGACCATCAAACAATTGTTGGATAAAATTGTGAATGATGTAGCTAACTCTGGTCTTAGAATGGAGTTGGTGAGTTCAATCCCCAAAATTAGTTTGGACATGAATATAGACTCCTTCCTCGATGATTCAGAAGTTATAGGAAGAGAATACGATATCAAAAAAATAGTAAACTTACTTATTAGTTCAAGCAATCAAAAGGATATCTCTGTTCTCCCTGTAGTGGGTATGGCAGGTATTGGAAAGACAACTTTAGCAAAACTTGTGTATAACGATGAACTGATAAAGAAACATTTTGATGTACTAGCATGGGTAAATGTTGGTAAAAATTTTGATGTTGAAGGGATTTTAAGAGAGATTCTTAAATCTCTTGGAGAAGACTTGGGTGATTTAGAAAATGATAAAGTACTTGAAATATGTGCAAAAATTTTGAGGGCAAAAAAATATCTTCTCATACTTGATGATGTGCAAAATGAAGATCCTAAGAAATGGGATACTTTAAAGGATTACTTATTAAAGTTTAAATCCAATACAGGAAATAATATTGTTATTACAATCCGTAGTGATAATGTGGGGCAAATCATGAAGATACATCATCCCCCACATCACTTGGAGAAGTTATCAAAAGATGATTGTTGGTCTATAATGAAAAAAAGAGAATTCATAGATGGAAGAAGTCCATTAACTTTAGACTTAGAGGTTATTGGTAGGGAAATTGCTAAAAGATGTGGAGGGGTTCCATGGGCTGCAAGAGTTTTAGGGGGAATAATGTGCATTAAATTTGATAAAAACAAATGGCTAGAGATTCAAAATAATAAAATTTGGGATTTGTTGGATGAAGATAATAGTGGCATCTTTCCTGTGCTTAAGTTATGCTTTGATCATCTTCCAACACCATCTTTAAAACGATGTTTTGCATATTGTGCAATATTCCCTAAAGATTATGACATGAAAAAGGATGAAGTAATTCAGTATTGGATGGCTGAAGGGTTCCTTGAACTAGCTAAAGAAGTTAATATGGTGATGGAAGATATTGGTAACATGTATTTCAATATTTTGTTGGCCACTTCCTTTTTCCAAAATGCTAGAATGGATGACTACGGTAATATTATTAGTTGCAAAATGCATGATTTGGTGCATGATTTTGCACTCTCAATCTCAAAATCTGAATCTCTAATCTTGGAAGGAGATCCAGTGGATAATGTTAGTAGCATACAACCTTTATTTGTCCGATTTGATAGCAAAACAGCACCAGGAACTTCATTTAGTGGAGATGGTTTCATAAAGGTGCGAACGTTAATTTCAAAAAATTTCAACTTTGACATTATGTTATCAAATTTTAGATGCTTACGTGTTTTAAAATTATCAAGCCATGGGTTACCGGATTCAATTGAGCAATTAATACATTTGAGGCTTCTTCACATCTCAAACTCCTTTACTATATTATTACCAAAATCCATCACCAAACTATACAATTTGCAAACTTTAAGAATTGAAGGCCTTGTAAAAGAGCTTCCGGAACACCTAAGCAATTTGATTAACTTAAGACATATTCATATTAATTATATAAAAACACCTAAAAATATGGGTAGGTTGACTTGCCTTCAAACATTGTCATTTTTTGTTGTGGGTTCAGAGGATGGTTATCGGATTACAGAATTGGAAGCTTTAAAGAATCTCAAAGGAGAAATAGACATAAAGAATCTAGAGTACGTGAAAGATGAGGAAGAAGCCAAAAGTGCAAAATTAAAAGAAAAGGAAATATTCAAGTTGGGATTATACTGGCATTATCGAATGGAAGAGGACAGGTATGATAACGATGAAAAGGTGTTGGAAGGCCTCCAGCCTCACCCAAATTTGAAAAGCTTAACAATCGATGAGTATGGAGGAAAGAAATTCCCATCATGGGTTGGTTTGTCTTCGCTATATCACAATTTGGTCGAGATCAATTTGAGAGATTGTAATGAATGTGAAGAAGTTCCCACTCTGGGGCAATTACCATGTCTTAGGGTTCTTCAAATATTTGAAATGAAAAAGGTAAGAAGTATAGGAAGTGAGTTTTACAATTACAGTGATGGGATTGGAAGTTACAGAAATACTACTACAATATTATTTCCGGCATTGAGAAGACTCAAGTTGGTGAGAATGGAAACCCTAGAAGAGTGGAAGGATGCAAAGGAGTTGACAACCGCAGATGAGGTGTTGTTTGTGTTTCCTTGCCTTGAGGAGTTGACCCTTAGAAGTTGTTATAAACTGAGAGATTTGCCAGAATCACTGCACACCTGCGTTTCCCTTCAGAAGTTGGTAGTACAGGATTGTCATAAGCTGAGGTCATTGCCAGGTGTCCGGTCCATAATAAGGTGTGGTATTGAAGACCCACCCAGTGGGTTACAATATTTGGAGAATATAATGTAAATTTATTGTCATTCTCATTTATTTGAGATCCATAACACACTCAAAAGTGAGTTTCTAATCTTATCATAGTTCAAAATTTTTTACATTTTTTTATTTTGAATCACATGTTGAACTCTGTTCCCGATTTCATAAGTATTGTTATTTATTTGGTTACAAATTTTATTCCATTTTGTTAGCGTTAAGTATTAAGCTGTTAATTACTTGTAATGTCCTTTTACTGGTTCAAGACACTACTGAAATTCGGACAGAATTTCTTTAATCCTGATTGAAAAGCTGTTAACGTATTTGTATTTTCTTGTTATAGGTGAGTCTTTTTAAAAGGCTGGCAATGCTTTACTTCTTTGATTGTTTTATTTTGAATGCATCTTCTGTAGATGATGCTAAAAATGAGATTATGCTAGCTTGGGGGGACATTGGAGGCAGTATTTTGTACGTAGTTTCTGACAAGAAGAAGGAATTCTTTCCTAAACTAAGCAATTGCAGTTGGCTGATCGTTGTTCTCAGCCACAAAACCTATTTTTCCCCAATGATGAAAGCCTCAGAGTTTTGTTTGGCTTGGGATATATAAGAGTATAAGACTGGATTTTCTGGAAAGTATTATCTTTTTATACTACTTTAGGTGTCTCAAACTGAATATTGAGCTGAGCTCTCTTTGGAATGTGTCTAGAGCTTTGTCTAACGTAAAAGAATCTATACAACCATCTAGTTAATTCTGATTACCTTGCTGTGAGATCTTTGGGATCTTATTTAGAAAAAATATGCGATTTAGGAGAAGTTTTTGGTTTTATGATGGATGCATAAATTGGGTTAGAGACTGCAGTGGCCTTGATAGCTACAAATGACAATGGTACAGGAGTGTCCTATTCTGGAAATCAGTTATCTTGATGGGATGACAGTGACCTATAAATTTTTAAACTTCTTTGGACCTTGTAATCTGTTTTTCTTGTGTCTACCAGAAAGAAAACTGCAAACATCTAATTGGCTTGATGTTCTGTTGCAGGATCTCTTGGGCAAGAATCAGCAGATGGTGCACACTTCCCTCTTCTGGGTTCATACTGCATAGGGTGCTATTTTTAGGCATAATTATATTTTGAGCCTAGTCATTTTCTGTCTTCATATTCATCTTGCTACTTATATGTGCTTTTTACTTGGCCGGAATTTGATGGTCTCTCTTGACTGCATAACCAATTGAAGTTAAACTCGTTGCTTAGTCTATTTGTTCATTTGCTTACAATTACTGAAGGTGGCAGTGCATGTGAGAACTCAAGCATGATTTTTATCAACAAGCTAGAAGAGTTGCCTTCAACCATATGCTACATAAATAGAAAGGTTTCAAAAGTAAGTTTTGTCCCTATATCACTGTTCCAATTGTGGAAGATCTTTTTATTATTATTAATATTTAGTTTTAATGTTTAAAAATAACTTGGAGAAACAGATAAGTCTAGGTTTTTTAAGAATAGGTTTTTATATCATTGTTCTTGAAGGGTGTAGGTTTTTGTTATTATAAATGTCTTGGGGCTACCATAGCTTTATATTTTTGTTAAAAGATACTTCTTGTAGGGAGAGATGGGTGATAAGTCTAAGTTTGTTTAGTAGATTGGGTAAAAAAATGTTCTTCAATAAAGGAGGGAGGTTTGGGAATTCATAAATTGAGTATTAGAGCAGGGCAGAACTCCTTTTTAATCATCTTAATTTTCTTGGGGGGATGGTTCTCATGTTCATTTTGGTATGATCTATGGTGTGGAGATTCTCCTTTTAAAAAGACCTCTTTCCAGATTTGTTTGTTGAGATTGGCAGTGGATAAGAAGCTTCAATGGCTTCTTATTGGTCAATGAAGATGGCAGAAGTATTCAGTGTTGGAATCCTCAGTTTTCTAATTAGTTGTTCTAGGACTGGGAACTAGAGTCTGTGGACATTTAATTTGTCGTATTCTATTTTTTGTCTAGTCAAGAATAGGAACAGTTAGTATGGAGGTTAATTTACTATGGAACTTTTAAAATTCATTCGAATTATGATACTCTGAGAGAGTCTATCTAAGTGCAATTCCCGTGGAGAAGCATATGGGTGCTAAGGTGCCTTGGGTAATTGTTAATTGGTGTTGTATGTGCAAGAATAGTGGGGAGTCAATTGAACATCTTTTATTCCATTATTTTTTTTGATAGGTAAGAAAATATATATTAAAAAACTGCTAGATGCAAAAAAAGCACCAGCAAAGCATAAGTACAAAAAGGAAGAAAAAGCAAAGACATAAAAAACTTAAATTACAAAGAAAGAGAGCTAAGGAAAAGAGGAAGAGAGTCACTAGATGTGAGTCCCCAAGCCCTAGCCCAATCAAACAGAGAACCAGAAAAGATAGCAAGCATTTGGTCCTCAGATCTATCCAAATCCTCAAATGTCCGCCGATTACGTTCCTTCCAAATACACCACATCAAATACAACGGAACTAAGTTCCAAATGTAAGATGAATGCTTCCCCAACCAATTCCACCAACTAAATAGAAAATCTGACACCGTAAATGAGGAAACCCATGAAATCCCAAAAATCTTAAAGACAAAGCACCACAGCCGATAAGCCTTTCCACAATGTAACAACAAATGATCCACTATCTCACCATAGCAACGACACATAATACACCAGTCAACAAAATCAAAGCCTCTAAGCCGCAAGTTATCACCCGTGAGGATCCTATCCCATGCGGCTGTCCAAACAAAGAAAGAAACACGCCGGGGAGCCTTAACCTTCCAAATACCTTTCCAAGGAAAAACAACAGAAGAAGAGCCATGTAACTTATGATAATATGAGCGGATAGTAAAATCCCCGTTTTTAGTCAACTTCCATCTCAACTGATCACCATCAGTCCCTGAAGGTAAATTGGCTGCCAAGAATCGAAAGAAATCAACCACCACAGCTGCCTCCCAATCATTAGGACCTCGATTAAAACGAACATCCCAAGTTCTCCCATCCCCTGCTCCTTGACTTATCAAAGATGATTCTACGGAAGCCTCTCTGTTTGCAGCAAAATTGTACAAGATTGGAAAAGCCAATTGGAGAGAAAGATCTCCACACCACCTATTTGTCCAAAATTTCACTCTATCCCCCACCCCAACCTTATACTGGACATTTTTGTTGAAAACTTCCCAACCCTTCCGTATACTTCTCCAAAAACCATAACCATGAGCTCCCCTACCCAACTTAGAGGTCCACCCCCCCATTCTTCCCCAAATTTCAAAGCTATCACCCTCCTCCAAAGCCTATTCTCCTCAATCCCAAAATGCCAAAGCCACTTTCCTAGCAAGGCTTTATTGAAAGTAGTTGATTTCCTAGTACCCAAGCCACCATTAGCAATAGGTAAACACACCTTATCCCATCCCAATAAATGATTCTTAGGGTCTCCCCACAAGAAATCCCTTTGGAGTTTCTCAATTTTGTTTGCCACATGTGTAGAGATGGTGAAAAGAGATAAAAAATATGTGGGAAGGCTGGATAGTGTGCTTTTAAGCAATGTCATCCTGCCTCCTTTCGACAAATACAACTTCTTCCACCCAGTTAGCTTCCGTTCGATTTTTTCCAAAATAGGGTTCCAAATAGAGGGGGACTTATGGGACGCCCCCAACGGCATACCAAGATAAGTCATTGGCAAAGCCCCTACCCTACAACCCAATATCTCTGCCAAAGCATGCATATGAATTACCTCCCCTATAGGAACCATTTCGCTTTTAGCTACATTAACCTTTATTCCATTATTCTTGGCACGAGATATTTGATCTTTTGTGTTTGCATTATTTTGAGTAATTTGTGTTTTGCCAAAACTGTGCAACAGATTTTGAAATGCTAGCAAGGAAGATGCATCATTGTAATGGACCAAAGATACAAAAGCAATTCTACTTATCAAAAAAAAGTTACAAAAGAAATTCTGCTATGTGTTTGGTAACTGGTAACAGTGTCGTGACTATTGGATATGTAATGCTACCTTCTCGTGAAGAAGATTTTGCTAAGGTGATCCCTATATGAATAAATGTAGGTATTTTTAGTGGGGGAAAAAAACAAGAATTAAAACTTTGTGAGTCCCCCCTCATATGATACCATATACATACATGAAGTTAACACAAAATTGCAAACATCCCTGATCAACGTGTCATGTTAAGGTGATATTGTAAACAAACAGAATTTGGTATGTGGAATTGTATGCTTCAAAGTGGTTTTGACTCCAGCCCATTGCTTTTTTTTCCTTGAAAGAAAAGTATTGGATTCAGTAGTTGTAAGAAATATGATGCATCGGAATGTATTATCATCTGATCACATGGCTTTTGGCCTAAGGGATCTTGTTTGATTTGATTTAATGAATGTTACTGGCATTTTGGTTGGTCGTGTATGCAGTTATGCTCATGATAAATTTTAGTTTTCTAGTTGTACTGTTTGATTCATGCAATTAGAAACTTATAAGTTGTCCTGGTTTTTGCAGAGGGGTGCATTTCCTTTGTATCCTACTCAGAATGGGTTGATATTCATGCCCCTCACCTTTGAGCTTCCTTTATCACCTCAATTACAAGAGGTTGACGTAGTTCTCCATAAAGCAACTGATGAAATTATATCCATTGAATTGAAGAGCCGTACAAACTTCTCTAACAGAATAGTTTACACCAGCAGCATGCAGGACTTACAAAGGTGACTTTTCAGGTCCATAAAACTATATGTTTCACGATCTGGTATGAACTGGGTAATCGGGGAAAAAATGAACATGCCAATGCCAGTTTTTATGTTTAGCCTCACATGAATCTCTATCATTTATTTTTTTGGTGGAATTGTTTTGTGATTATGCCAACATGAATCTTGTCAAGCTTTGGTCTTGGCCAAAGTCAAATGCTCGCCTTGTTAATGAACCCAATAAAAATACAGTGATAATTTGTAAGTCCATATATTCATCAGACTCATCGAAATGCATCCAAAATGCGTGGAAACCTCACTTATTTTTTGAACTATAAATATTCGAAACATTTTTCCCTGTAATTTGTTGTAATAAAAATTCTCATACTATAAATTGAATCAATATAGTTAATTTTAGTGTTAAAAACAAAAAATTCCTACACATATATATGCATGTAAATTTACAGTATATGTATGTAAGCAGGTATTGACAAGTGATAATCTTGTAATGATTTGTAGATCCATAGGTTAATTTTGAGTTTTTATTTTTTATTTTTTATTTTTATTTTTTTATAATTATTTTTATGCTGCAGTGTTTCTGTAGGCAATTAGACATGAGCATTTTATTAGTTAAAATTGAAGGGGCATTTTATTAGAAATTCTGATAATTGAGGAAATTTTTGTTCTGATTTTAGCTGATAACATAATCAGTAGTTTGTTTTTACACGTCTCTTTGTATTCATTTATTCTATCCGGAAGTCACAACAAAAATAATGAACATTCTTTAAGTTTTCTTTAATAAAAAACTTGTTCTTGCACAGATATTTGGAGGATCACCCTGATTGCTGTGTGATTGATTCATTTAACAACATCTACCCTGTGCTAGATCGGCTGGAAATTCAAGAAATTCTACTTCGCTTGCAGGATCTCAAAACTGAAGGTTTCTCTACAATCAGGGGCCCCATTTTCTGAAGGTCTTATGTCTTGATGGTATTTTGGTTATGGTATTGCTGTATCAAGTTTTTTTTTCTTCCTTTCAATTCAACCATGGTATTTTTTATTTTTTATTTTTTTTTGAGGGAATGATTAATTGGGATTTACCTGTGTTAGTTGCTATACACAAAGATAAATCTCAATTATTTAATCCTTGGGTGATTTGAATATTTGAAGTAATTCTGAACATGTTTAACGAAACTCGTCTTAAGGTTTAAGTTGGAATAGTGATCCATTTTAAAATTGATCAAATTTCCCCCCAAATTTAGTAAGTCTGGATCTTTTATATGCAGGTTGATAGTTTCAAAGAACCTGATTTGCTGCAAAGGATGTCTGAAGCTAAATTATCTCTTCCAAGTATAGTGAAGCCTCAAGTTGCATGTGGTGTAGCAAATGCTCACAAGATGGTACTGACTTTATCTAGTTTCATTCTAGATTTATGTATTATTAATTAAAATATCAAATTCCCTTTATCACTTATATGAAGAGGAAGAAGAAGAAGCCACCGTTTATCTAGGCCAATTACCTTGGACTTTCATATTTCTAGAAGGTACAAATGACTGAAATTGATAGACATATTAAGGACAGATGAGGTAAAGCCAAAGTAAAGCAGTATGGACTGGCTAGAGACGAGTCCATACCATTCTGTATGGTATTACAAAGCATCATGTATGCTTCAGTATAGCAGTATAGTATTACCCGGCAACTGGGTATGGCGGGTGCAGTTAGTTGCCCGTAAGTTTTACTAGCTAGAGACAATTCCAAAGGACTCTTCTTTAGAAAGGTTCCTTGCATTATCAAAAAAGAATGAAAGAAGTAAGCATTATAGTATTACAAAACTTCATGTATTTGCTGCACATTATTTAGTAATTTTCTGAATTTTTGAACAAATTGACAATTCTTAAAAAATATATTTGGCTAGGGCACAAATATGGGCATTGATGTTTAATGCAGATATAATGTCACCGTTTATTTTTTTGAACAGAGAAGAGTTACACTTATTCAAATCGATGAAGAAAATCTTATAGCTTTTGTTGTTCTAACCTCATGCCAGTTGAATGTTCATTCTCTTGAAACTGAATTATTAAATGTAAAAACTCGTTTTCGTTCTCTACCCTTTTCAAGCAACCACTTAACAAAATTAAAGAGGGTTTCATCTTGACCATGAAAATATACAGTAAATGATGCTTTTGTTGTTTTGCTTGAATTCTAATTGGCATGCATTACTGACAAGTGATCTGCCTTTATACTTCTTGCTGGGCACTTAATGTGACTAAAGTCATTTTAAAAGTAAATCACCATTCAAGTTCCTGTATTGCTGGTTCAAAGTTGTTAATTGGTTGTGATGATTTCTATGCAAGCATCCAAGCGACTTTGTAGCTCATCTCTTCAGCTTGCCCAGTCATTTTAAAACATTCATTTTGACTGTTCCTTATTTAGAAATTGTCCTTGGTCTATTATGTTAAGCTATAATGATCTGAATTCTTTTTTTTTTTTTTTTTTTTTTTTTTCATTATTTGAATTAAATAGCTTATGTTTTATATAAACAGGCAATCATATTCAGAAATGAAGATTTTAAGGACTTGAGTGTTCCTCTTCCAGCTGTTGTGCAGGTGAGCAAGAAACAACTTTCATTATGAAGACTTTGGAGTACTTCTGTTATCCTTATTGTGGAATTAGTACTCTCGAATTTCTCTCTTAAAAAAAATTTCAATGTGGAAAGTTGGAAACTGGATTAACTCCAACTATATGTGACATAGTTATTGACGTGAGTGTCTGTCAAGTGCGTGCATGTGTGGGTTAATATCTTATATGGCAGGGTTATGTTGATTCTCGGGTATAATGGATTACTCCTTTGGAACGTGACTTTGAAGTTATTGGAACTGCAGGAATATGTGGATCATTCATCTACTTTGTACAAATTTTATGTCTTGGGGGAAAAAGTTTTCTATGCAGTTAAGAAGTCTACACCAAATGCTGATATCTTGATGAAATTATCTGAAAGTAATGGACTCAAACCTCTAGTCTTTGACAGGTATGTGTTTATTGCTTCTGTTTTGCTTCTTCCTTTTTGATAGTGGTTTTTTGGACCAATTGGAATTTCCTGTAGATAATGGGTGAGGGTGGGGTGGTGGTTTTACTCACGTGGGTGTGTGAGGGTGTTTATTTTTTTATTTATTATTTAAGATTAATTATTTATTGGTAAGTTTCAAACGCACCCTGTGGGTCTTGAACCCATGACCTCACCCTCCAACCAATTATTATGGGAGATGTAAGTGCCAATTGAGCTATGTGGGTGTATGAGTTTTGCCTACCTATAAAAAACCCCTTTTCTTTTGGTCTTTGCTTTGATGATATATGTTCAAGAGCATATATTTGATAACCCATGATTTGATCGTTTCTCTCTGCAGCTTAAAATCTCTTCCCACTGCCAAAGAAGACCAGAATTATGGCGATGGTAATTGTTCCAAGGCCACTAATAGTTGTTTTGATCTTGATCTGGTTACAGACGCAGCAAATTGGCTTAGGGGAGTGCTTGATCTTACCGTCTTTGGCTTTGATGTTGTTGTAAGTAGCCAAGTTGAGTTTTCTTGAATACATATTCTACAGTAGTTTGCACTCATTTCTCCTTATGATGATTGTATTTTCCATGAATATGTTATAATTGATTTTCTTTATTGCTGAACCATGTAGATTAACACACAACATAAAAACTAAATGTTTCCATAATTAGTAATGATGACCAATCCTGCACAATACAATCCAAAACTGGAATCCCTAGATTTTCTTATCTTCCTCAAAAACCTCCTAGTTGAAAGCAGGTCATCTCAGATGATATTTTCCATCTTGACTGACTTGCCTTTGAGTTTTCTTGTATTCATTCTTGTATATTGGTTAATTTAGCAGGAGTTATCTTGTGTAATTTAAAAGTTGTCTATATTTATATACTTTGAGTGAAACTGAAATTGCCTTAACTTATGTTTGAACAATCCATGAAATCTTGAAAAGCTGGTCAAAAGCTAATCAATAAATATATATATATATATATATATTTAAAAGAAAAAACAAGGAAAAGGAAAAAGTAGTGGATAAGAAGGTGGCTTACAATCTATGGAGAAGCTTTACATGTGATTGTTGTGTATACCTTGGCCTTTCAAATAGGTGAGTTTGGCTTCCTAGACTTAGCTCTCTGAGGGCCGATGGGTCTCTTTCCTTCGTATTTAAAAAAAAAAAAAAAAAAGAAAAAAAAAAAAAAACCTGCATCAACCAGATCTAGTTGGAACAAACAAAAGTGAATTATGTATTATTTTAGATGTATGTTTGATAGGTTAACCATTCACTTGAGATTTCACTTAATAATGATATATAAGTATGATAATTTAACCAGTATTCCATTCTTAAGATATGTTCCATATATATATATCTTGCTACTTAAGGCAAACTTGTCCGTTGCTTACCATAAAAGTAATCTTCTTTGCTGTGTGGAAATTTCAGATTCAGGAAGGCACTTGTGATCATGTCATTGTGGATGTAAATTATCTCCTGTCTTTTAAGGAAGTTCCTGATGATATTGCAATACCTGCCTTTTGGGAGGCTATTAAGAAGAAATTTGAATTGAAAAGGTCAAAATAAGCAACAAAAGCTCCTCTTTGACAAGATGATCAGTGAAGACGGGGTTGATCAACGCATCTGTGTTAAAGAGACCAACCATGGTCTGTTCATTTTGGAAGTGAGATATAAGATGCATATTCCTGTGATTATATGTCATAGCACTTTGGGAGGAAATCTGAGCAACAAAAATATCATGTAACCCTTCTCTTAGCACAAGTCCTTTCACTGCACTTCATGTCTAGAATCTTGTGTTATTATCAACGGTCCACAATTGCTTCGCAATTTGAACTTGCCATGCATGATCTTTTTTTCTTTCTTTCCTTTTTTTCCCTGTAATATTCCTTTTGGATATGAAGTACCTTTTTTTTGTTTGTTTGGGGGAGGGAACATATATTTAGCTTTCTTGACTTTACCCCCCTTATGTGATGTTCATAACTATGATTTTATTAATGGAACATCTTGTGTAAAGATTGGACTTTTTTAATGTAGTTGATCATGATTTTTAACGTTTGTTCCTATATGTCTTATCACTTATGTAAATTTGGAAAGAATTGACAATAGATAGATGTCAAAGTTTTGGAATACTCTTTTACAATTGCCTACTGCTATGCCAACATGTGCCTGAGCACACCTCTTTGGAGCCATTGGTGGTATGATTTTTGTAGCACGAGGTAACACATACCTTAGTTTTCATTGAATGGGGGGCAAATTATTGGATTGGTTAGGTCATCAATCATCGTCACTTTTATTTTTTTGGTTTTTGTTTTTAAGGTACAAGCTACAAAGTGAAAAAGCAAGCTAAAAAACCAAACTAGGTAACACCTGCGATCATCCATGTTTGAAGTGCTTGAATGAGCTCTTGCAGTAGAATGGTTTATATAATGGTGTCTGTATTTTACCAACCCTGTTATGTATTGTTAACCTCTCTTGAGGTTTACCCTCACTTTTGCAATAAATAAAATCTGAGAGACTTATGGCTCTCATGGGATCTCCAATAAGATGTGGTTTAGACTCTGACAACTTTTCTCCAATAAGCTTTTATTCATAATTTTTTTTCATTGAAAACTTAATCTATGAAAAAAAATATTTTTAGTCTCCCAAGTTAAAGGATGGCCTTCAACTAGTGTATTAGATATCATCATTTCCCAATTTTCTTAATAATTACATTATCATTATCTTAATAATTAATATGGTTGAATGAAAGAGAGCTGGTTCCCAAAAAAAATTGTCAGTGTGAAGTCCATTTTTCTTTTTTGATACCAAACAAAGAGATTACAACACAGAGTTAGGAGTCTGTCTTGCTATCATATTAGCAAGTTTCCTACAATCAGATAATATAGAGTCCGAAGTTCTCAAAAAAACACCAAGC
Source organism: Quercus aquifolioides (assembly GCA_019022515.1). Lineage (NCBI taxonomy): Eukaryota > Viridiplantae > Streptophyta > Magnoliopsida > Fagales > Fagaceae > Quercus > Quercus aquifolioides. The sequence continues at coordinate 4,790,348 of CM032331.1, forward strand.
ATAGAGTATTGCTTAACAATATTATGAATATCATCTAGTAAACTATCAATCCACCAAGGCCAGTAGCTCTTAGATCTCCAGAAAAGTTGTATTTCCTTACTGTCAGTTAGGATCACCACTCTTTGAAAACCCAAATGAGCTGTGTAAAGGAGTGCTTCACAGATTGCAGCTAGCTTTGCCTTCTTAGGATCTTGGAATGCCGTGAGAAATGCATTTCTAACAATTTGACATCCTTCCTTTGATTTACCAATCAGGGCAGCACCTCTTCTTCCTCTAATTACTTTGCTGGAGATTTCAACTAGATACAACAATTGCCAAGCTTCTTGGTAGGGCCAGACAGGAGTAAGGTGCTGGGTGTCTTCCTTTGATGTTTGATCTTGACCTGTAAGATTTGCAGAATAAGCAGCATTGTACCTGAGAGTTAAAGCATTTGAGATTAACATAACCTCCCTTGCATTGGGTAATTTTCCTTCGAAGACTATGCCATTTCTGTGATTCCATATACACCAAAGGGTAACAAACAAGGTAGGGATGCAGTTCTTGATTCGGTTTTCCTTTTGGCTTCCTTCTATCCAGTTACTTATCCAATCAGATATGGTGTGGTAGGGAAGAGTGTCAGTACGTATGGTTATTTCACTGCCTAACCAGACAGCTCTAGCGAAAGGGCATTTGAGAAACAAGTGATCTAAAGTTTCCCTTTCTTCTTGACAAAAAGGACAGGTATCAAAGAAATTTAAACCTCTATGGATAAGGGTGTTTCTGACAGGGAGGGCTGAGTGTAAGATTTTCCAAATAAATTGTAGAATTTTTTGAGGGAGTGGAATTTTCCATAAAGTTTTCCATGTCTTTTGTGGGATAGCAGGTGGGTTTGGGTGAGATGGGAGGTTTTCTTTGAGGAGGATGGAATAAGCTTTTTTCACTTGGAATTTGCCATTGGTGGAAAAAGGCCAAATGATTTTGTCTTGGGACTCAAATGGTTTTGATTTGGGTATAGGGATGTTAAGGATGGACTCAGCTTCTTCTTTATTGTAAAAAAAAGTGATGAGTGGTAAATCCCAAGTGTTGGTGGCAGGTTTTATCAGGTTTGCAACACAAATGTTAGGCTCTAAGGTTGAAGGGTTTTTTGGTTTAAACCAATCTGGATGTTGGAGTGGGATACTATATTTTGTCAACTTTCCATGTACATTGGAAAAGCTTGGGATTGGGTTTGTGCATAATGTTTTTCCAGGACTAGGAGCTGCTTGGTTTGGGTTTGTGTGTGAGAATGTGTTCCCTGTGACAATATTTTGAGGCAAGAGTCTTGGCAAGGATGGATTGGTTCATCAGTTTAAATTTCCTTATACCTAGTCCACCTTCATTTCTAGGCCTACAGATGGTGTCCCAATTGATAAGATGGAGTTTTCTTATAGAGGGTTGGTGACCCCAGCAAAAGGCATTGATGATGGAGTCAAGTTTAGCGCAGATTTTGTCAGGAATTTTAAGGCAAGAGAATGAGTAGACAGGTAAGGATTGGAGAACAAAATTGATAAGTGTGACTCTTCCAGCTTGTGAGAGAAGTTTAGTTTTCCATCCTTGAAGTTTGTTGCTGATTTTTTCTACTAATTCCTCAAAGTTCACTGCTTTTCTACCTCTCATACAGAATTAATTCCTAAGTATTTCCTTGGGTGGTTAACAAGTTTAACACCAAGGGTGGAACTGAAGGCTTGTTGTCTGTCAGGACTAATGTTAAGGGTACAAAAGAGTTCAGACTTTTGAGCATTGAACTTTTGTCCAGATAAGTCACAGTACCAATTAAGAGTTTGTTGAAGGGTGGAAATGGTTTTGGAATCATCCTTGAAAAAGAGGGGAGAATCATCTGTAAAGAAGAGATGTGTAAATGTTGGACGGTTTCGGCCAATTCTAATACCTTTGATGTTGTTGTTCTGTTCATTTCTAATGAGAGCACAAGAGAGGACATTGGCACACAAAATGAAAAGATATGGTGATAGAGGATCACCTTGCCTAAGACCTCTAGATGGCACAATAGTTTTGGAAGGGCTACCATTAATCAAAATACGATAGGACATTGTGGACACACATTGCATCACCCAATGGATCCAATTAGTTGAAAAGCCCATATTATGAAGAACAGCTTTGAGGAAGCTCCATTCAATTCTGTCATAGGCTTTTTGCATATCAAGTTTCAAAGCACCAAAACCCCATTTATCTTTCTTCTTTTTTCTCATGTAGTCATCAATTTCATATGCAGGAAGAATATTATCGGTGATAAGTCTACCTTGTATGAAGGCATTTTGGAATGGGGTTATCAAACTGTCCATAATGGGTTTAAGTTTATTGACAAGAACTTTTGAAATAATTTTGTAAACTACGTTGCAGAGTCTGATGGGTCTAAATTGGGAAAATTCTTCAAGGCAAGCTACTTTCGGAATTAGAGACGGAAAAGTATGGTTGAGAGATTTAAGAAGGTAACCTAAATGGAAAAAAGCTTGGACAGTTGAGATGACATCATTCTGAACTATGCTCCAATACTGTTGATAGAAGCCCGCGGGTATTCCATCTGGTCCTGGTGCTTTGAGAGCTCCGATTTGAAAAACAGCTTGTTCAATCTCTGCCCTTAGGAATGGTTTGTTCAGGTCTGCTTTCTGAGATTCAGTTAGAGAGGGTAGGGGGATTTCCTTGAGTTGATCTTGTATCTCTAGAGCCTGCATATGATGTTGGGATTGATAAAGCTTCTAATAAAAGGTTGTGAAACCCTTTTGGATTTCCTCCATATTCTCCAGCCAACTACCATCCTCAGCTTTGATTTGGGTGATTCTGTTTCGGAGTCTTCTGTTTCTTGCAATGGTTTGAAAATATTTTGTGTTCCGATCTCCCTTGATAATCCAAGTACTTCAAGCTTTCTGAGCCCACATAATTTCCTCTCTGTCCAGTAAGGTTTCTAGCTGTGTACTAACTTCCATTTCTTTTTGAACATCCTGCAAAGAATTTATACTGGCTTGAATTTGTTGTAGTTCTTCTTTCTTTTTTGCTATCTCCCTTTGAATCTGCCCAAAAACAGTATGATTCCATCCTTTAAGCTTCTCCTTTACCATTTTAATTCTCTGGACCAACTTGAATGCACGAGAACCTTGGTAATTTGTGTTCCAAGCTTCCTGGATAATGCCATAACAATCTGGGTGGGATGTCCACATCCACTCAAATCTGAAAGGTCTTTTTCCAAAAGGGGGTCTCCAAGTAGTGTCAAGTAAGATGGGGTCATGGTCTAAGCACATAATGGGAAGGTTTTGGATGAGGCAATGGGGGTAAGCATTACACCATTCTCAATTTGCAAAGGCCCTGTCTAATTTCTCCATCACAAAATCTGTAGCTGGTCTCTTATTTTTCCAAGTGTATGATAGACCTTTAGATTCTATGGGTAAGAGGCTCAAGTTTGATAAACTTCTCAGTTCCTGACTACCTTGTATCCCCATATCCTTAAAGGCTAGTTTATCCTCAAAATCCAGTACTTGGTTAAAATCACCTATACATAGCCATCTACTATTAATATCCCTGCCCAGTTGTTCTAGTTTTTGCCAAACTTCATTCCTCTTAGAAAGGGTGGGGTGACCATACAAAAAAGTGATAAAACACTGATCCCCTTTTTCAGAATTTTATTTCCAAATAACATTAAATATTAAAAAATTTAGTTAGTTATCACATTTCAAAACAATGTTGAAAACTAGCATCTCGTGTGTCTAAAAAGTCTTGATTTGTAAGCAGTGGGAGCTGATGTGGAAGAAAATCCATGTGTTTTCCACGTGGAACTCGAGTTTTTTAAAACTCGAGTTTCACTTCTTCTTCTTCCTCACAATACCCAACGTTCTTCTTCTTCCTTGCATTCATACCCAGCATTCTTCTGCACATTCATACCCAATGATCGCGTTCTTCTTTGCGTTCATACCCAGCGTTCTTCTTCGCATCCAATTGTTGGGTTTCTTCATCTGTTGGGTTTCTTCCTTGCGTTTTTTTTCCCCTTCTTCTTCGTTCTTCGACATCTGCTGGGTTTCTTCCTTGCATTTTTTTTCCCCTTCTTCTTCTTCGTTCTTCGACATCTGCTGGGTTTCTTCCTTGCGTTTTTTTTTTTCCCTTCTTCTTCTTCGTTCTTCGACGGCAGATCTGAACACTGGGCTTCTTCCTCTGCTAGGTTTCTTCCTTGCAATTTGGCCAAAATAGGAAATTAATCATAATTTTCAAAAAATATAATTAGTAAGTAATATTTTCAAACTATATTTTTTACTAGCATCTCAAGTTTAAGGGACTCGATTTAGGGTCTATAACTCAAGTTTTTGAGGGTTGATTTTCATGTTTTGATCAGGTTTGAGTTGACACTTTTTCCCGTGGCGTCTACATAGAAATCGAGTCTCTAAGACTTGATTTATAACCCATTTATAATCTCACCAAACGCAGAAAAAGCAAAAACGCATAAAGAAAGAAAGAGAGAGAGACGCAGAAAGAAAGAAAAAAAGAAAGAGAGAGAGAGAGAGAGAGAGAGAGAGAGAGAGAAGAAGAAGAAGAAGAAATGGAGATGCCAGGCCGACCCACGCCGACCCAGGCCGCGCGGTGCGCCGATCCAGGCCACGCTCGCCGCGTGACCTAGGCCGCGCAGGCCAGGCCACTTTTTCCACATGGCGTCTACATGGAAATCGAGTCTCTAAGACTCAATTTATAACCCATTTATAATCTCACCAAACGCAGAAAAAGAAAAAAGCAAAAACGCATAAAGAAAGAAAGAGAAAGAGACGCAGAAAGAAAGAAAAAAAGAAAGAGAGAGAGAGAGAAGAAGAAATGGAGATGCCAGGCTGGCCCATGCCGACCCAGGCCGCGCGGTGCGCCGATCCAGGCCACACTCGCCGCGTGACCTAGGCCGCGCAGGCCAGGCCACGCGACCCAGGCCGCGCAGGCCAGGCCACGCGACCCAGGCCTCGCAGGCCAGGCCACGCGACCCAGGCCCGGCCGTGCGACCCAGGCCTCTGATATGGGTTTCTATATCTTTCCCTCTCTAATATGATCTTGTGTTGAGATTGTTGCGTTTCTTGATTTTTTTTTTTTTTTTTTTTTGTATTTCTGGAAATGGCTAAGAGACTTGAGACTTAAAATTTTTTTTTGCTTTTTGTTTTGTAAATCGAGTCTTAGAAACTCGATTTTCGTGTAGATGCCACGTGGAAAAAATGCTAACTCAGACCCGATCAAAATATAAAAACCAACCCTCAAAAACTCGATTTATAGGCCCTAAATCGAGTCCTCTAAACTCGAGATGCTAGTAAAAAATATAGTTTGAAAATATTGTTTACTAATTATATTGTTTGAAAATTATGTTTAATTTCCTATTTTGGCCCAATTTTCAAGTACAAAATCGAGTCTTAGAGACTTGGTTTTGCTTTTTGAAACTTGAGTCTTAGATCTATGTGGCATCGTAATCGAGTCTTTATCTCTCAAGTTTAGATTGAAATCGAGTCTATAAAACTCGAGATGACTTATCTTAACACTTACTCCTCACTGTGCTAATCTGCACATTCCCTCCCCTTTTTCATCACAAGTATCAACATGCATTAAAATTTTGCTTTGGAAAATTACCTGAAGCTGAAAGTTGTCAGCCCAACCACTTAAGCCTGAGTGAGGCACTTCAATACTCTTTGATCAAAACCCCATTTTGATAAAATTTGAATGGCTTTCTTTTCCTTACTATGGGTTTCCGAAAGAAAGATAAAATCAAGCTTAAGTGTTTGGGTGAGTAGTTCACCATGACGAATTGTAGAAGAGCTTCCTAGTCCCCTACAATTCCAACAGAGTAGCCTCATGATTGTGGGATAGCTTCTGATGTGAACCCCGTTGAGAATAATGAGACCCAACAACTAAAGGGAACCCAAGATTGTTCTATGGACAGATTCGAATGGAAGACCTCGACCCATTGTTTATGACAAACAAGAACCTCGGTATAAGGAAGACGCCACAAACGGTGGTGGAAACTCCGCTTGATAAGTCAAGATGAATGCCACGGGAAATCCCGATAAGTTCGAATAGTTCTTCAAAGAACCAAAGAGAATAAACCTCACAAGTTTTATGAATATTCAATGTCTGCGTTTTCCATTGCTTATGCACCTATTTAAAGGGCTGAACATTACAAGGAAAAAAAACCCTAACATAGAAAACCTAATTAAAGCCGAAAATGGGTAAGGAAAGAAATCCTTACCTTCCTAAAACACACAAGACATATAAGGCAATAAAGGCTGGATGCCCATCCTCCTAATCAATGCTAAAATAAATCCCTACTTGCCAAAAAAGAGACGCTAAAATAGGAAAGAAGAGCTGGACGCCTAGAGTCATATAGAAGGAAACAAAAGACAACATAAATGGAAAGAAAGTGGCGCCTAGAATAGCCATGCAATCCGATCCTCCCAAAATATTTCTTGCCAATTCTTAGCCTTGACCGGATCCTTCTAGAACTTGAATCAAGGTGACAATTCTTTGTTGCCCACGTGGATCATGCTCAATGGGCCTCCACGAATTTGCTTGAGCCCATAACTCTTGGATGAGTCCGTTGAGTACATCCTTGAACTTCTTTGCTCGTGCTCTCGCAACCGGCCCAATTGGTACTTGAACGAGATCCTTCGAAGCGGTGCCTTGATCTCCATCATTCCCCTCCTCTTGAAAAGGATTTGCCCTCAAATCATCACCTACATCAAAAGGACTCAAATCAGTAACATTAAAAGTGGCACTTACATTGTACTCACCAGGTAAATCTAGCTTGTAAGCGTTGTCATTGATGCGCTCGAGGACTTGGAAAGGACCATCTCCTCTTGGGAGCAATTTGGAACGTCTTTTTGCTGGAAATATTTCTGTTCTCATATGCAGCCAAACCCAATCTCCGGGTTCAAAAACCAGTTTGCGACGTCCCTTGTTGGCTTGTGTGGCATATTGTTCTGTTCTACGCTCAATGTTGAGTCTTGCTTTCTCATGAATCTGCTTCACAAAATCAGCTTTCTTTTTGCCATCTAAATTAATGTGCTCCGTCAAAGGTAAAGGAGATAAATCCAATGGAGTTAAAGGATTAAACCCATACACAATTTCAAATGGCGAAAATTTGGTAGCAGAATGAACAGCTCTATTATATGCAAACTCAACATGTGGTAAACATTCTTCCCATGTTTTGATGTTCTTTCTTATGATTGCCCTCAATAGAGTAGACAAAGTCCTATTTACTACTTCAGTTTGACCATCAGTTTGTGGATGACAAGTAGTGGAAAACAATAGCTTAGTACCTAGCTTACACCACAAAGTCTTCCAAAAATAGCTCAAGAACTTAGCATCTCTATCCGAAACAATTGTCCTAGGCATGCCATGTAATCTCACAATCTCTCTAAAGAACAAATCAGCAACATGCGAAGCGTCATCCGTTTTGTGACATGGAATAAAATGTGCCATTTTAGAAAATCTATCCACGACCACAAAAATTGAATCTCTTCCACGTTTAGTCCTAGGCAATCCTAACACAAAATCCATTGAAATATCAATCCAAGGCTCACTAGGAATTGGTAAAGGAGTATACAAACCGTTGGGCTGCACTTTGGATTTAGCTTGCTTACATGTGACACATCTACCACAAATCCGTTCGACATCTCGTTTCATGTGAGGCCAATAGAAGTGTTCCTGCAAAATAGCTAAAGTCTTTGCAACTCCAAAATGTCCCATTAATCCCCCACCATGTGATTCCTGCACTAATAACTCCCTCATAGAACAATTAGGCACGCATAGCTTATTTTCTCGAAATAGGAATCCATCAAGCCTAAAGAACTTACCAGAGGCGATTTTCTCACAAGCTCGATATTCCTCACAAAATTCGTGGTCTTCAACATATAATTCTTTAATGTGTTCAAAACCAAGCAATTTTGCATCAAGTATGGAGAGTAAGGCATACCTGCGAGAAAGTGCATCGGCGACTACATTCTCCTTACCTTGCTTGTACCGAATGACGTATGGAAACGTCTCTATGAACTCCACCCATCGCGCATGCCTTTTGTTTAGCTTGTGTTGGCCCTTCAAGTGTTTCAAGGACTCATGATCGGTGTGAATCACGAACTCCTTAGGCCATAGGTAGTGCTGCCACGTCTCTAAAGCCCGAACCAATGCATACAACTCCTTGTCATAAGTTGGGTAGTTTAAGGCTGCCACGATGAGTTTCTCGCTGAAGTAAGCAATTGGTCGTCCTTCTTGCATAAGAACGGCGCCTATACCAATACCTGAAGCATCACATTCAATTTCAAACGTTTTAGAAAAGTTAGGTAAAGACAACAAAGGTGCGTTAGTCAGCTTCTCTTTGATTAATTGAAATGCCTTCTCTTGTTCTTCTCCCCACCGAAATCCAACGTTCTTCTTGATCACTTCGGTAAGCGGTGCGGCTAGGCTACTGAAGTCCTTCACGAACCGCCGGTAGAAACTAGCAAGTCCATGAAAACTACGAACATTACCTACACTTGTGGGGCTCGGCCATTCTTGGATTGCACGTACCTTCTCTTCATCAACCTGTATACCTTGTGCACTAACAACAAATCCCAAAAATACAAGCTTATCGGTGTAAAAAGTGCACTTCTTTAAATTAGCAAACAACCTTTCTTTCCTTAGCACATCTAAAACGGATTTCAAATGTATTACATGATCGTCTATGTTTTTGCTATAAATGAGTATATCATCAAAATAGACAACAACAAATCTGCCTATAAATGCACACAAAACATGGTTCATAAGTCGCATAAAGGTGCTCAGAGCATTAGTCAAACCAAAAGGCATAACTAACCATTCATACAAACCGTATTTTGTTTTAAAGGCGGTTTTCCATTCATCTCCTTTTTTTATCCTAATTTGATGATAACCACTTTTTAAGTCAATCTTAGAAAATATGCAAGAACCATACAGCTCATCTAACATATCATCTAAGCGTGGGATAGGGTGACGATACTTTACCGTTATGTTGTTGATGGCTCGGCAATCAACGCACATTCTCCCCGTCCCATCCTTCTTAGGTACAAGTAAGACCGGAACCGCACATGGGCTCATGCTCTCCCTCACGTGCCCTTTCTCCAACAATTCACTTACCTGCCGTTGAAGCTCCTTTGTCTCCTCGGGGTTGCTCCTATAAGCTAGTCGGTTTGGAATGGTTGCACCGAGAACAAAATCAATTTGATGTTCAATCCCTTGGATTGGAGGTAACCCATGTGGTGTTTCCTCGGGGAAGACATCCTCGTACTCCTGCAAAAGAGAAACAATAGAACTAGGCAAAGCAAGGTCAAGTTCGTTAGTGTTTAAAAGTGCCTCTTTGTACAAAAGTACAATCATCGGCTGATTTGAAAACATTGCTTGCTTGATCTCACTCACTTTTGCATAGAAATTCTTTTGTTTTCTCTCTGATTTTCTCTCAAGGGCCGAACTTTGATTTTCTTTTTCTCTCTCATTTTTCTCGGCCTCTCTCTGATTTTCACTCTTTTTATTTTGATCACTCTCCTTTTGTAATCTCACTTGATCCTCGTATACTTGCTGCGGTGTCAATGGTACAAGAGTGATTGATCGTTGATTAAGTACAAAAGAGTACTTGTTCGTAAAGCCATCATGCTTCACTTGCCTATCGAACTGCCATGGACGCCCTAGCAATAAGTGTCCCGCTTGCATCAGTACTACATCACACAACACTTCATTTTCGTATTAACCGATTCGAAATGCAACTAACACTTGCTTGTTCACCCTTATCTCACCACTATCATTTACCCATTGCAACTTGTATAGTTTAGGGTGCTTTACCATGGGCAATCCCAATTTCTCTACCATAATTGTGCTTGCAACATTAGTACAACTACCACCATCAATAATCACACTACATACCTTGTCTTTAACGTAGCACCTAGTGTGAAAGATATTCTCCTGCTGTACTTCATCAACTCCTTTTGCTTGCAAGCTCAATGCTCTCCTCGCCACCAATGTCAATGTGTCAGGGGCTAGATACTCCTCCTCGGAAACATCCTTCAATGGCGGCATGTCGTCGGTGTTGGAATCTTCATCATCGGTCACAATTTCACCATTGGCTTGCAACACCATGACTTGCTTGTTTGGACATTGACTTGCTATGTGGCCCCTGCCTTGACATCTAAAACATTTAATATCACAATTCCTAGAGGTAGAGGCTTCGATTTTACCTTGAGGAACATGGCTGGTGGTCACGGACTTGGGCTCGGGTTTAGGCGTTTGTGACTTGTCCAGCGGCTTGGCATGACTCGATTTCCAAGAGGTAGAACTAAAGTTATGGCCTGCACGTGTCCCACTCCCTCTCTTGAGTTGTTGTTCCACTTTGATAGCCATATGCACCATATCTTCCAATTCCACATAATGCTGCATCTCTACCTTATCATGGATCTCCCGGTTTAAGCCAAGTAAAAATCTAGCCATTGTAGCCTCCCGATCCTCCTCTACATTAGCGCGGATCATAGCAATCTCCATCTCCTTGTAGTAATCCTCTACGCTTCGACTCCCTTGTCTAAGACCTTGTAGCTTTTTGTACAACTCTCAGTAGTAGTAACTTGGAACGAACCGCTTTCTCATCACTACTTTCATCTCCTCCCATGTGTCTATTGGGCGTTCTCTATTTCGCCTCCTATTTATCACAAGCTGATCCCACCAAGTAATAGCATATTCAGAAAATTCAATCACGGCTAATTTTACCTTCTTTGTCTCGAAGTAGTTGTGGCAATCAAACACAAACTCCATCTTCTTCTCCCACTCAAGATATGCCTCAGGATCAGATCTACCTTGAAAGGACGGAATCTTCATCTTAATACCACCCAAGTTGTTATCTTCGCGATTCCTAGCTTCTCTATATCTTCCTCCAGGTCTCCTATTGTTAACAATGGAATCCCGATCTTCTTCTTCATCAAAACCAGACCCATAACGCTCTTCATCCTCCTCCCTCGATGGATCTCTTTCCCTTCTACGCAAATTACAACCTGTTTGTGGTTGCTCCTCACGTCTATTCTCCATCTGATCTATCCGTTCGTGAACCTGCTCCATCTCCATCTTCATCACACGCCTCATCTCACTCATCATGGTCTCCATAAACACTTCCAGATCAGCCAATTTTGTATCATCTTTGGCAATGCTGTTACCACTATCGTGAGACATGATTTCTGCAAAACAAAGGTTAGACACAAAAAAAAGAAAAAAGAAATGACCTCACAAATCACTCCCTTACGTGTTTACACTCAAGAATGTGGATCACTCTCCACTCGTGTTTCACTTAAAATAATATGGCTTTTACCCTCTGATGTTCTCACCACTCTTGCCTTTTTCCACTCGATAATTCTCTTTCAGTTCTTTTGAAACTAAACAAACAACTCAAAAATTTCCAGCAACAATTTACCAAGAACTAATCAAGGAATTTTAGATTTGAACACAAGGAATACGGAAATTTTCATATTAGAATTAGAAGGAATATGGCAGTTTGGAATTTTGGAAGCACAGATTAGTGATTTTTTTTTTTTTTTTTTTTTTTGGGACTCCTTTTTGTCTTCTTCTTCAAGTCTCTCTCTCTCTCTCTCTCTCTCTCTTTTTTTTTTTTTTTTTTTTTTTTGAATATCAGCAACTAGCTTTTGAGAATAATGAAATAAAATTTCGAAATAACTAAGAGATGTGAGACCAGACCAATAGTTTAGACATCAACAAGAACAGACAAAGATTGAACAGATAGGGTAAAGGAAATTCGGCTAAGAAGAGATAAATGATGTGGACGGCTAAAGAAGAAACAAAGGAATGAAAGATGTTAAAGGATAGGCAAACCTGAACTAGAAACCGTGCTCTGATACCAAATGATGTGAACCCCGTCAAGAATAACGAGACCCAACAACTAAAGGGAACCCAAGATCGTTCTATGGACAGATCCGAATGGAAGACCTCGACCCATTGTTTATGACAAACAAGAACCTCGGTATAAGGAAGACGCCACAAACGGTGGTGGAAACTCCGTTTCATAAGTCGAGATGAACGCCACGGGAAATCCCGATAAGTTCGAATAGTTCTTCAAAGAACCAAAGAGAATAAACCTCACAAGTTTTATGAATATTCAATGTCTGCGTTTTCCATTGCTTATGCACCTATTTAAAGGGCTGAACATTACAAGGAAAAAAAACCCTAACATAGAAAACCTAATTAAAGCCGAAAATGGGTAAGGAAAGAAATCCTTACCTTCCTAAAACACACAAGACATATAAGGCAATAAAGGCTGGATGCCCATCCTCCTAATCAATGCTAAAATAAATCCCTACTTGCCAAAAAAGAGACGCTAAAATAGGAAAGAAGAGCTGGACGCCTAGAGTCATATAGAAGGAAACAAAGGACAACATAAATGGAAAGAAAGTGGCGCCTAGAATAGCCATGCAATCCGATCCTCCCAAAATATTTCTTGCCAATTCTTAGCCTTGACCGGATCCTTCTAGAACTTGAATCAAGGTGACAATTCTTTGTTGCCCATGTGGATCATGCTCAATGGGCCTCCACGAATTTGCTTGAGCCCATAACTCTTGGATGAGTCCATTGAGTACATCCTTGAACTTCTTTGCTCGTGCTTTCGCAACCGGCCCAATTGGTACTTGAACGAGATCCTTCGAAGCGGTGCCTTGATCTCCATCAGCTTTCCTGAGCCCTTCCAACACCATATCCACAGGATTTTCATTTTCAAGTTCATCCTCTGTCACCAAGAAATTAGAACCTTCTGCTTCACTCCCTCCCTTCGGTTCTCTATTGAAGAGGCCACAAAGGAGCCTTTGCCTAAGATTTCTTTTCAATTTTCCAAATTCCTTGCGAAATCTCTTTCTTGTGGGAAGTTGTGAGTTGGGATTTGGGGTTTGATATTCAGAACTAGAGGAGCATAAAGTCTGGGGTTCAGAGAATCTAATGTTTTTTTTTTTGAGAATCTAATGTTGAGTGTACGGTTTGAGGGGCCTAGGGTTGAAGAAATATGAGCTAGATTTAGTTGGGTAGTCTCTGGTTCAGTGTGTGGTTGTGGTTGAGTATTGTTTTGGTCCGGTGTGTTAAGGGTGGGTTGATTTACAACCATACGGCTTGGGCTATAAAGGTTCGAGCTAGGGTTTTGGGCTGCAATTGGGCTTTGGGTTGAGATATGTATAATTGTTTCCCCTGAGTTTTGGTTAGGCTGTGTATCCACATTGAATTGTTGGGCTTCCATAGGTTGGGTTGTATTTCCATCAAAAGGGGGATCATCACCAGATTGGGTTTGCTCTTCCACCCTTTTCCCATGGTCTCTATCAAAGCTAAGTCGACCCGGTCTCTCTATATTACTAGGACCCCCTTCATCAAAACAGAATCCTCGATGTTGCATGCATCGTGACAGGCACCCAATTTCCAGGTTATCCAAATCTTGTATATGGGGGGGAATAATGAAGACAGTGAAGGCCAGTGCTCCTGAATTATCATGCATATCAGATGGGTGGTTGGACTCAGTGTGAAGTCCATGAATTCATAGACATTAGACGAAAAAATGGGCCCTACATTATAATTTGGGCGTTTGCCATACGAACAAGGAAGCCCATGAATTCAATGAAAAAAAAAAAATCCAAAAAGTAGGCGTTTGCTAAAAGATAAAACGTACTTGAAGATTGTTTCTACTAAAAATGAAAAGATATTGAGCTCCGTTTTCTCATATTGGGACTGACAATGCAGGCATTGGGCTTGAAAAAATCCACCTCCTTCCCTCACAGAACTCCCATGACCAAGACTAGAATCATATAAATCCTTAATGGAAGGGGGAAAAAAAAAAAAAACCAAACCAAAGGTGATGAGAGAGATGGGCAAAACCATCACAAGGTGGGTTTGGAGGGTAAAATGCAAGCTTTCAATTTAAAATTATTGGTTCATATGATATAAAATTATTATTTGTTTATTCATAATATAAATAATTTATTTGTAGAAAAAATTTATAGATTTGTGAAGAGGTATAACGTTTTAGTCATGATTTTACCATATATAGGAAAATAATAAGTTAATTAAGTAGTTCATGAGCTATCTTAAGCTTGCTCGATAAGTAAACGAACCAAAATTGAACATGTAATCTTGTTTGGTGATGAGCTCAAGATAAAATTAAATAAATACGCTTGAAATTTTAATACTCAACTTGGCTTGTTAATAATTCTAGTAATGGGCTATTATGATGAGAGTCAAAAGATACATGTCTCAACAGGTGTCTCTTTCGCCCATTTAAATGCAGCTTGTATCAGGTGGGAACACCTAATTAATACAGAGGTAATAGTTGTCTAATTTAGGAGCTACCTATCGTGGTTCCTTAGATACTTCTCATGGGTTTGGGTTTCTCCTCAATTCCTTCATTTGCTTGACGCCCTTGGTTGACATTGTCTGATGGGTTATCTTTCATCAACTCCCATTAGGGGACAATGGGTTATCTTTCATCGACTCCCGTTAGGGGACAATGAGTCTCTTTGCTTGGTTCAAACCTCTTCTTTCAGTGAATATGGGCTGGGCCTGGTCCATCAAATCATCTTATTCCTAATGAGAAGAGAAACACAGTAGGAAGGTGGGATAGCAGGCAGTGGAGCATAGACAAAATAAGGGACTAAAAATAAATAGAGAATTTTGTGATTTAAATATTTAAATCACTAGGGAAAACATGTCTACCATGTTCAGCCAAAGGAAAGATTTAATTAATTTAGGGAGTTTTAATCTAGTCCCAAGATAATGGAAATTTATAAGATTGCTAAGTTTTCTCAAATCCTCTCTTCTCTTCTAATATATGAAGTACTAATTCAATCCAATAAATATATATCATTCACGCCAATTATCCACTCTTCCCTCTCATTTTTCCTATGAAATTTTCTGACTTTTCCTTAGCATATATTCCATCTTGATATTCTAATATATCTAGTTTCATGAGTTGATATCATTGCATCAATGTTTTAAGCCACAGGTAGCACTTGGTTCCAATGCAATTGTTTCGTTGAACTTTGTGAGTTCTTTCAATCTCATCTTCTTTTCATTTGATTTCTTTCTTGCACAAACCTATTATGAATCCTTTCTTTTTTACTTTCAATTTTGTTTGCTATTTACTAAATTTGTTGTTCATATGCTTTTCAGATTTTGGTTATCCTTCATTTCCAAAATAGTGGTCATGTACTTCAGCAAAGAGTGGTCC
Source organism: Quercus aquifolioides (assembly GCA_019022515.1). Lineage (NCBI taxonomy): Eukaryota > Viridiplantae > Streptophyta > Magnoliopsida > Fagales > Fagaceae > Quercus > Quercus aquifolioides. The sequence continues at coordinate 4,805,583 of CM032331.1, forward strand.
AAGATTCACCCTGTTCCCCATATCCAGAAAAACTTTTGGTACCTATTCTAAGTCGGCTCAAAATAATCTAAAATTGGTATTTTCTCTCAAATGTCCTTTTTTCCTATCTTTTCACTTTGGAATAAACTAGTTTTTTTTTTTTTTTTTTTTTTTTTTTTTTTTTCACTTACCATATTTCTTGTTCACTTATTTTATTGTGATATCACTTTTATTTTGTTTTAAACTTGTATTTTGATGTTGTGCAAGTGTGCAATATATTTTGCTGTAAAGTGTATGTTGACCTTCAAATTTTTGTTTCATTCAATGCCTTCAGTTTGTTTTTGTGTTTTTTATTAGTTTTATGTATAAAATTATCTTCTACTTGTTATCATTTCATTGACTTATCTATAATGTTTTGACTTGTCCATTCTCTAATAAGCAGGGTGGCCCAACAAATTTAGAGGCCTAAGGCGATATATTTAAATGGAGCTTTTTTGTTATCACTTAAATAATATTTAACTAGTGTTTAATATCATAATTTTTTTATAACAAAAATCTATTCTTTTTATTTTGTAATATGCATTTTTTTTCTTTTGGAAAAATGCTAAAGTTATAACAAATTTTACTACAAAAAAACTTACAAATGATATAACAATGAATGTAATTAGTGACACTTCAAGAAGATAATAAACAAGTATTTAAATGAATGATGTTAGGGATATTATAAATTTTACAATATGAAGTTTACAAAGATGTATAACCAATCACAAAAAGTAATTAAAAAATGCATTTAATAAGTTGTTGACGTCCACAAATCATATTACTTGTCACATTAATTTGTAAAGATTTTGAAGTAAAATTTATAGTATTTCTAGCATTTTACTATTTGAATTATTTCTTGTGATTAGTGACACATATATTTGTAAGACTCATGTATTTAAAGTTGTATTATCTCTAACATTACTCAATTCTTTAGGACTTCTTAAAAGTAAAAAAAAAATGTAAAACTAATTTTTTTTTCCTATATCTCCAAAAAATAAAATTAATTTTTGCCCCAAAATTTAGGGGCCTTTCTCTAGTAGAGGGCCCTAGGCGATGGCCTAAGCGGCCTAGGCCATAGGCCAGCCCTGCTAATAAGTAGGCCTTTTATTTTACAAATTTTAAAGGTCAGTATTATGTTCACCCATATGAGAGTAAATGTTGAATATATGACTATGGCCTTTGACAGTGTCTTTAAGCGAACCTCAAATCATTTAAAACTAGTATGTTCTCTCAAACCTCTTGTTAGCTGTTTCGCTTTGAAGTTGACTAACTATTCATGATTTGTTCTCTACTCAGCTTATTCCTGGGTTAATGATATCCAAAGAGTTTTATGTCAAACCATTAATTCAGATTTATTTAACATATTTTGCAGCATAGCTTTTGTGTATCTGAAAATTTTAGCTCTATTTTACTGTGGTTCTTCCATGATGGTTGGATTTCTTTTTGTATATCAAATATTTCTCAGAAATTAAGAAAGTTTTTAGGATTTCATTTGAATTATCACATCCACTTATGTTTTTATATTCTTTATTAATATTAAATTCTGATCTGCTTGTTACAGTTGTGCTATCTTCATTGAAAATTTTGCAGTGCTAAAGTTGCTGTGTATGAGACAAGAAAATTTTAGAGAAATTTTCTACAAAACCAGATACTTTCAAGCCAAAATCAAATTCAACTCCAATTTTGATGGAATTTCTTAATGAAGAGAGCTTCGTGTTGACTGGTGATTGGTGTTGTTACTTGAAATTTCTCTCCATTTGCTCGGAGCTAAAGCCCACGTGGTGGGATCTTTTCTTCTTTTTACTGTTGGTATCTTAGTGTGATAAATATTTGTTGTAATCCAAGAATGGCATGTTTTTGTCGTCTCGGTAACTGATAGCATTTGTTCTAGAGAAGATTGTTGTAAACCCATATTCTATAGTGGAAGATTTTACTAGACTAGGTCCCGTGGTTTTTCCCTTCTCATTGAAGGATTTTCCACGTAAAAATTTGGTGTCTTGATTATGGATTATTGCTGAATTTTTTATTTATATTTGTTATTGTGCTTTGCTAATATATTTGAAATATCCATTAAATTTGCACAAAGAGGGAAAAAGGAAATAATTCTGCGTTGAATTAATTGGCTATTATGTTCCATATGTGGTATAAGAAATATTTTTCAACCAAATGCAAGAGGAAATATTTTTTTTAAATGTCTTACTGCCTTCACTTATGTCACCCCTCCATGCCTCCATTTGAATATTGAGTTACCATTTTGTTTGCATTTGAAAGATAAACTTATAAAAAGATCATTAGAACTTTTGGCTGCCATGATGTAGGCAACTGAACAAGGACTCAGGGTTATCATAATGCATGCTTCTTGGCGAAGTGAACCTAGTGGGAATCATCGTAGTTTGTGACTTTGTTCCATTTCCATCTGAATAAGGACACTTACTTTGCCCTCATTTCATTCCTTCTTTCTTTATCAGTTCATTGATTTTTGTTTATAATTACCTGCATATGGGGACTTGTATTATTATTTCTTGTAGGTTTCAGAGAAAGAGCTTGCACTACACGCATCTTCTGACTTATTATTTGTAGATAATCCGGCTGAAATGAGGCATGAAAGAAAAAAAAAAAAAAACTTAAATCTCATGGCACTATATACAAGATGCAAAATAGGAAAAAGATCTTTGATGGTTTTATATACTCCAGAAGTAGACATACACATCCATGTACATATGGATCATAATAATATTTATAGCTGATTCATAAATCTTTTTCTCAAACTTTATAGCTGATTTCTTGACTAGATTTTTCTCTAGGAAAAGTTTAGCAGTTAGTTTTTCGGATTTTTTTTTTCCCTTTTTGAATTCGAATTATAGGTTAGCATATTTTATCAATAACAGTTTATTTGTAATCCAATTGAGAAGCATTATTTGCATTTAATAAATGAGAATTGAAGTCTAAAAATGTTACAGTTCACAGTTGCACGAGCTGCCAGAGAATCTCATGAACCTAATGTACCAAATGTTATTTTTGTTACGTGACAAGACTATTCCAAAATCAGATTCCAATAGTCCTGCTATTTGAGTCACTGAAATATTCAATGTTCATGAATTGTTACTAAAGGATCCGGTTTATTGAACAGAAAAAAGCATTATGTGGGAATCAGTTATCAGTCTCCACAAACTAGAAAAGAGAGTAAAAACAGAAGTAAGGATTAAATTTAGAATGTTCTTAGACTATGTAGGTACCACTCCCAATTCTGTGACTGGCAGATTGCATGCAAACCATGCAATATTTGCTCACCATAGATTATATGCGTGAATCCAAGGTGCGGTTAATCATCTTGATGTTTTTCAAAAATTGTCAGAACTAGGAATACCGGGTGACTCCTGCTGTATACTTCCTGTATACTTAGGTGACTTCTTTTTAGGATTTTGAATAAAATTTTCTTTAATTATCAAAAAACAAAAATCACAGCAGGTTCATAATCGAATCACTACTCAGCAAGTACCTCTCTTATGCTATAATAAACCACAACAGATCGTGATTACAAACACTACCTACAAAAAGATAGACTCCTTTTGAAACCACAAATTAAATTTTCTAATAAGTATTTGGATCATCTGAACACTGCTCAGTGTAGACTTCATAATAAACTAGCATTTATACTGACCACATCAGAACAAGATGCTAATGATGCAGCTAAAACACCATGCAAAGCACGATAAATGCAGGTGTCTAACCAAGACCAATGAGACAGCTGGTCTACATAAAAAAGGGTATCAATCACAATCACATGTATAGAACTTAGAAGATTGATTTCTGTATTATTGCAAACTAACTTGGCCAGATCCACACTAGATTTTGCATATGTGAATGCCTTGACACCAGTTCAGACACTCTACCATTTTGCCATTGCATTTAATGAAACCAATGACCATTTAGTGGCAGCAAGGGAAATGATTGACTTCAAACCATAAAATTATGTAAAATACATAGTGATACTAAGTCAAGTTATGAATGCTGTTAAAGGAGTTGAAGCAGTTTGTAAAACTTTCATACATATAACCACAAAACTTTTCAGATACAAATGAACCTTGTGATAGGTAAGTAACAGATAAAATCTTAGAAGGAAATTACAATTAACAGCTTATGTTAAGTAAATACTAAATACCCAAAATGCCAAAATGGAAAAAATCCTCAATTTTTTTTATCACTTACTAATAATACAAAAGCCCAATAAACAAGCCAGATTATACAAAAGAAAAATAAATGAATGACTGTATACCTAAGTTAGGAAGCTTAAGTTATGTTTAACTGAGTCATCATAAAACCCTTGTGCCTGCCGAGCCAAAGATGCAGAGGGGGCATAGTATCTATTCATACAATCATACACAACTTCTTCAATGTTCTCATTTGCTGACAGAAGAATGCATTTTTTCAAGCTGCCTTATCTTGTCACGCAACACTTCAATGGTAGAATTTGCATCCTACACAAACAACATTGCTCTACACATGAGTAATCCTCTCAAGAAATAAAATGGACTATTGTAAAAAAAAACACAAATATGCAATTCCAAAATTTTTGTTTTTGGTGGGAAATTGAACCTGTAGCCTCTTCTTCAATTGTAAAACAAATAAAATTCCCTTTGGATGCATAAATGGTAGGCACTGATCCAAGTTGAAAAAATTTGTACAAGGAAATTCAATCATCATCCGAACAAAACAGAGCCATTTCTACTTGAAAATTATTCTGTCTTCCAGCGTAGTTACCAAGATAGAAGGTGCATACCTGAGCTTCAAGAGATTTACATTTGTCTCCTTCAGACTGTAAATCGTGCAACAATTCACCTAAAACTTCTCCCTCCCTTTTGTCAAATCTACACCACATGAAAATAAAGAGGGGGGGGGGGGGGGGGGGGGGGGGTTGTGATGCCATAGTAACTATGTTGAACATTTACAACTCATGTTCGATAAATGCCACAGTAGCTGCACATAGGCCTTCCCTTTCCTATATTCCCTTTGAAATTCTTGCTAGGAAAAGAAACTTGATTGAAACCTTGATTGAAGGCTTGATTCTTAACTGCCAGAGCAGTGGATTCAACTGAGGAAATGGCATGAACACTGGAAATTCGTTGCCTTTCTTCCGGGATCACCAAAGAAAAGGTCTTATCCACAGATGGAACAGGTTCCATCATGAGAATTTGAGTCTTGACCTGTGAATAACATTCGTTCAAGCCATTAAGAAACTGCATGATTGAATCTTGGTGGTGAAGATGTACAATCTTCTCATTCACACCACAAGTGCACTTTCCACATGAACATGATGGTAAAGGCCTCAAATTCAACAGTTGATCCCAAGAAGCTTGAAGATCAGTGAAGAAACTTGTTACTGTAGAATCTCCCTGCATTACCGAGGCGATTTGTTTCTGAAGTTGAGAAATCCTAGGACCATTTGCTTGCAGAAAACGATTCTTGAGAGCATTCCAAACCTCAAAAGCTGTGTTTCTATAAATCACACTAGCAGTGATATGAGGTGAAACTGAATTCAAGATCCACGATGAGATCATTGAATTACATTTGGACCATGCCTTCTTCTCAAGTGGTGTAACTGCCATTGATGCAGTGATGGATCCATCTACGAATCCAAGTTTACTCTTAGCATCTAGAGCCATGAGCATTGCTCTGGCCCAATTAGGGTAGTTATCCTCAGTAAGAGGTTGAACAACTAGAATCGCACCAGGAGATTCACCATGATGCAAAAAGAATGGGCTTCCAGGATCTTCCAATGGAGAAAGCTCTCGTGTAGAAGAAGAAGATGTATTTGACTCCATTAATGAGGGGTCAAGCTCTGATACCATATAAGAAAGTACCGAGAACCTTTGGAAGAAGAAAGAAAGAAAATTGAGCTAGAGAGAATATTTGGAATGAAGAAAATATCTGAATTGTATTATTAAATGTATCTGTACATGAATCTGGTTTAAATACAGAAAACAGAGCAACTAGAAATTCCAGAAAGAGGGGAAACAGTTACAGCACGTGTGGGAAACGGTTACAGCACGTGTGTTGGTAAGTTAAGGCACGTGTGAAGTATTCTGACTTAAAAACATAACACTAAACTACAAGTATTTACAAAGCATAACTAAAAACTACAGAACTATATTGTCGTTTAACTTTGTGCAACTTAAGCTGTATCACTTCATTCCTTTCTTCTGCTGTGTGCTTGCTTTCTGATCTGAATTACCATCTTGATACGCCCCCTCAAGATGACAATCTGGACTGTGAATGTTCACAATGTTCATCTTGGCAAGTAAAACTTTCAACTGGTGACCACTGAGGGCTTTAGTAAGCAGATCAACTAGCTGGGAGTGAGTAGGAGTGAAGAACAACCTTATGACTTTATCTTCAACTTTGTCCCTAACCAAGTGACAATCGATTTCTATATGCTTGGTCCTCTCATGAAAGACAGGATTCTCACCAATATATATAGCTGCTTGGTTATCACAGAACATCATTGCAGGCTTTGGATGACACACTTCTAAATCCTTCAAAAGAGCCAATATCCAAGTCATCTCACACACTGTCACTGCCATGGCTCGATATTCCGCTTCTGCAGATGATCTAGAGACAATGGATTGCTTTTTGGACTTCCATGAAATCAAAGAATCACCCAAAAATATGCAATAGCCAGTGGTGGATCGTCTGGTGTCAACACATGATGCCCAATCTGCATCTGTGAAAGCCTTCAAATGCAAATCCGAAGTGGAAGGTAACAAAATACCTTGGCCAGGACTTCCTTTGATATACTGTAACACTTTATAGGCTGCATCTAAGTGAGGTTTTCTTGGTTTGGAAAGAAACTAACTTAGTTTATTCACTGGATATGTGATATCGGGTCTGGTAATAGTCAGATATATCAATCTGCCAACCAACCTTCTATAAATGCCAGGATCAGGTAATAACTCCCCATGATACTTGCTCAATTTCAGGTTTTGTTCCATAGGAACTTTGCTGGGCTTGCAGCCTGTCATGCCTGCATCTTTGAGCACATCTAAGGCATACTTCCTTTGACACAAGGAAATGCCTTTGTCTGACCTAGCAACCTCAAGACCAAGAAAGAATTTTAAAGTTCCAAGGTCCTTTAATTTGAACTCTTGGTCCAGAAACATCTTAAGTTCTTCAACAGCTGGAGGATCATTGCTAGCTATGAGAATGTCATCCACATAAACTAGAAGAGCTGTGAAAGACTGATTAAACCTCTTGGTAAAGAGGGAGTAATCTGACTTTGACTGTTTGAAACCACATTTGAGAATGGTGGATGAAAATTTGGAGTACCATTGCCTTGATGCTTGCCTAAGACCATATAAGGATTTATGCAGTTTACACACAATGTTCTTCTCTGTGCTGTGGAATCCTGGAGGCAGCTGCATATAAACTTCCTCATGGAGCTCTCCATGAAGGAAAGCATTGTTAACATCAAGCTGACTAAGGTGCCAGCCCCTCACAGCAGCAATGGCAAGCAAGGTTTTGACAGTTGTCATTTTAGCAACTGGGGAAAAGGTCTCAGTGAAATCCAAACCTTCCTGCTGTGTAAAACCCTTAGCTACAAGCCGGGCCTTATACCTTTCCACTGTGCCATCAGCCTTATACTTCACTTTATAGACCCATCTGCACCCAATGGCTCTTTTATGAGATGGTAAGGGAGTAAGAGACCAGGTCTGGTTGGATTCTAAAGCAGCAATTTCAGCATCCATTGCAGATTGCCATTTGGAATCTTGAACAGCCTCATGATAGGAATGTGGCTCAGAAACAGCAGTGATAAGAGAGCAAAAATGGGCATAGGATGGAGATAAAGTAGATGAACCAAGAAAATGGGATAAGGGATATTTAGTACCTGAGGTGTGGGAAGCTGAACCAGACTTGATGGCATGATTGGAATGGTGAAGCTGATCAGTAATAACATTGCTACATTTAAAGTCTTTCAAATAGGAAGGAGGCTTAGACACTCTAGTAGATTTCCTCAAGGATGGATTTGAAGGAATAATAGGAGGATTAATATTCAAGGGATTAGGACTATGATGAGAAACAGTAGGCAAATCACAAGGTGCAGAAATAGAATCATCAGGCAAAATAGGCAGATTATTTGAAGCAGGTAAGGACTGAGTGAGGACAGACTCAGAATTTGTGGTTAAAGGAGAATCAAACAAGGTAGATTGAGAAGTATCTAGAGGAGGAAAAAGATGAGAAAAGGTGATAGTGGAGTGAGGTGAAGAAGAATAAGTAGATGAAACAAAGGGAAAAACAGTCTCATGAAAAATCACATCTCTAGAGACAAAAATTTTCTTAGTGACTAGATTGAGTAACTTGTAACCTTTGACACCAAAAGGAAAACCTAGAAAGACACAGGGAATAGACCTAGGATCAAACTTGGATCTGTTATGGGACAATGTGGAAGCAAAACAAAGGCATCCAAAGACCTTTAAGTGAACAAATGAAGGTGATTTGTTGTAAAGCTTCTCAAAAGGAGTTTTATTGTCTAAAAGAGAGGAAGGCAGTCTGTTGATAATGTACACAGCAGTCAAAACACATTCACCCCAGTAGGAAATAGGTACATTAGACTGAAATTTTAATGCCTTTGCAATGCTTAAAATGTGTTGATGTTTCCTCTCCACAACAGAATTTTGTTGTGGAGTGGCAACACAAGAATGCTGATGTATAATGCCATGTGCAGCAAAGAAATCTTTAAGAAAGAATTCATGAGCATTATCAGTTCTAAAGGCTTTAATGTTGGTGTGAAATTGAGTGGAAATCATTTTATAAAAAGAGATTAATAATGGTCTAGTTTCTGATTTGGACTGCATAAGGTATACCCAAGTTGATCTAGTTGCATCATCAACAATGGTGAGAAAGTAGCTAAAACCATTATGAGTGGATTTTGCAAAAGGACCCCAAACATCACAGTGAATGAGATCAAAGGCATTAGCAGATAAATGATTGAAAAATGGGAAAGGAAGTCTTTTGTATTTTGCAATGGGACAAAGTGTACAATCTTTATTGCTGTGCACATTAGTTACATCAGGAAGAAGTTTACACAGAACCTGGAGTTTAGCATCTGAAACATGACCTAATCTAAGATGCCAAAGATAGGACTTAGTGGTACCAGGAATATCCACAACATTATTTGCAAAAGAATTTAGAGCAGAACCTAATATAGAAGAAACAGTTGAATTGCAATATTCTGATGACTGTAGCAGATAGAGATTGTGATGCAGCTTACCCACTCCAATCGTTTTCCAGCAAGAAAGGTCCTGTATGAGACACATATTTGGCAGGAAAATGAAACAACATGACAGACTCTTGGTTAGTTGACTAATGGATATCAAATTAAAATTGAAGGAAGGAACACAGAGAACATTTTCAAGAAGAAGACTGGAAGTGACTTGAATTGTTCCTATGTGTGTGACAACTACTCTTTCTCCATTAGGTAATTGCACAAAAGTAGTGATAGAGCTAGTGATTTTAGTGAACAAATCAACAGAATGGACTATGTGATCTGTTGCACCCGTATCAAGAACCCAAGTATCTTGATTATGTGCTGTTTTATCTGAAGGATTTACAGTAAAAATGGAGTGTTGCATGCTCAAACATATTGAGGTTTGAAAAGGATCATCTAAAATACCTGACATGGCAGAATTTGCTGTGTGAAGTGCTTCATCAGAATTACTAGAACTGGACACAGTAGAGTTCAACAGGGAAATCAACTGCTGGTATTGCTCTGAAGTGAAAGAAAAATTGTTGTTCTGATGCTTCTGATGCACTGCTTCAGTCTGAGATTGATCACAATCTACCATGATCTGATTAGCCATAGGAACTCTTCCCTTTTGCTTGTAGCCTGGTGGAAATCCAACCAGCTTGTAGCATTTTTCTTTGACATGGCCAACCTTTCCACAGTAGCTGCACATAGGCCTTCCCTTTCCTATATTCCCTTTGAAATTCTTGCCAGGAAAAGAAACTTGATTGAAACCTTGATTGAAGGCTTGATTCTTAACTGCCAGAGCAGTGGATTCAACTGAGGGAATGGCATGAACACTGGAAATTCGTTGCCTTTCTTCCTGGATCACCAAAGAAAAGGTCTTATCCACAGATGGAACAGGTTCCATCATGAGAATCTGAGTCTTGACCTGTGAATAACATTCGTTCAAGCCATTAAGAAACTGCATGATTGAATCTTGGTGGTGAAGATGTACAATCTTCTCATTCACACCACAAGTGCACTTTCCACATGAACATGATGGTAAAGGCCTCAGATTCAACAGTTGATCCCAAGAAGCTTGAAGATCAGTGAAGAAACTTGTTACTGTAGAATCTCCCTGCATTACCGAGGCAATTTGTTTCTGAAGTTGAGAAATCCTAGGACCATTTGCTTGCAGAAAACGATTCTTGAGAGCATTCCAAACCTCAAAAGCTGTGTTTCTATAAATCACACTAGCAGTGATATGAGGTGAAACTGAATTCAAGATCCACGATGAGATCATTGAATTACATTTGGACCATGCCTTCTTCTCAAGTGGTGTAACTGCCATTGATGCAGTGATGGATCCATCTACGAATCCAAGTTTACTCTTAGCATCTAGAGCCATGAGCATTGCTCTGGCCCAATTAGGGTAGTTATCCTCAGTAAGAGGTTGAACAACTAGAATCGCACCAGGAGATTCACCATGATGCAAAAAGAATGGGCTTCCAGGATCTTCCAATGGAGAAAGCTCTCGTGTAGAAGAAGAAGATGTATTTGACTCCATTAATGAGGGGTCAAGCTCTGATACCATATAAGAAAGTACCGAGAACCTTTGGAAGAAGAAAGAAAGAAAATTGAGCTAGAGAGAATATTTGGAATGAAGAAAATATCTGAATTGTATTATTAAATGTATCTGTACATGAATCTGGTTTAAATACAGAAAACAGAGCAACTAGAAATTCCAGAAAGAGGGGAAACAGTTACAGCACGTGTGGGAAACGGTTACAGCACGTGTGTTGGTAAGTTAAGGCACGTGTGAAGTATTCTGACTTAAAAACATAACACTAAACTACAAGTATTTACAAAGCATAACTAAAAACTACAGAACTATATTGTCGTTTAACTTTGTGCAACTTAAGCTGTATCACTTCATTCCTTTCTTCTGCTGTGTGTTTGCTTTCTGATCTGAATTACCATCTTGATAAAGGGTAATAACTCCCTGCCCAATCCTTGTTTATTTAAAGGCACTTTAAAGTGGTTGGTGCATCAAACATCTCAACAACACCTCATCACTTCACTTGTAAAAATGTGATTATAGAGAGGGGCTAGCCCCTGAAAACCCAGCCTAAACCAACAAATCTACTACTACACTAGACAATCAATAGACTGCAATGGAGCATCGATCTCACAAAAACTTCAATATAGAACTTAACACTACCAGCTAACGAAAAAACAGAAAATAACGTTGGGTAACCATAGGCAACCATATTTATGTCATGCCACACTAAATGATAAGCAAGCAACCATAATAATAATGGTAATAATATGTATCTTCAAATGAACAATGCTTCACACACAAATGATTTTTTTAATTGAATAACTGTAAGGTTTTTTAATGAACCAAGACACATCTAACTGAATAATTATTCTGAGGCACATATTTTTACAAGAAAGTTGCAAAATGGAAAACTTGATAAGCTTTTTGATAACATAATGGAAAGGACTACCACCTTCAAAAACAAGAAAGAAAAAAAAGAAAAAAGAAAGAAAGAAAGATATCCAGTGAGGTTTATAATACAATATTACTGCTATATATAGTTCAGAAAAATGAGAGAAACAAAATCCTAGCTACGAACAAGGAGAACAATCAAAGAACGAGAGAAGTAGATTGGCTTTATTAGCTTTTACAGGGAAGAGGTCTCTAGCCCAATGTTCACTATGATAACGGCGGTCATCTTGTGAAAAGTGGAGCACTTGGGTACATTGAAATCGTTCATATATTGATTATGACAATGAAATGTAAAGACTCGTTCTAATAATTTGATTATTGTCAATGACATACAACCATATGTCACTCTCCTAAATGATATTGATAAGCCTAGCAAGTCGCGACACAACTTTTACCAGCAATTTATGAATTTATTTCTTGATATATGTGGTTCTATGTGGCCCTATAATTATAAAGTTGAAAAAAAAAAAAAAATTTGGTTCAGGATTTTTTTTTTTTTTAATTTTTTTTTTTATTCCCTTGATCCCAATGTTAAAAATAAAATTTTTGAAATTTTTTGGGTTTTAATTGGGATATTTTCACACAAACAGAAAGTGGATAAGATATGATCTTGACACACAACATTTGCCGTTCGTTTACTCCATGTTTTAACCTCTCATCCTCTAACTTGTGTTCGCCTTACTAGTTACTATCCTCCACTTTGGTGAATTTCAAACAGTCGAAAAACTCTAAATGAACATTCAAATACAACCAATTTTAGTTCATTTGGATCATGATGGAAAAATTTAAGAACCCCAAAGATTACTTGATAAGAAATTTCAACTCTAATTTTGAAATCTCCCCCAGTTCAAAGTTGATATTGTAGCATAAGAAGTTAAATTAAGATAAATTTCCATGCTTTTTAAGATGGCAACTCATTTACTCTAGTCTCTAACTAGATGATCAAAAATTTGTTCAACCTTGGTCAAATCAGACTTAACAAAACATTTTTTTTTTATTATAAATTTATGAAACTCTTTTAGCATATGTTTAATTGAGGTAAACAAGAATCATCAATTTGATTTCCATTGTTTCAATTACAGTTTAGGATACAACAATAATTTTCGAATACCTAGGCATCATTAAATAACTATTTATTTTCTTTTAAAGAGAGTGAAGACTACTGAGAAATAACAGGTAAAACTTCTTCCCATTGCCATTGCAAGTATCTATATATAGCATTCCACCACCTTAGCTGCATCAAACAAGTTACAAACTGATTCAAAAAAAAAAAAAAAAAAGGTTAGAAACTTTAATGTATGTGAGGTGGTGTTGATTGATGTTGATATCTAGATGTTTATTTCAAAATAAAAGTAAAAGGTGGAATATAATATTAACTATCATATTTGGATGGACTTTATATTTAACATGTTTCACCCAACAAGTAAATAAAAAATGATAAAATTTAATTACAAAATTGGTTGTAGTACTCAAGAAAATAAACGTTTCTACATATATAAATAAATAAATTTTGATTTAAAATATATCATCTATAATATTAAAATTCATGAAATATGAAAAAACAAATTCTAACACTACAAAACTTTCTCGTAACAACAATTCAAATGTAACAATACAACAACTATAAAATCTAAACAATTTAAATTTTAAAACATAAAAATATAAATTCCTTGTAAAAGAACACCAAATGACATCAAATATATATATATATATATATATATAATAAAAACTATATATATTTATGTGAAAATTTTCGCAAAATTGCAGCGGTTGTCTAAATAGTATGAAATTTACTAATTACAAATAAAATAAAAATCTATGCAAAGCACGGGTCAACAACCAGTACAATAAAATAAAAATCTATGCAAATATAGATTAATTTAGATTATTTTGAGAGAGAGAGAGAGAGGTGTACCTTATTTTATCCTTTAGAACATCCTTTAAAACGTTTATATCAATATCGTGCCTCATCAAGGATTCCATCAAACATACCAGTTCCCTGAACTTGATCTGTCCCACTATATTTCCTTTGCACACTTTTTTCGCATCAATTAAAATGATTTCATATTAATTTTCTTAAATGTAGCTTTTTTATTTAATTTTGACCGTTGTTGTATATCCTTTCGTAGTTTTTATAGCTTGGGTTTTGCCAATGTGTTTTTTTTTTTTTCAATGAACAAATCTTCATATGGGGTGCTTATATCAAACCAATTGAGTAAATTAGATTATATATTTTCACCTATCTGCAGTTAGGTTGAATCTTAATCAATCGGTTGAACTTGAAATACAAATGGAATAATTACAACAATACTTTTACCATAACCAGCAAACACTAAAAAAATTACTGGACAAAATTTATCAATCTACCAATCTATAATCACTTTTAGGTTTGGTTGTATGGTGATTTTAAGGTTGAATAAAGTTTTCAATCAAAATATATACAATTTTAAATTTTCTAATAAATATTGCATCATTAAGGTTTCAAATTCTATAAATCGTGGTTTCATAATCGGGGGTTCCAAACAACAAAATATTTCTGAAATGGTTAAAATTAACGGTCATGAAAGGAGTCATTGTGATAACAATGTTGTCCATTATAATGGTGCAAGCTTCTTCTTCTAGTCATTCCCTCCATCTTCCTTTCTCACTCGTTCCATTTTCACGTGCTCCACCTCTCCCTTTCTGCACGTCTAGATAACACACCTCCAGTAGAACCTCTCCTGGAGGTCTTGCAATCACAAAGAAAAACATAAGAGTACGTTACTTCTTTCGGAGAAATATGGGGAAAATTATTAGATACTCTGGAGTACCATAAATGTGTACTCCCTCCTTTCACATTCATGGTGGGTCCCACCATGAATTTAATTAGTGGGACCCACCATTTATGTGAGAGGAGGGAGTACGCATTTATGGTACTCCGGGAGTACACAATAATTTCCCAAAATATGGTACCTTTTTTTTGGAGGTAAGTAAAGTCATGTCTCGTGATTATGGTTATAAATTTCTACAATAATTGTTTGGTAATTTTTATTATCCGATACCATTAATTAAATTCCAATTGTTGCCAACTAGTAAGGATGTGGTAGGCACCAAGAGGTTTGCAGCTCAATTGACACATTCTGGTGTTTTCAATGTGGACATATATGGTGAAATCCTCCCATCTCCAAATTTTTATCAATATAATAAATAAAATAAATGAAAAAATGTGGTATCAACAATGAATAGGTAAAAAGATATAGCTATTAGCTAATGGTAACATAAAATTTTTGAAAGATGGTCAAATTAATTTGTAGAACGGCTAATAAAGAATCACAATAAGACTCTTCAACAAGTGTTATGCATAATTCATGAAGCACAAAACTTAGGTACAATACCTTAGGTGTTGTTTCTTAGGTTCTCCACTTAAAATTGAGCTATGTAGCTACTTAACTAAAAAATACACTTCAATTCCATGAGGAAAAATCTACATGACAGAATTTTAAAAGGGGAACCTAAGGAACAGTGTCTAAGTACATCACCTAACTCTTGCCCATTCATGAATGTGACACAATAAATTAAATTGTGTTACAAAGGAGTTGTTTGATACTGATGACTTTTGGCAAAAGAAGGGTAGCTTTTTTTTTTTCTTGATAATACAAAATATATAATAGCAGTGCCTTTTTCACCAATCAATAGGCTACATTTTTTTTTTCTCACACTTGGGCTAAAAGAAAAAATTTTATTATAATTAACTAATTCACATAGTTGAAATTTATCATCACCTATTTTGTGAGTCTACAAACAAAAAATTTTCTCAAATCACATATATTTTAGAAATAAATAAAATGTTTTTGTGTTCACAGAAAAAATGTTTGTATTTTTAACTATAATAATCTTTTGTTAATAATTTGATAATTGAGGGAGAAGAAGATTTGAACTATGGACGTCTCTACTAGAAATATCAATAAGCTAGTGTCAATTGAGTTACAAAACTCTTAATAATTATATTAATTTTAACAATTTACATTTTTTTTTTTTTTTTGGAGCTAAATGATAGAATTTTATTTAACTGAGTAAAAGACAAGTGTTACAAGTAAAATTCAATCTGAAGCTAGCAAATTGATGTGGGGGAAACACTAGCTACGTGCAGCAGTGCTCCCAAGAAAGCGATTTCCCATGCAAAAAGCTTGTGGGCCTATGCCATTTCCAATATCTCCTCGCATGTCCTTTGTGCGAAAGTAGCACACACCTTACCCCGGTCCCACTGCCTAGTATCCTCATCTATGAGTTCGCAGACTCGCATATTCAGTGTTGGTTCCTGTAGGAAGATAGGAGCATGAGGCAGCCAGACATGTTTAGCTACTTCAATTGTACGTCCATCACCCACCTACCATCTTGACCCCTCTATGATGATGTCTCTTGCCGCCAGTAACGATCTCCATACAAACGAAGGGTTGGGGCCTAGTTCCGCTGTCAAGAATGAACTTCGAGGGAAATACCGTGCCTTATATACTCTGTGGAAAAGTGAGTGTGTATTGTGGATTAACCTCCAGGCCTGCTTTGCAAGCATAGCCAAATTAAAGGCATTTGGGTCCCGGAACCCCATTCCACCCTTATGTTTGTGGGTGCATAGTTTAGTCCAGTTAATCCAATGGATCTTTCTCTCCTCATGGTTCTGTCCCCACCAATATCTTGCCAAGAGGGAATTGATGCTATCACATATAGATTTAGGTAGCCTAAACAAACTCATAGAGTATGTGGGAATGGCTTGAGCCACCGTTTTGATAAGTACCTCCCGCCCCGCCTTGGAAATGAACTTCTCTTTCCATCTCATAACCTGCTTGTATATTTTCTCTTGGATTTCCTTGAACGTGTTTACCTTTGATTTGTCGCATGTCATGCGCAAACCTAGGTATCGTTCGCAATCATTCATAACTCTTGCCCCTAACATCTGTTGGATAGCATTTCTCACATCCTGCCTGGTGTTCTTGTTGAAAAAAAGAGAAGTCTTTTCTCTATTTATTGCTTGACTCGATGCAGCTTCATACTTCTCCAAAAGGGTAAGTAGGTTTTGGCATTCTTCCACGGTTGCTCTGCAAAATAACAAGCTGTCGTCAGCAAACAAGAGGTGAGAGATACGCATTCCTTGTTGGCTAGTCATAATGCATTTTATGTTGTAGTTTGCTTCCGCTTTCCGCAGTAGGGCAGACAGCCCCTCCACACAAAGTAAGAACAAGTATGGAGAGAATGGATCCCCCTGTTTTATTCCTCTTGATGGCCTGATATACCCTTTGGGCTCCCCATTGATCAATATTGAGTAGGAAGTTGTATTAACTATCTCCATGGCCAGATCAACCCATCTTGGGTCTAGCCCAATCTTTAGCATTATCATGCGCAAGAACGTCCACTCTACACGGTCGTAAGCCTTGCTAATGTCCAGTTTAATCGCCATTTGTCCCTTCTTCCCTTTTCTTCTATTCCTCATCTTGTGTAGTAGCTCATATGCTACCGTTGTATTATATGTGATAAGTCTTCCTGGGACGAAGGTGCTTTGTGCATCGGATATAACTGTAAGCAACACAAGCTTCAACCGATTAGCTATCACCTTAGATAAAATTCTAGATACCACGTTCCCAAGACTGATGGGTCTGTCTTGGGAACGTTTAATGAGATAGGGCTGAGTTGGAAATTCTGCAGAAAAACATTCTGGCCGACTTTCGATCGATCGAGTCTAACCTTCGATCAATCGAGCCAGGCTGAAATGCACTAATACATCTGCAGTCTCTCGATTCCAACTTTACATGAATTACACAACTTTGAGCAAGCCTAAATAAGACTAAACATATTGTTTTGATCATGATTTGCCAACATTACACATTAGAGTTCTAAATACATAAACTCCTAAGTCTTTAGAACCTAACAAGTTTGTATAAGAGACATTTTCCTAGAAAGAATGAAGAGAATTAATTAGTAACTTTCCGTCCAGGGTGGTAGAAGCCTAATGAATTTTTCGTTTTGATATCATAATGCCCTTTAAAGCTTGGAAGCATAATTAATTTTACTTTTACATATCGTAATACTCTTTAACAATTGGCTTTATTAGCTTTTACAGGGTTATGGTTGTGATGATGCATATGGTATTGACTGTTCTGCAGTTGCGGTTGTCGGGGATTTTACCAAATCAAGGAGTAATAGAGAAAGAAGAAGATGAGCACATCAAGTAAATTGTGATTGACTTGGAGGCACAATTGAATGTTATACTTAGACAATATTTGTCCTCATATGCAAAATAACTAAAAGGTTTTTACAAACTTGTCTTTAGGATACAACCAAGTGATTGGGTTCTACAAATAGCAATTTTAGAGAATATTCACAGGATTTCTTGTTGTATCAGAATTATCATATACACGTATTTATGTTCGTACCATGTGCTTATGTATTGTATACACAAATACATAAATATCTAAACTAAATTACCATATTCATCCTCCAAGTTTAATCCCTGTGTAGTTTGCCAAAAACAAAGGAATCTCCTTGCAACCAAAACTCAACTGTGGGTCTAGTTAAAGCTCCTAGAGCTAAAGCATGTTTACTTTCTTTTTTTCACGCAACTAAAAGACACCCTCTTAATGTGTTTTGCTTATTTCCAATAGTTCATGAGAGATGTGGATTGATTTTATAATTTAAGGTGAAATTGAAGTTACTTCAATAATTAAGGGGAGAAAACTGTAATTAACTTAATTTTAGTGGGTTCCACTTAGTTTAACTCATAAAGTCTTTTGTCGTTGAATAAGAGATATGAAGTTCAATCTCCTGGCTATACCAAAACCAATTAGTGTTGGTGTCTTGGGCTTCTGATGATAATGAGCAATCACCATAGAGTCGACACTATAATAGTAGTAACTAGTGATGTGGCACAACCGATATGGAGCTAAGAACTCGAGTTTACTAAACTTGTGAACTTGCATAGAACTTAATTTTTGGCAAAACAGTTTTTAGAGGTTATTGTTTAGAAATTGCTTATTTTTGGTAACTTATTTATATAAGTGGAATAAAAAGCTAAAAGCTAACTTATTTTGAAAAAGTTTAAAATAAGATTATTTAAAATAAAACTGTGACAAAAACTAAAGCGGACTCACAAATATATATAAAATAATGGGAAAAAACTTCATAATCACTTTCCCAATGTCACATAACTAAGTAAAATAAAATAAAATAAAATAACACAACTAAATAAAATGCTATTATTTAGAAGAAAAAAAAAATTTATTGTGAATCAAGTGCATTGCACAACAAGACACATGTCATCTTCCTAATGATAGTTGGAGCCCAATGATACAAACCTTTTCCTTTTACTAAAGACACATACTTTGCCTTCATTTCATTCCATCTTTCTTTCTTTCTTTATCAGTCAAGGCAAAGAGGTTTGCTAAGGGGTGTTTTATTTTTGGGCTATATAACATTTAAAACGGCCCAAAGCCCACCAGCCCATTCTACAACAATAACTCAGACCCACGACCAAGTGGGCATACACGCAGATATGTTGTCATATTCAGTACCAAAAGTGAACCGTTCTGTTCCTAGGTAAAAGAAATCCAATCGGTTTTGGTCCAATACTCCTATCAGAGTCTCACCTAGCTGTGTTCTGCTGTTAATTGCGATGGGAATTTGGTACCTTCCAAAGTGGACTCGAAGACCCAACAAAACTTTCTTAAGTCCGCAGCTGCCCTCTCATTTGGATTTGGTTGAGCCCAATTGTCCCTTTACCCAACTCAACAAAAATTCCAAAGTTGGGCCAGAATTCTCCATCATTTTCTGTACCCATCAAATAGGAACACAAACCAGAGAAACATTTCAAGGACTACATAGAGAATTGTTTTGAGGTAACAGTGAATACACTGAATAGATGTATTAGACAATTTTATTTAGATGATCAATTATCAATGCTAGCTTAATCTTATTCCCTCAATTTAAGGCAAACACAGATTACCTCAACGTGTCTTTCCTTATTCTTGTAGGTCTGAAATTCAGGCTTGATAGAAGATCAATCCATTGAAGCTCTTGAAGTGGATTTTACAAACAAGTTTATTGGAGGTGGTCCTCTAGATAGAGGTTGTGTCAGTTGGAAGACAGGGCTGAGGTTGTCAACTCAATAACTTGCATCAAAGTTGGCTATCCAGGATGTTACTCAATACTTCTTTGAAATGAAGAAGGAAAAAAAGGTAGGACTAGCTAGGAAGTCTAGAGGTTGTGTATGATATGTGTTTGTCAATTCCGCAGTTCCTTTTCATCATAGATGAGTAGAGGAGAAGGGTGGCAATCTTAATCCTGAATATTTCTTATCCACCCTTCATGCCACTGCTCTGCACTTAAAGAGTTGTACATTGTTCTACCTTTGAAAAAGAGGACAAAATTTTTTTTTTTTTTTTTTCTTTAAAATTTCTCGGGTCATGCAAAATGTTCTATGCAATGTACATATAATATTTAAGTTATTTAATATTTCGTACTTCTGTAAACCTCTCTATCTTGTACAGAAGTGTATGGTTTTCCCTTTGAATTCTGGTTGAAGAGATTATATATTTTCCCCTGTTGGTTTAAAGCAGCGGCAAATATAATTTTGTCATATGCACTGCAGTAATTGATTTTCAGAATATGCGAATCAGGTCCTGCACATGTTACATGGATAGGCTTGACCATATCTTGTTCAGGTCCTATAAAATCTGCTGTCATTTGATATTTGTTGAAGTCTGCAATTGTGTAAAAAAAAACCGATGCAATTCATCAGGTCCGGCTCCTCTTCAGTTATTATTTCTCCCATTATCTCCAGTTTTAAAACGGATGCAATTCATCTGGCAAGACCGAATCTAAGGATCATTTATATTTCACAAAGACTCTATTTTGTTCAATGGCAATTAATTACCCACCAACAACACATTCGCTGCTCTCCTTGAGTCCTTCCATCATCTCATTCCCACTAAAATCCTTTAACATCGCTCTCTATCTCTTTCAGATTTTTGCTACAGCTTCAACATCGCCCTTGCATGGTATTTCTCTAAGATAGGCGACCAACCTATTGGAGAGAATGCTCGTATCGTGTATTCTTCCGAAAGGGAGAAATTTGGTGCAGATGTGATTGAAGAAATTAATCTGCTTATCATTCCCAAAGAAGTCATTTCTTGCTAAAGCTGGAGCTCTTTTTTGAGTTTGTGTTAAATTGTTAATGATTTCCATAGAAAATGAAAAGATAGTGGTGGAGCTGTAGTACATCAATTGTATTGAAAGCTTCCTTTCTCTGATTAAAATGTACTACCCTTGGGGACTAAATTGGGTGAATGCAAGGCTCGTTTCTGTATTTGCTGCTCATGTAACCATTGTACATTATCTTGATTAATGAATTTTTTTTTTTCATCAAAATTTTTTTGTTGGAATTTAGTACAAATGGGGTCCCTATATTTTTTTTCTTCTTTGAGAAAATTTTCCCTAGGCAGTATTTGTGTCCTTGCATGAGATATTACAGAATAGGTATAAAAATATTAATTGCAGGAAATTTTCGTGGAGTAATTTGACAAAATTTGTTTGCTTCTAGAGTTGCAAATGCATCAGACTTTGTGTTTGAATCTTGCAATTTCTTCATAGTGCCTCTCTAGAGTCACTGCTATGACAGCGATGTTGTATTTGCTTTCCTTTTTGAGTGCAAGCCTTGGGAAATACGTAGAGTTACCAATCAGAATATGAAATGAAAACTTCAAAATTGTAATTTGATTATATTTGTTTTCCTCTTGCACTTTGATCTTTTTTTTTTTTTTTTTTTTGGATTTGCTTTCAATTTGATTCATCAATTTTGATACATCATAGATGCTGATAGAGAGAAGATGTCAAGGTCATATGGAAAATTTGCTCAGTACTTGAGCAAAATCTTAGACGTTTGTTTCTCATAACACCATAATGCATACAACATAAAAGGTTGGTTTATTATTAAAAGAGAGTTGATAGGTAATTGTATAATTTACTGATGCTAGTTTTTGTCTTGATGATGGAGTTTATCTTCATGATCCAGCAACCATGGTCGCTGCTATTGATGCTTCACGTATGACTTACCCAGAGGGTGTGGTTAGAGTCCAGACATGTGGCATCATTAAGGGACTGACAATATTATACAACAAACAGAAGAGATAGGACTTTTGGAAACCTAAAATCAGCAGATGCAACTGCTTGATTTTTGGTTCCTTAATTTCTTTGCAGACCACATAGGCTGAAATGAGTTGGTTTTTTTATTTGGGTTGCAGGATCCCATTCCTGTATCAGATAATGGGGTTCTAACCATAATCATGAATTTTATGATTAAAACTAAATGTTCAATTTGTGTATAAAACACCCTTGAACGTTTAGATCCCAAATACAAAAATATCAATTCAAGCTTAATGTCAAACAATAAATGTGCAGAACATGAACATAAGTTAATAACCGAATTGATAAATAATCTAAACCATATATAATCACAATCACAGCAGTAATTAAATGGTAAAGATAAAGAGAAGAGAGATGCAAACACAATGACAACACACAATGTGTTATCGAAGAGAAAATCGAAGCCCTTGGCAAAAAACCTCTCCACCGTCCTCCAAGTGGTCAATAATCCACTAGAAAATGTAGTTAGGATACATGAACAGCAATAGACCCTCCAAGCCTAATCTACCCAATATACCTAAGCCCTCCAAGCTTCTTGCTCTAACGAGGTTGCGCCGAACCTTTTTCTTTTCTAGCTTACTGGATTCCGCTATAGCCCATAGCATCAACCAATATGAATTAGTCCCTTTCGAACTGCTTCCCAAAGCACCAAATAAACCTTCTCACAAATGTGGGTATGGTGAGAAAATGATTTGGCTAAGAACCTCTCAAGGATTTAACAATAGAGAGGAAGAGAGTAGAGGAATTTGAAGAGTCTCTTAGATGAAGATTGTGGATGAATCAATCTTGTTTTTCTCTAGGGTTTCTCTCTCAAAATTCTCTATCTGGAAGCTCTCTACATTTCGTGGGTATAAGGGTCTATATATAGTGGTGTGTGTTTGAAATGCGAAGAGTCAGGTTTTTCCCAAACAAGGTGGTTTGGCGGCTTGGCCTCATGACTGGTTTGAGTCACAAGTTCCAGCCGCGAGTTAACGATCTAGCCAGCCTGGGACTTTTTTCCTGTAGTGCGACAGCTGGCGTGAGCCTTCAACTCCCCTACATGCTTTACACGTGTGCTGCAATTGGCAGCTTGCCAGTCGCAAGTCAGCCACGAGTCCTAGCCGCGAGTCTCTGCATCCTTGCACAAACTTGAGCATTTTTTCACACTCTCTCACACACTACCTTTACATGAATCCTACCTAAATATAGGGTTACTAATTGCTAAAATACAAGCAAATTTGGCACGGAATAAAGCCAACAAGATGGTTGATTAAATTCAACCTTACAAAAACAGTGTAGAGTTAGAGAGTGTTTCCCAATATCCTGAAATTTTTGTATAGAAAAAAATTCTTTAAAAAAATGGTTAGTCATTAAAAAGAAAAAAAGAAAAAGAGAGATCCAAAGTTATTGTGCTCCGACTGACTCATTTGTACTTTCTAATTTCTATGCAATGAACCAGGTTTGGTGAAGTCACTGAATGGACTGATAAACCCACAGTGAAGGTTGCAGTTACTTCTGATGCTCCCGCTCTAGTCAAATTGCTCCCACATAACAAGGGTCGAGCACTTGATGTTTTTCTATTAATGTACTTCGTATTGGGGAATCTGATTTGGTCACTGCCTCAGTCTTGATGCTGTATGGTATTATAGAAAATAACAAGATTGTAATTTTTTTTTTTCTTGAATAAATAAAATCCTTCTGGTGTAACTAGTTACAACTATTGAAATCCAATAAATATTTTCTGGGAAAGCTGAAATGATCCAAAACTGCAAAAAGATAATAATGTTGTACCAAGATGAAAGGAGGCTGTCTTTAGGTGGTTTTGATATACCATGGATGAGGCTTTCGGTGAAAATTTTGTGTTTTAGCCATTTATGTTATTTGCATTATTATGATAAACATGAAAAAGATATTGCATTACCTTCTTTCTTTCTATCTTTCTTTCTTTCTTTCTTTCTTTTTTTTTTTTTTTTTTTTTTTTTTGCGTCTTTTAAATTATTTAATAGGATATTTCTATGTATTTGTTACGTTCAAATATACACAAGAAAAAACATACGTATGCGGAAGCATAGATGCAGACAGACATGTATGGGTAGCTATCAACCTATAGGTCTTTTTTTTGGTTGTGTCAATGTGTAGCCATTTTGATGTTTTTTATTTATTTTTTTAATATGTTCACTCTTTTGAGTCTTTTCAACTCATCTACAATTTTCACCCACCCTTCAAATTCAATTTTTATTTTAAATGAGGCACATAACATTCCCTCTTTTTTTTTTGTACCACCTTCAAACTTGTCTTGATGCTAACTGGTACAATAAGAACGTTCTCACTCCAAAATGATAACTAGTAAAGTGAATTTCTTCTTTATCAAATTTTGAGCATTTGTGTTCTACAAAACGAACCACTTGGGTGTTGACTAGTTTGGCCTTTAAGGCATCCTGATTTGTTTAGATTATACAAATCTTCAACTTTTGATCACAATCATGACCACCTGCAAGTTTATTAATATCAATTTCACAATTTGGCTAGTAAGGTTGAATTTAATCAATCATCTTGTTGGCTTTATTCCGTGCTAAATTTGCTTGTATTTTAGCAATTAGTAACTCTGTATTTAGGTGGGATTCATGTAAGGGTAGTGTGTGGGAGAGTTTGAAGAAATGCTCAAGATTGTGCAAGGATGCAGAGACTCGCGGCTGGGACTTGCGGCTGACTCGCGACTAGCAAGCCGCCAACTGCAGCACACGTGAGAAGCATGTGGGGAGGTGCAGGGTCACGCCAGCTGTCGCACTACAGGACAAAAGTTCTAGGCTGGCCAGGCTGTTAACTCGCAGCTGGAACTTGCAACTCAGACCAGTCGCGAGGCCAAGCCGCCAAATCACCATGTTTGGGAAAAACTGACTCTTCGCATTCCAAACACTCACCACTCTATATAGACCCTTATACCCACGAAATGTAGAGAGCTTCTAAAGAGAATTTCTAAGAGAGAAACCCTAGAGAAAAACAATATTGATTCATCTACAATCTTCATCTAAGAGACTCTTCAAATTCCTCTACTCTCTTCCTCTCCATTGTTAAATCCTTGAGAGGTTCTTAGCCAAATCCTTTTCTCACCACACCCACATCTGTGAGAAGGTTAATTTGGTGCTTTGAGAAGCAGTTCAGAAGGGACCAATTCATATTGGTTGATACTATGGGCTATAGTGGAATCCGGTAAGCTAGAAAAGAAAAAGGTTCGGTGCAACCTCGTTGGAGCAAGAAGCTTAGAGGGCTTAGGTACATTGGGTAGATTAGGCTTGGAGGGTTTATTGCTGTTCATGTATCCCAACTACATTTTCTAGTGGATTATTGACCGCTTGGAGGGCGGCGGAGAGATTTTACGTCGAGGGCTTCAGTTTCCTTTTCGATAATGATAGGCCACAATCTGAATGACCCCTTGTGATTAACCATAATTAATTAATTTAGCCAAGTTATTAATTAATCAATTAATCATGCAATTGCGTGGAAGCACAAACAAATCACCAAAAACTAAATATGCAGCGAAAATTAAATAACACGGTGATTTGTTTACGAATGGAGAAAACCCTAACGGCAAAAACCCCACCGGGTGATTTTCAGGTCACCACTCCCGAAACTCCACTATTATCAAATCAAGCGGTTACAAGAAAGGAATCCCAAGTACCTTACCAACCTACAGTTGAACCCTTACCCCAATACCCAATTGGACTTGATCTGTAGTGACAATTTCCACTTTTGATGCACGGCTCCCAAGTACGTGACTAACCAATGCGCGAATCCCAATACGCGACTTCAGAACACCAACTTGAGAAAGAATGGTTGGCTGCAAAGTTCTTCAGTTCATCCACTTGATGAATAGCAGGAAGATGCTTGGTTACAAAACCCTATGGTGCAAAGACACAGCAACTTCTTGATGAAGGATGAACTAGGTCAAGAACTTCGTCTGTTGAGCACAATTTGCATAAACAGAGATTGCTCAATGATAATACAACTTGTGTCACCCAAAACGGCTCTTAAAATAATCCTTTTATATGTTTAGGGTTAGAAGAAAAGAAGCCCCAAAAACACATTCACGGATCCCAAGAAAATCAGATTGGAATTCTGACTTTTTAATTCTCGACAGATAGCAGGTGTCGAGGTAGCTATCGAGAGGTGTCGAGCTTTAAAAATTCTGCACTTCAACTTGCTTTTTCTTGGACAGACTTGATGATTTCAACACTTGACCTTGAAACATTGTTTCTTGAAGTATTAAAAACACCTAGAACTACCCAATTACAAGCAGAGTGCGTTTTGTCAAAGGATTAGCCAATTTACATAATCAAGTGACATATGTTCTTAAACAAGTTAAAACATATATGTCCTAACAATCTCTCCCTTTGGCAATCCGTGACAAAACCACAACAAACAAATGAGCATATGAGAGAAGTCATAAATCACTCAACTCATATTCACTTGTTGAATACAATAAAATCTATCCTAACACAAACTCTTGAAAAACTTTGCAAGAAGAGAGCTTATGATAAGTAGACTTTGACAACCTGTATTTCTGAAACACTTTAAAACAAAACTCATCAAGGCATCTTGTGTGAAACAGAAATAATTAGATTGCATACAAGTATAAAGAACATGTGTATAAAGATAGAAAAGAAACAACACATGAAGAGAGAGGTGAAAGAAACATACATCAACATATATAATAGATAAGATAAGTACAATGTCTGTAAAAATGGTCAAAGGACCTCATATACAAGACCAATGTATCTAAGAGATAAGAAAAAAATACATATAGCCTCACTACATCCCTCAAAAATATGATAACACTCCCCCTATCAAAAATGTCCTATGCCAAAAATGTCCTATGCTAACTCTCCCCCTAAGATGACTACTCTCATAGCCCAAAACTACTCCCCCTTTTTGTCACGAGTGACAAAAGGTAGAGTGTCATGTAGACATCTCATCGGCAGAGCTAGCATCCCCATCATCATCATCATCCTCATCATCCTCAGAATCTGAAGCTGCTGGAGTAGGTGGTGAAGGAGTAGCCTCTGGAGCAAATCCACCCATGGTCGCCTGCCGTCGTGCAATACGACCAACACGAACATTCACCTGATACAACTCAGCAGAGAGTGTATCAAGGCGAGTGTCCATGCGCTGCAGCTGCGCCATAATATCTCCAAGGGATACATCGCTCGAAGAGGAAGAAGGAGCAGATGTAGATGGAGCGGATCTGGATGGTGCTGAACGGGAAGGAGGAGTGGCACCTGGCTGTCTCGACCTGAACTGCGCCTCACTACGTTTTACGGTAGCAGCGTCTATGGCAGATATGTGTGTGAAGTGGTCGGACACAGGAAAGGGAACAGAAAAATGGCGTAGAATCCGCGTGATAGCCGAAGGAAAGATGAGCTTATCACGGGACGCCGAATCAAGATAGACCTCTATGATAGACCGGATGAAGTGAGAAGGGAAGTCTATGGTCAAATGCTCAAGAAGAGAAAGAAAAAATCGAGCACGAGGCTCTGTGATAGAGTTATAGTGAGAAAGAGGATGGAGAACAAAAGTCATCACCATGTTCATGAATCTAGGACCTTTAGCAAAAGGCCTACATGATGTGAACTGATGCTCACCCCAATCAGCAGGACGCTGACAGAAGGCAGAGATGAGCTCATCTTTGGACACAGTCCTCAAACGCTCACAAGAGGGGTAATCAGGAAACTCTATCCTAGGTACCCTATGCACATCCGCAACAAGCTGCGGTGTGACAGGGATGCGCATACCTCGAACGCGAGTAATAAAATGAGGTACTGAAAGATCAATCCCGTGGATGTTGGAGTAGAACTCCTGTATCAGCACGAGAGGGCAAGTGACCGGGATGTCACACAGTGACCCCCATCCCCTACTGTGGATGACAGAGGGAAGGTCAGTGTCGGCGAAGTCCGCCAGAATGACTTGGCGTTCCGAATGAACACCTCGTCTAGAAAAGTTCTCCGAAAATGCCTTATGGGCATCTCCATCACGGAACCGAAGATCAAAGGAAGCAGAATCAGAAGAAGTAGATGCTCCAGAACGCAGAGGGTTCCGAGCAGGAGTAGATTTACGTTTAGGTGCCATAGACACGACTAACGTAAAAAGAATGAGAAAAAGATAGAGGGGGAAACAATCAGAAAAGTCCCAAACACAGTTCAAATATATCAAATATGTTGAACAAGAATTACGTATGCATGGGAATGCATGAACATGTGACATGCAAAGGAAAAACATCATGGGCTCAGCCCAATCCAATCCTAGCAGCACACAAACATAAGGCACACATCTAAATGCATGTAAATATCATTAGAATGCAAATGTAATGCAATGTATGACATTTTGAAATCATTTAAGCACAAACCCAACCCAAATTTTCAATAAAAACTCAACAATTTTGAAAAACCCCAAATTTTATGAAAAATCCCAAAAACTAGGTTTTCAAAACATGAAATGCATGAAAAATGAAGAGAATAGCGATCTTACCAAGTGATTTGAGCAAGAAATGAGCAAGATCCAAGTGGGTTGAAGGATTTGAGTGAAAGGAGAGTGAAAGGGAGATGAACAGGCACGGAGAGATCGAGAGAAATCGAGAGAAATGAGTTCAGAATCGCGATCTGCATTTAAATAGGATCCTCACTAATTCTCGACAGCAGAGGTGTCGAGAGGTATCGAGGAAGCTGTCGAGGAAGGTATCGAGGAAAATGCCTTCGACAGATGCAGGTATCGAGAGGTATCGAGATGCAAGGAGAAATTCAGAATTGAGAATCTCGATCGATCGCGAAGGTGTCGAGAAGGTATCGAGGAGGCAGAAGAAATCTCGATCGATCCGAAAGGTGTCGAGACAGGTGTCGAGAAAGAATACACAAACAGCACAATTGAATCTCGATCGATCCAACAGGTGTCGAGGATCTGTCGAGAGGACAGAGACTTTCTCGATCGATCCATCAAGTGTCGAGGAGGTGTTGAGATTGCAATAAGAAACAACATGAGAAGCTCGACAGATGATCAGGTATCGAGGAGGTGTCGAGGTAGGTGTCGAGCTCACATAAAAATGCAATTTTTCAAGAAGGGAAAAACACAGACATGAATGCAATCTAACACACATCTCAATCAAAGATCCACTGAAGTGATAAACCTCTCAAAACATCTCTCAACAAGAAAATGAGCACAAGGATCATGCAAAACACACACACACACTAAACAAGTCTAACCAATTTTATATTTCAAAAACAAGTTTTGACAGTTTAGTGAGCATACATTAGCACATGTAAAACCTTTGTGATGGCCAAATCACATTGTACCTGCACATGTATCAAATGTAGCAAAGAATATTGCGTGTTGTGTGTGAAAAACATCGCAAGATTGCATATGTGTATGGATGTTATGACGATCTGGGATATGAGAAAATAACTTTTAACTCACACACAATCATAACTGTTTGATGGGGACTATCACCTTAGAGGTATATCCTATAACTCCCACATCTCCTAGAAAATACGCTTGCAACCATATTTAAAGCATTTTTAATCTCTTTGCTTTTTATTTCCTTTGCATATTTTCTTTTTATTTTATTTAGCATATCATACATGGGCATAAAAAGAAGAAAAGAAATACCCAAGATGTTAAGCATTTGACATCGCACTTTTGCTATGCTGAAGCATACGAATGTCTTTGACACTGCACTTTTGCTATGCCGAAGCATACAGGTGTCATATTATGATTGGCAGGCAACAGTGGTGAGATGGTTATTTATGCCTTTCTCTTAGGATTTCTAGTCCTATCCGTCAAAAAGAGTGATATGAGTGTTAAGTTTTAAGAGATAACCTAATCTTACTCATCACAAACAAGAGCCACAAAGCTCACTTGCTTAGTTGTGCATAGAGATGCTCATCCAAGCTACAAGAGATACAAAGTTTTAGAAAACTTTGTTTCATTGGCCATCCAAGGTACACAAATACCAAAGTACACAAAACACACACTGTTTTTGTATTTTTCAATTTTTCAATTTTTTTTTTAAATTTTTATATCAAAAACAAAATAAACAAAACTGAAAGTAAACACACAAAACATATTAACAAAACAAAGCAAAAACTAGACTGACTCAGCAGAAAAGTAAAACACACAAGCAATGCAATAAACAGAAAAACAAGAAGAGAAAAAGAAAGTGATGAAATCACTTAAAGTCCTTTTTCTTCCACACCTTGGAAGAACCTTTCCTTTGATTGAAACCTTGAACAGGCGGTGAGGGGGAAGAATTCAAACCGTTCAAGTTTGAAATGAACATGAGGGCTTTCAGAAGATCTCCAAGAGGAGCAAGGGAGGATGGAAGCTGATTATGGTTTCCAGATGCTATCACACCATTGCTCTGTTGAGTGGCTAACCACTTATAGCAATTTGGTCTAGTATGACCGGCAGCTCCACAATGATGACAGAGAAGCTGCTTCTTTTGTTTAGGCTTTTGAGAGTTAGCCTTCTTAGCCCTAGGGTTTTTAGCATCTTTCTTATCTTGCTTAGGGGGTGCTCCTAAAATAGATTTCCCTTTGTCTAAGTTCTCACTAGCTAATTCAGTTTTAACATCAATTTCAGTATTATTAGCAGGAGGAACAAAAACAGTATTGCTAGTAGAAGCAGTATTAGAGAAAGAAATACCATACCCCAAACCAGTTCGATCTGAAGCAGATTTCTGATTGCTAAGCATCTCATCAAGCTTTGCACTTGAAGTCCTCTCTAGTTGAGCTCTGACTTGAAACAGCTCTGCTTCAAGCTTCTTGGTCTTCTCAGCCAAAAAGTTGTTTTCAAATCTCAGTGCTCCAATGGTTTGATTCGCTTCATCAACCTTTGTGGACAACTCTTCACGTTCAAGTTCCACATCACTGAGCTTCTTGGTGGCCAGCCTATATAATTTCTCATGTTTTTCAGAGATCTTGTAAAGCTTCTCATAGGCTGAATGGATATCATCTTGATCATCCATCTTCTCAAATTTTGACTCCACCAGTTCTTCTTCTTCATCCACTTCTTCAACAATCCCTTCAGTAGGATTGACTGTGGCAGTAAAGGCATTTAGGATTCCGTCATCCTCATTGTCGGAATCATCTTCAGGCTCAGTGTCACTTAGGGTTACAGCAAGGGCCTTGCTTTTCCCAATGCTCTTCAGATATGTAGGACACTCATGTTTCATGTGTCTGAACCCATGACAACCAAAGTACTTTGGTCCTGTGGGAACAGTATACTGACCGCCCTCCTTAGCATCCTTCTTCCCTTTGTCTTGGCTTTTGAACTGAGAAGAACTGAACTGCCTGCGGTCCTTGTCGAAGCTCCTTCCATTGGCATTCTTCATGAACTTTTTGAACTGCCGTGTAATGTAGGACTTCATCTTTGAATCTTCATCATCGGAAGACTCATCTGTATCACTGCTCTTCGCCTTCAAGGCCATGCTTTTGCCTTTATTGGACTTGCCAATCCTGGATAACCCTATCTCATAGGTCTGTAAGTTTCCAACCAACTCAGTCAAAGGAATCTTGTCTATATCCTTTGATTCCTCAATTGCCGTAATCTTGGCATGAAATCTCTTAGGTAGAGATCTGAGCACCTTCCTTACAATCTTGGGTTCAGGGATGGTTTCCCCAAGATTGAAGGCTGAGTTCACTATGTCCTTGAGCTTGGCATATAACTCATCAAACGACTCATCCTCTTCCATCTTTATTTCTTCAAAGCTTGTAGTGAGCCTTTGAAGCTTTGAGTCTTTGACAGCCTTTGTGCCTTCATAGGTTGTCTGGAGGATGGTCCAAGCCTCCTTAGCAGTTTCAGTTGAGGATATCTTCTTGAACTCCTCATTGGTGACTGCGCTAAAAAGGGCATTCAGCGCTCTGCTGTTGAAGTTGGCCGCCTTGATCTTAGCATCATCCCAATCGGCCGGTTCTTCTTTTGGCTTAGTCCAGCCAATCTCTACAGCTTGCCACACCTTTTCATCTAAAGATTGCAAGAAAGCTCTCATGCGTACTTTCCAGTATGCATAGTTAGTGCCATCAAATAAAGGAGGTATAATCAATGATTGTCCTCTATCCATGACAAACAGGGGTCAATGGATCAAACACAGCAAAGATTAAATCCTAATCAGAGTGTGCCTGCTCTGATACCACTTGATAGGCCACAATTTGAATGACCCCTTGTGATTAACCCTAATTAATTAATTTAGCCAAGTTATTAATTAATCAATTAATCATGCAATTGCGTGGAAGCACAAACAAATCACCAAAAACTAAATATGCAGCGGAAATTAAATAACACGGTGATTTGTTTACAAATGGGGAAAACCCTAACGGCAAAAACCCCACCGGGTGATTTTCAGGTCACCACTTTCGAAACTCCACTATTATCAAATCAAGCGGTTACAAGAAAGGAATCCCAAGTACCTTACCAACCTACAGTTGAACCCTTACCCCAATACCCAATTGGACTTGATCTGTAGTGACAATTTCCACCTTTGATGCACGGCTCCCAAGTACGTGACTAACCAATGCGCGAATCCCAATACGCGACTTCAGAACACCAACTTGAGAAAGAATGGTTGGCTGCAAAGTTCTTCAGATCATCCACTTGATGAATAGCAGGAAGATGCTTGGTTACAAAACCCTATGGTGCAAAGACACAGCAACTTCTTGATGAAGGATGAACTAGGTCAAGAACTTCGTCTGTTGAGCACAATTTGCATACACAGAGATTGCTCAATGATAATACAACTTGTGTCACCAAAAACGGCTCTTAAAATAATCCTTTTATATGTTTAGGGTTAGAAGAAAAGAAGCCCCAAAAACACATTCACGGATCCCAAGAAAATCAGATTGGAATTCTGACTTTTTAATTCTCGACAGATAGCAGGTGTCGAGGTAGCTATCGAGAGGTGTCGAGCTTTAAAAATTCTGCACTTCAACTTGCTTTTTCTTGGACAGACTTGATGGCTTCAACACTTGACCTTGAAACATGGTTTCTTGAAGTATTAAAAACATCTAGATCTACCCAATTACAAGCAGAGTGCGTTTTGTCAAAGGATAAGCCAATTTACATAATAAGTGACATATGTTCTTAAACAAGTTAAAACATATATGTCCTAACAGATAACACATCATGTGTTGTCCTTGTGTTTGTATCTCTCTTCCCTTTATTTTTACCATTTAATTACTGCTATGATTGTGATTATTTATGGTTTAGATTGTTTACCAATTCGGTTATTAGCCTATGTTCATGTTCCGCACATTTATTATTTGATATTAAGCTTGAATTGATATTTTTGTAATTGGAGTCTAAACGTTCATTGTGTTTTATACACATATTGAACATTTAATTGGTATCAAAGCGGGTACACTTGTTGTAGTTTAAATACCTAAGTGTGATCCCTGACCCATTGTTGAGATGGATAGGTCTAAATCTCTTAATGTACCACCATTTTTTGATGGTAATAATTATGCTTTTTGGAAAGTCCGAATGCGGGCGTTTTTGTGTTCTATTAATGATGATGTATGGGATGCAGTTGAAGTAAGTTGGACCAAGCCGGAGGCTACCAAATCCATGTGGGATAAGGCAGCTCTTGCAGCGGCTAGTGCAAATAGCAAAGTCTTGAATGCTATTTTCTGTGGTGTCTCTCCAGAAGAATTTCACAGGATTTCACATATTACTATTGCTAAGAAAGCATGGGAGATTCTGGAGACAATGTATGAAGGAACTAAGAAAGTGAAGGACACCAAACTACAAATGTTGACCTCTCGCTTTGAGGAGCTCAAGATGGGCGAGGATGAGTCCTTTGATTCCTTTTACAGTAAGCTGAACGAGGTGGTTGTTGGCAAATTCAATTTGGGGGAAAAGACGGAGGATTCTAAAATAATAAGGAAGATCCTTCGGTCACTGCCAGAAAGTTTCCGTCCCAAAGTAACAGCTATTGAAGAGCAAGAATTTTGACGACATTAAAGTTCAAGAGCTGGTTGGTTTATTGCAGACCTATGAATTGTCACTGCCCACACAGAAGAAGAGCAAATCTCTGGCTCTTAAAACAATTGATGAGAGGCTAGTATCTCATGACTCTTCAGATGTGGATGCAGTAGATAAAGATGTGGTGTATCTTGTGAAAAACTTCCAGAAGTTCTTAAAACTCAAGAACAGTGGAAAATCTGGTAACAAAGTGAAGTTTCAGAGGTCTGAGAAGGAGAAAAAAGAATTCAGAAGGAAAGATGGAAGAGATTCCTAATCTTCACAAGGAATTACGTGCTTCAAATGTAATGAACATGGTCACTTCAAAAAGGAATGTCCCAATTATTTGAAGTCAAAGGGCAAGGTCTATGCCACTACTCTAAGTGACTTGGACTTATCAAATTCTGACTCTGAGAATAGCTGTGACAGGGAAGGAATTACTCCGCGTTTATGGCCATTGAACATGTTGATCCTCGGAGGAACTGAATCAACTTGTACAAGAACTTGGAGAACACAGTGATGAGGAATCCATAGGGATTGTTCAGGAATCAGATGCTGAAAAGGATAAAGATACAGCTAGTCTTCAAGAGAATTACATCTTACTTCTTGAGAAATCGGGAGAGTATACAAGGGTGGCGAAGGCGGCTGTGAAGAAGATGAAGAGAGCAGAGGAGGATTACAAAAGTCTCCTAGTCAGATATAAGGAGGCAAAGTGTGAGATTGAAACACTAAATGGTGAGCTATTAGAAGCTTATACAAAAGTGAGATTTCTTGAGCAAGAGGTAGTGCAAGCACATGCCAAGATAGTTAGGGTCTCTTCCAAGAAGTTGGAAGATGTTATTTCATCCCAAAAACATTTCTCAAACAAGTCCGGTTTAGGTTATATTGGAGAAAGTAGCTCATCGGCCAATGTCACCAAAGAAGTGAAATTTGTGAAGGCCATAGAGTCGATTGTAGAAGAATCTGTTCCTGAGAAAGTTAAGGTTGAACAGAAAAAGAAGGTGGCTGATCAACGAGTGTTAAATAAGTCTCGTAATCAATCTGAAGCCAGATTTGAAGCTAGAGGAAGATCATTGCCAAGATCACAATGGGGTCCTAGAATGAATTATGTTTATCACTATTGCGGATTGCAAGGACATACCAGACCCAACTGCCAGAAGCTGAGAGCATTGAACAATGCAAGCGCTCATCGGTCACGAGGAAGAAGAAATGACAAGAATTCTTGGGGTGGTAAGCAACCAAAAAGTCAAAACAGTGATCCCAGGATGATGGACATGATGAAGATGATCGGTGCTTTCACCAATTGCTTGTAAAGCTTTACAAGAAGATTTGAAAGTCCTAACTCTCGTACCCAATCCGTTAAGGATATCACCCCAAACGCACATGACGTGTGGGTGACAAAGGGTACTCATACATAACCATTACAATATGTCCATGCATTAATACTTCCTATGTTTTGTGTATATGCTTGGTTGTGTGTATCTTGCATGTTTGATTTGAAATATTATCTATTTGTGTGTCTTCGTTTTAAAATTTTTTTACATTTTTTTTTTATCAATCTTCTTCTTACTTTTATGTCAAAAATCCAAAAATACATAAAAAGTAGAAAATCCAAAAGTTTGATCGACTTTGTTGAGTTTTGTTTCAAAGTATGTTTTGCCTTGTACCTTTGTACTAATGGCTTTGTGCATCTACGAGTTTAACTTGTTTCTAATGCACTCATATCATTGTGGGAGAGATTTTGAAATCTATGTGACTGTTGCAAATAGATCTTCATCCTTGTTATGAATGATTAAGTGAATGGTGTTGTTGATCTTGAGACATGCATAGACTTATGCCTATATATCTTCCCACTCTTTATTTTTGTTTTGCTTAAAGAGCTCACTAAATGTAAATCTCCAAATGAAAAGAGATATTGAGCTGCAAAAGCCTGTCACACATACTAGTATTTGACTAGGGAAAAGGGAAAGCAACCAAAAATAAAATGTACGATGCCCAAAAAGCCAAAGGCAAACTCATCAATTGAAATATCAAAAATTTCAGACATCGATCTCACAATGAGATGTATTGAATTAAAAGACCAAATGATGTGTTGTATATGGAGCCAAATGAAAAGCTTCAAAGTTTTATGTTATCAAGTTTTGTAGAAGGTCATATATGTTTATTTCTATAATTGAGATGGATCACATCATCTAGTGCTAATTGTGTATATTTTGGTTGAATTGATCATTGAAGCTTCACATTAGACTAAGGACTATCTCATTCTTGATACCCACACACATCACACATGTCTATGATCAATGAATGCCATATTCATTTGTGTGATTGTACTTGTTTAAATGTGTTTTCACATGCTCAATCTTTGTTGATCAAACACAAAAATATTTTTGAGTGTGTTTATTTGTTTTTGGAAAGTATTTTGTTTTTACAAAAATGTCAAAAATTTTAAAACAGTTTTTGCCCTGTTTTGGCGACTCAGTCGCGGGTTGGCCCAGTCGCATGTATTAGTCGTGAGCCCACTTCGAGATTTTTCGCAGCTCATTGTCGAGTTAATGCTTCAGTCGCGAAAAATACTTAGAATATTTTTTAAAAGTTGAGTTTTTATGTTTCTCACGGCTCAGTATGGCGACTTGTTCTCGGGTAGACGGTCCAGTCATGAGGTTACACAGAGATTTTCGCGGCTCATCTCGCGACTCTCTCACGGGTAGACCTTCCAGTCGCGAAAAGCACTTAGAAAATTTTTTCAAAATCTTGGCTTTCAGTGTTCTGGTGGCTGACCCTGGCGACTTGCTCGGGGCTTATTCCAGTTGCGAAAAAAGCGTGTTTTGCGTTTAAAAGTTAGTTTTTAAAAATTTTCAGTTTTTCCCTCGAATTTATGTGACTGTTCATTGTCTCTCTCACTCAAACCTCTCTCAAACTCACCGTGTCTCTTCGAAAAACCCCCATTCCTGCATTTGTTCTTCTCCAATCTTCAAGAAAAAGGTATGGGTGTTCTCATTCTCACTTCATAATTCATGATTTAGGTGTTATTTTCTTGATTCAGTGAGTTGTGGTTTTGATCTGTGATTTGTGTGGGTTTCATTGTTTCAAACATGGGTTTGCTTAAAATGTTGAGTTTGGCTAATTGGAGTTGGTTGTTTTTGCTGCTAAACATGTCTGCTATCATGATCAAGTCTCATTGTGCTAGTCCTAGTTCTAAACTTTGTTGTTTGATAGATTTCATACCCATTATTAGGTTTATGGGTTTGGGCTCTTTGTGATGTATATTGAGTGTGTGTTTGGCTGTTTCAAATTGACTGAGATATTAGATTCTTTGAATTATGATGTCTTGAGTTTGTGTTGCCATATTTTGTGTGTCCTACTGTCTTGAGAGTTTGTTTTTTTTTTTTTTTTTTTTGAACATGTCATGTTTATTCAGTTTTGTCCCTGTACCATCTACTTACTTTTGACTGAATGTGGTTTACCCTGGCCAAATTAAGCTGTTTTCTACTAGATACAGTTTACATCAATGCAGATTGTATTTGTTTGTGCTGTTGGTTGTTGACATGATCTAGTTACTCTGGTTCTCATATGTGGTTGATCTATACGCTATTCACTCTCAGATATTTTCTTGTAACTAACTTGTTACTAATTTGTGTGCATTTCCACATATTGGGTTTTGTTCTTGTTGTGGCATCTTCTGCTTGTTTACAAATGGCTCCCACACCTACAAAGAAGAAAACCCCTGCTAAGAAGGCTGACAAAAGGCTAAAAAATGGACCATAACTTATTTAGGTATGTTCAACACTTTGAGAGATATAGAGATTCCTTTTTAAAGGGAACCATAATACAGGAAAGGTTTGTAGATTTAGGGGATTTGAAGGACATTTTCATTCCAAAATGTTTTGAGGGCAGAGGATGGGATAAGCTGTTAAGTGACCTACCTCCAGTTTGTGAACCTTTAATAAGAGAATTTTATGCAAATTGTTAGGAAATTTAGACCCAAGTTGATAGAATTAACAAGTTTTAAATCCAAGTTGTTAATTAGATTTATTATGAATAAAACTTGTTAAAACAAACAAACATCAATATCATGTCAAAATCATACAGCGGAAAAATAAATAAGACAAGATATGATGACCCAGGAAAACCAATGAAACCAACCAGTTTCACAGTAAAAAACCTAAGGGGAAACCTTCCCGAAAAACAATCCACTATAGTAAAGAGAAGTTTCAGATTTAGTACAAAACTTTTGTCCCTAGACTCTACAATCCCCGTAGATGAACTCACAGCAGAAACCTTCTACCGCTTCAGAACCTTTGAACTCTTCAATATATGAACGCCACCCTTTGATGATGCACGAATCCCAGTACATGACTAACCAATTGCACAGATCCCAGTACGCGACTTCAATCACCAACTAGAAGAAGATGTTGGCTGCAAAGTTCTTCACTTCATTAATAATGAAGATCTAGAAGCACTTGGTTACAAAACCCTAAGGCGCAAAAGACGCAGTAGCTTCTTTCTGAGAGAATAAAGTATCGGTCACCTTTTGCATATGTTCACCTTATATTCTCTCATGTGATGGCCTCTAAAATAAGCCTTATATAGGTCTAGGGTTGTGAGAAAAGAAACCCTATACAAATACATAAGCCTGGCCCAAAAATAAAAAATCTGAATTTTCGTAACCTCGACAGATAGCAGGTGTCGAGAAGGTGTCAAGATTTAAACCTCGATAGATAGCTAGGTGTCGAGGAGTTATCGAGAAGGTGTCGAGGAGACAGGAGCTTTCTCGATCGATC
This sequence comes from Quercus aquifolioides, assembly GCA_019022515.1. NCBI lineage: Eukaryota > Viridiplantae > Streptophyta > Magnoliopsida > Fagales > Fagaceae > Quercus > Quercus aquifolioides. The sequence continues at coordinate 4,844,263 of CM032331.1, forward strand.
CACCAGCTATCAAGAAGGTGTCAAGATTGCGATAAGAAAACACCTTAGGAGCTTGATAGATAGCCAGCTGTCGAAAGGTGTCGAGAAGCTGTCAGGCTATCTGTCCACAGGTGTCGAGATATCTGTCCAGCTTTAATGAACACCTTTTCTTCACTTGTTTCTTGGTCCAATCTTCATGGCTTTAATACTAAACTTGAACAACATGTTCCTTGAAGTATTAAACACATCCTAGATCTGCCCAATTACAAGTGAAGTGCATTTTGTCAAAGGATTAACCAATTACATAAACTATGTCCTTAACAATCTCCCCCTTTGGCAATCCGTGACAAAACCACAACAAACAAATGAGATATGAGAGAAGTCATAAATCACTCAACTCATATTCACTTGTTGAATACAATAAAATCTATCCTAACACAAACTCTTGAAAAACTTTGCAAGAAGAGAGTTTATGGCTTGGAAGACTTTGACAACCTGTATTTCTGAAACACTTTAAACAAAACTCATCAAGGCATCTTAGTGTGAAATAGAAATAATAGATTGCATACAAGTAACAAGAAACATGTGTATAAAGATAGAAAAGAAACAACACATGTAAAGGTAGGTGAAGAAGACATACATCAGCATATAAATATCAAAGATAAGTACAATGTATGTAAACATGGTCACAAGACCCAAGGTACAAGAAGAAGGAAGTAAGCACTCCCCCTAACAAGATGAAACACATCTCTCCCTTACAAAGGAATGTATTTCTCTCCCTAACTTATAGAATCTTAAAAAGAAACCACAAAGTCTCCACAATTTCTCCCCAAATTCTTCCCCTTTTTGTCATGATTGACAAAGGGTACAAGAAGCTAGAAAGCTTCACCCGAGAAACATAAAGATGATCAAAGATGATCAAGGGGGCACAAAGAATACATATAAATGCATGAATGTAATGAAACAAGATGCTATGGATGACAAGATAATAGAAGGATGCAAAACATGTGAAAAAACAAATCTCTCAACAAGAAAAATGTTAAGCACATAGATCCCAAAACACACACACACACTAAACAAGTCTAACCAATTTTATATTTCAAAAACAAGTCAAGACAGTTTAGTGAGTATACATTAACACATGTAAAACCTTGTGATGGCCAAATCACATTGTACCTGCACATGTATCAAGAGTAGCAAAGAATATTGCGTGTTGTGTGTGAAAAACATCGCAAGATTGCATATGTGTATACATGTTATGACGATCTGAGATATGAGAAAATAACTTTAACTCACACACAATCATAACTGTTTGATGGGGACTATCACCTTCGAGGTACATCCTATAACTCCCACATCTCCTAGAATACACGCTTGCAATCATATTTAAAGCATTTTTTTATCTTTTTGCTTTTTATTTTCTTTGCATATTTTCTTTTATTTAGCATATCATGCATGGGCATATAAAAGAGAGAAAAGAAATACCCAACATGTTAAGCATAGACATTGCACTTTTGCTATGCTGAAGCATACAGATGTCTTTGACACTGCACTTTTGCTATGCCGAAGCATACAGGTGTCATATTATGATTGGCGGGCAACAGTGGTGAGATGGTCATTTATGCCTTTCTCTTAGGATTTTCTAGTTCTACCCGTCAAAAAGAGTGATATAAGTGTTAAGTTTAAGAGATAACTTAATCTTACTCATTACAAACAAGAGCCACAAAGCTCACTTGCTTAGTTGTGCATAAAGATGCTCATCTAAGCTACAAAAGATACAAAGTTTAGAAAACTTTGTTTCAATGGCCATCCAAGGTACACAAGTACCAATGTACACATAACACACACTGTCTTTGTATTTTCTGATTTTTCAATTTTTTTTAATTTTTTATCTCAAAAAAAAAAAAAAAAAGCAAAAAGTGAAAATAACCACACAAAAACATGTTAAGAAGAAAGAAAGATGCATATGCATCAAGGCATGATAGAATGGTGCAGATGCATGAAAGCATGATTCTAAAAGCAGATAAGAATTCAAGTAAAAAGAGTCCTACTTTAGATAGAAAGAATTAAAGCAGAGGACAAATAGAAAAGACAATTAAGTCTTAGGATCCTTTATCACCCACATAGCATGAGTCTTTGGCCGTGAAGAGGAAAAGACACGTGTCCTAGTATGACTACTAAAGGACATAGAGGAATTAGAATTCTCCTGAAATTGAGTTAAAAAACTCAAAACTTTTAATAACTCACCAAGAATAGGTACAGAGCCTTTAGACAAAGGATGAGACCTATTGGACACTCACTTATGAGGAAACAATTTGAAACAATTAGGATGAGTGTGTCCAGAAACACCACAATGGTGACAAACATGAGCAGTTTTAGAGCTACTCGGCTTCCTAGAAGTAGGTCTAACCTTAGAGGTAGACAGAGACCTCAACTTGGGACAATTTGGCCTAATATGACCAACAATATGACAATGATGACAAGTGGGGACAAATTCAAAATTTTTATTCAACCTAGGAGGAGTTTTAGACATAGGTTTAGAAACTTTAGTGTTAACATCAAAATTTTTACCTTTGTCTATCCTAGCAATAGTAGCCTTCAACTCTTCATTATTCCTTTTAAATGGGGGAACATAAAAATCTTTTTCTTTTGAGTTAGGCTCAAGAACAAGTCTGGCACTAGTTAATTTTTCAACTTAAGTTTTAAATTCAACTAGTTGCTCTTCCAAACTCTTAGTTCTGTCCACCTGAGATGAAATTTGATTTTTAAAATTCTCATTCAAATTATTGGTTTCATCCAATTTTGCAATCAAATCATCTTTTTCAAGCTTGATCTTTTTAAATTTAGCTTTTAATTTTGAAGAATATTTAAGAGATTTCATACAAAAATTATAAAGCTTGCAATAGGCATCTTGAATATCATCATCATCATTCAACATAAGATCATGCAAATCAAAACAATCAAGAGTTTTCATGACAACAGGGGTCAATGGATCACACAGCAAAAATTAACCCTAATCAGAGTGTGCTTGCTCTGATACCACTTGATGGGAAATTTAGACCCCAGTTGATAGAATTAACAAGTTTTAAATCCAAGTTGTTAATTAAATTAATTATGAATAAAACTTGTTAAAACAAACAAACATTAATATCATGTCAAAACCATGCAGCGAAAAAATAAATAAGATAAGATATGATGACCCAGGAAAACCAATGAAACCAACCAGTTTCACAGTAAAAAACCTAGGTGGAAACCTTCCCAAAAAGCAATCTACTATAGTAAAGAGAAGTTTCAGATCTAGTACAAAACCTTTGTCCCTAGACTCTACAATCCCCGTAGATGAACTCACAGCAGAAACCTTCTACCGCTTCAGAACCTCTAAACTCTTCAATATATGAACGCCACCCTTTGATGATGCACGAATCCTAGTACGTGACTAACCAATTGTGCGGATCCCAGTACGCGACTTCAATCACCAACTAGAAGAAGATGTTGGCTGCAAAGTTCTTCACTTCATCAACAATGAAGATCTAGAAGCACTTGGTTACAAAACCTTAAGGCGCAAAAGACGCAGTAGCTTCTTTCTGAAAGAATAAGGTATCGGTCACCTTTTGCATATGTTCTCCTTATATTCTCTCATGTGACAGCCTCTAAAATAAGCCTTATATAGGTCTAGGGTTGTGAGAAAAGAAACCCTACACAAATACATAAGCCTGGCCCAAAAATAAAAAATCTGAATTTTCGTAACCTCGACAGATAGCAAGTGTCGAGAAGGTGTCAAGATTTAAACCTCGATAGATAGCTAGGTGTCGATGAGCTATTGAGAAGGTGTCGAGGAGACATGAGCTTTCTCGATCGATCCACCAACTATCGAGAAGGTGTCGAGATTGCGATAAGAAAACACCTTAAGAGCTCGATAGATAGCCAGCTATCGAGATGTGTCGAGAAGCTGTTGGGCTATCTGTCCACAGGTGTTGAGATATCTGTCCAGCTTTAATGAACACCTTTTCTTCACTTGTTTCTTGGTTCAATCTTCATGGCTTTAATACTAAACTTGAACAACATGTTCCTTGAAGTATTAAACACATCCTAGATCTGCCCAATTACAAGTAAAGTGCATTTTGTCAAAGGATTAGCCAATTACATAAAATATGTCCTTAACACAAATGCTATCATAAAAGAGGATGAGCTAAATTGCTGGATCAGAGGTCGTGAATTCACCTTAGTTGCACATGATATTGATGAAGTCCTAGGGCTTGAGAGTTTAGAGGATTATGAGTTCACAAATTACAAGGACAGGATGCTATCTATAAAAACTATCCAGAATCGCATTGGTGGACAGAGAGAAGGGAGATGTCTCAACAATAATGCCTTCCCTGCTGACATAAGGTGTCTAACCACCATCATAATGTTCAATCTGTATCCAGTGAGGAAGCTGACTACAATTAACAATGCTAGAGCTATCTTCCTCATGGAGCTCAAGGAGAAAACCATCATTGACATTAGCTCCCACATATTTGACACAATTCTGGATGAGACTAGAACCACCTTTAGCCCCAAGCTGATCTTTCCTAGCCTTCTCATGCGGATTTTCAGAGCAAAAGGTGTTGCAATTTATCAAGATATCAGTTTCATGACTCCACTATCAGCCATTAACAAACAAACCATCACAAGGATACAAGTTCGTCTTCTAGATGATGAAGAGGAGGGTGACCAAGGAGAAGGTGATCCAATGGAGACTGAAGCAGAAGCTGCAGGACAGACATCCACTCCTAGAAGCAGAAGCAAGAGGAGCAGAGCTTCAACCTCATCAGCTGTACCTCCAGATGCATTTCAGATCATCTTGGAGAGGATTGATGGACTCAAAGAGGTCCATAATAAGCATACTGATAGATTGGCAGCTATCCAGGATCAACTCAACACTCTTTCAGCCAAGTTTGACAGCATTAACACCCAGCAATGACCCTTTGGTCATTCCGGTCAAAAAGGGGGAGAATTTTGTGTGAGAAGCAGCTTTTGAGGGGGAGTGCCACTCTGAGGGGGAGCAGTCAAAGACAGTGTTTATATTGCTTAATTTGTGTATATTTGTGGTTATGGTATCATGGTTTGGATTATGCTATGCTTTTATTATGGGTTTGATACTTTTTGGTAAACTATTAGAAACTCATGGATATGTTTTTCTTGTGAAACTTTGGTTTATATTTATAAAATGACGTTATTCAGTTATTGTGGTTTGTTTCCATGCATTTGTAGACTTTTATGGTTTGTATCATGCTTATGCAGCCTTTATGATTTGTACTCATGTACTTGTTGCTAAATGTTAAGCATTTTCTGTCAGTACGTCACTCTTGTGCACTTGTAGGATTTTTCCTAGATGCATATATGTTTTGTGCATTGGTTGAGTATTGGACATGAAAATGATACTTTGCAAATAAGCTTATTAGCTTGCATGTCCGGATGTTCATTCCTTGTGTGAATGAGCATTGTGATCACTATTGTATAGTGATTGCCTGTTTGGTCAAGCCATGGTCTACTGCTTTATTCCATTTTGCTTGATCGCATTATTCTTGCTCCATATGCATTTCAAGTTTTCTGCATACAATGATATTGTTGTGTTGTTGTGTTTCAGGAGATACTTGTTCTTATGGTTCAAGAGCTTATCAGAATCTAGAGTTAGGTGTGAGTGAGTTTTGTTCAACTGTTCCCAACTCACACATTAAGTCTAGAGTCTGTTGTAGGGTTTTGTCATGAAATAGCCAAAGGGGGAGATTGTAAGGTTGAATTTAATCAACCATCTTGTCAGCTTTATTCCGTGCCAATTTTTTTTTGTATTTTAGCAATTAATAACCGTGTATTTAGGTGGGATTCATGTAAGGGTGGTGTGTGAGAGAATGTGGAGAAATGCTCAAGATTGTGAAAGGATGCAGAGACTCGCGGCTAACTCGCGACTGGCAAGCCGCCAACTGCAGCACACGTGAGAAGCATGCGAGGAGGTGAAGGGTCACGCCAGCTGTCGCACTACAAGACAAAAGTCCCAGGCTGGCCAGGCTGTTAACTCGCGGTTGGAACTCGCGACTCAGACCAATCACGAGGCCAAGCCGCCAAACCACCCTGTTTGGGAAAAACTGACTCTTAGCATTCTAAACACTCACCACTATATATAGACCCTTATACCCACGAAATGTAGAGAGCTTCTAGAGAGAATTTCTAAGAGAGAAACCCTAGAGAAAAACAAGATTGATTCATCTACAATCTTCATCTAAGAGACTCTTCAAATTCCTCTACTCTCTTCCTCTCTATTGTTAAATCCTTGAGAGGTTCTTAACCAAATCATTTTCTCACCACACCCACATCTGTGAGAAGGTTAATTTGGTGCTTTGAGAAGTAGTTCAGAAGGGACTAATTCATATTGGTTGGTGCTATGGGCTATAGCGGAATCCGGTAAGCTAGAAAAGAAAAAGGTTCGACGCAACCTTGTTGGAGCAAGAAGCTTGGAGGGATTAGGTACATTGGGTAGATTAGGCTTTGAGGGTTTATTGCTGTTCATGTATCCCAACTACATTTTCTAGTGGATTATTGACCGCTTGGAGGGCGGCGGAGAGGTTTTACACCGAGAGCTTCGATTTCCTCTTCGATAATACATCGTGTGTTGTCCTTGTGTTTGCATCTCTCTTCCTTTTATATTTACCATTTAATTACTATTGTGACTGTGATTATTTATGGTTTAGATTGTTTATCAATTCGGTTATTAGCTTATGTTCATGTTCCGCACATTTATTGTTTGATATTAAGCTTGAATTGATATTTTTGTAATTGGGGTCTAAACGTTCATTGTGTTTTATACGCATATTGAACATTCATGGCTAGTAAGACATCTCGATTCATTTTGATTGTGGGAATCTTCAACACGAGATCGCAATTTACGTTACGCATGAGTTGATCAAGGCAAGTATTCAATATGGAGAACATCCCTAGCATCTCTTTAAGCATGCGTTGTTGCCAAAATCTAACACAACCTTTTGAAGTCCAAAGAAAAACACATATTTTGTAAATTTGGACTTGGAATGTCAATTCAAAGACAACTTTTGAACCCTGAAAGCTAGCAATAAATTTAATAATAATTAACTGTCAAAAGAAAACACTCACAGAAGCTAAAACAAAGCCAACACAACTTAATAGTTACATCCAGTCGCACGAGTATCTTCACCTACGAGTACGACCCATGATTTTGAAGCCTGTATTGCATTCTCTGCTTTTTCTCTCATTTGCGTGCGGGTGTTTTCATTCAAGTCCTTACGCAGAACTTTTTCATTCAGAGAGAGACACAGAAGTTGCTCTTGCTCTTCTACTTAGACACATTTATACTAGTTTCTCTCACCCACGAACGTTACTTTCACCATGCTCTTTTATGTTATATACATATGGACATGTAGGTGCGATCATAAAGTGGACTAACAAACTTTGTACCACCATATGAAGATACTGTCGGTTATGTTAGTTTCGTATTTACAGACTTTTGGCTTATAGATATATAAAAATTCGACACAAGCAAATAAAAAGATATAATTAATATTGAGTAGTTATACATTCAGTTTGTTTATTTTAATATTGGGTAAAATACTATTTTGGTCTCCTAAATTTTACAAAAAGTTTATTTTTTATCCCTAAATTTTAAGAAATTCATATTTCGTCCCTAAACTATTGAAAAATTCATATTTTATCCCTAAATTATTGAAAATATTTTATTTATATCCTTAAACTTTATCAAAAGTTTGTTTTTATCCCTAAACTATTGAAAAAGTTCTTTTTTCATCATTATTTTAGTTTTTATACTATTCAAATAACTCTTTACAAAGTTTAGGGATGAAAAAAGAACTTTTTAAAGTTTAGGAACGAAAAACAAATTTTAGTTAAGTTTAGGGACCAAAATAGTAATTTACCCAAACCCGGCCTGAAACTTTAACCTGTGGATACCCGGATTCTATTACCCATTAAGTATTCATACCCAATTATTACACAGATATTTATCCATGGATGCCAGACCCGATAAGAATACTATTTTTTTTTCTTTTAAAAAAAATGTTAAAAACATGTTTTTCCATTGAAACCTTTTTTAAACTAAAAATCAATCTTTCTTAATGGATGTATGAAAAGTAGATTTTTTTCACCATGGAATGTGCATGCTTGCTTGACAATGAAATCAATGCTTAACTCCATGTCAAATGCGAGCATTCATATTAAAGTTCTTAAAAGCTTAAAAAAAAAAAAAAAAAAAAAAAACTTCTATATTTAGCAATTTATTAACAAAAACATACTATAACAATGGTGATATTCTTAAAAATTTTGGCAAATGAGTTACACTAAACTGCCATCTATAGTAGTCTACCGTAGCTCAAAACTTATAAAATATAATATTTTTATATTTCTTACTTCTTCTTTTTTCAATTAAAATAACCTTTCTCTCTCTCCCTCATTATTTTCCCTCTTTTCTGCCTTCTTTCTCCAGTTCTCTCTCTTTCTTCCTTTGTATTTTCTTTTTTCTCACTAGTCCTTTCTCTTTCTTCCTCTCCCCTTTCTTTCTTGAGTAGTGTGATTAGTTAAATAGTGAAATCACATATTTGATATTAGTGAGAAAAATGAGTGATTAATATATCATAGTTAAGCTCGTACTTATAGGATTTAAGCCTTTTAAGTTAAGTGATCTCTCCAAAATTTTTAAATTTAAGTTGAACTCCAAAATTTTCTTTTAACTGGAACAAAATAAAAAATTGTCTGCGATGTTGTTTAACATTTACGCCTTGATGTAAAATATTTTCTGTTAAATATTTAAAAATGAAAACAAATTTAAATTGTAAGTCTATAAGAAATAAAAATTAGAAGCACAAAACTAAGGTTATGTTTGGTAACAGTTTTTGTTTTCTATTTTCAAAAACTTGTTTTATGAAATATAAAGAAAAAACAATTTTCTTATATTTTTTAAATCAAAAACATGTTTGGTTAGTTAAAATTAAAAAATAAAAGTTTTTTGAAGAAAAAAATAGAAAATACTAAAATATGTCGTTACTAGAATTTGAACTCTAATACTAACTCATTAAATGATACAAATTCATTAAATCAAATGCGTGTTTTCATTGACTTTTAAAAATTAGAAACTGAAAATAGTATTTTGCATATTTTTAGTTTCCTTCACAAATTAAGTTTTAAGAACAATTTTTGTTTCTTTCTATTTTGAGTTGCCAAACAAATTTTTTAATCTCAAAAATAAAAAATTATTTTTAAAAACAGAAAATAAGAGGAAAAAACAATTACCAAACATACATTTTTTGATAAAAAAACTAACATGTTTTCTCATGTTTTCGGAATACACGTTATGAACACGTTGAATCCACAACCCATCTTCTTTCGGCAAGTGATGGGTCCTACTTCTTCTAATAATTGTGCCTTTTCTTTCTTTCAGCCAGTGGTGGTTGAAATTTTAGCACATTAATTTACATGCTCTCAGCTTTTTTAGCAATTTTTTTTTTTTTTTTTCAGCTGCATGTTTTGGCTTTTCTTCTGTAAACAGTGCACCTATGCACTGTTCATGAGTCCTACAAACTTTACTTTTCAGCAACTTTTTCATTAAAAATGGGTCTCGTGGCACTACTCACACATTTAAAATTTATTTTACTACAATGTTTTCAGTTTCAGCAAAATAAATTCAATCCAAACGGACCTTAAATTGCAAATATCACTCTTACAATATGGAACTTTTTTTTGAAGAAAAATATGGAACAATTTTGTGGTTTTTTTTTTTTTTTTGCGTTAACTTGGTTTATTTACTTACTGACTTATCTATTTTGCGACTTGTTTGATGACATGTAGGTGGCGTTTGGATCCGGATGAAAAGCCAGTGTTTGCATCTGGAGTTTCCTTTTTCTTTTTTTCTTTTTTTGATGCACGTGGATTACACTATTCAGAAGACATTATGCACTGTTCACGTACTGTTCACGGGACTCACAACCACTTTATTCGGAAAAAAAAAAATTAAAAATGGGTTTCACAGCACTATTCACACATTTAAAAATTATTTTGCTACAGTATTTTAGTTTTCAGCAAAATAAGCGATATCCAAACGGACCCGTAGTCATACATAGTGATATACAGACTTTTCTAGAGCTTTATCTAAGTCAAGTATTTTCTTATAAATGCTTGATTCTAAACTGCTCTAGTACTCCCAAAAAAAAGGGTAACAACATACTTACCCACTCTTGATTCTTGAATATATCAACCTTGTTCAATCTAAACTATGCTGTCGCTCTTTTTTTCCTTGGCTGAATAAATATTTATTAATCATTAATAATTTCAAATCCATATAATAAACCAAAAAAAAAATAAAAAATCAAGTCTACTTTATTCAAGTAATTTAAATTGGAAGTTGAACTCCAAATCTTTAATCAAGGATCATATATTGAACAAATCCAAATCATAAGGTAGAAATTTTTAAATTTAAGAAATCATTTGAACTCCAAAATTTTTAAATTTAAGTTGAACTCCAAATTAATTTTTTTTTTTTTTTTTGAAACTAGAACAAAATAAAAAAATTATTTGCGATGTTGTTTAACATTTACACCTTGATGTAAAATATTTTCTGTTAAATATTTAAAAATGAAAACTGTAAAGTTGTGATTTACAACTATGTTTTATGTTAGCTTTATTCCATGACAAAATGTGTTGTAATTGTTTTAATTTATTTCCTTGTATTTTGTGGGATTTTATTGTATTGAGTTTAGTATTTAGTTGGCGAAGAATCAAGCAAAAAATGAAGAATCAGCGGATTTCGCAAGTGTCTCGCTGGAAGCTAACCCGCGAAAGAGCCACGTGAAAAGCACATAACTGGAAGCTGAAGAGTTGTGTCAGGCTATCGTTTTTGTGAGTGTCTCGCGGGTAAGACCTTCTCGTGAGGTAGTTGAGAAACATTCTGCCTGGAGGATTTTAATGTCTAACTTTCTTACCCTTCACCCATACTATATATACCCTTATTACCCACAAATGCAGAGGAGGCCATTCAGAGAGAAAAACCCTAAATAGATTTTCTACAACACACACACCCATCTTTTAGAGAGAGAGCTACTCATCCTTAGTGAGAAATCATTGTAGCCTCTTCTCCTTCCCTCTCCCATTGTCATACCTTGAGAGGAGATTTGTACTCAAACACAACCCACACCTATTCAGAGTGTAGAGTGTGTTTTGGAGCTTGAGAAGCTTTGGGAATTTGCCAAAAGTAGCCGGTGAGGCTTGGTGGATGCAATCGGGCATATTGCGGGATTCAGAGAGTTAGACAAGATACGGTTCCGAGAAGCCTTGTTGGAGTAGGAGCTTGGAGGGCTTAGATACAGCAGGTAGATCGATTACTGCTTGGAGGGCGGCAGAGAGGTTTTTCGCAAAGTTCTTCAGTTTTCTTTTCGATAACACATCGGCGTGTTATCTTGTATTTGCATCTCTCTTCCCTACTCTTTTACATTCCATTTTACTGATGTGTTGTCATGATTATGGATTAGAGTAGCTTGTTTGTTTATCTGCTGACATTTACACTATTCTGCACTTAGTATGAAGTTAGTGTAAAATCTATTGAGCCGTAACTTTAATTTAGAGGGTCTAAACAGCTTTTGTGTTTTCAACACATTTTTTAGCTTTCAAAACAAATTTAAATTGTAAGTCTATAAGAAATAAAAATTAGAAGCACAAAACTAATAAGGACTTATTTTTTGATGGAAAAAAGTCAAAAAACTAAGGACTTGTTGTTTTCTCATGTTTTCAGAATACACGACACGTTGAATCCACAACCCATCTTCTTTCGGCAAGTGATGGGTCCTACTTCTTCTAATAATTGTGCCTTTTCTTTCTTTCGGCCGGTGATGGCGGGTTGAAATTGTAGCACATTAATTTACATGCTCTCAGCTTTGTAGCCTAAATATTTGACCTTTTAAAAGACTTGGATCACCTTCTCAAAAAAATAAAAGACCTGCATCGGCACTCGAAACTATCCCAACTAAACGCATTTACTCTTGACTTTACTTTTTTGGTTTTCTTCTTTAACGTGTCACATGCGATGAACTTTTTTTTTTTTTTGGGTGAAATCATGCGATGAACTTAATTACTGCTATATGCAAATAATTTACTCCGTTATGAAGAAGAGAAGAAAGTGTAAATTCGTGGTAACCAGTATAAAGTTTTCTTTACACTTTATTTAGCTTTTTTTTAGAACTTCTTTACTTGTTTTAGAGGAAACTTTTTATTTTTTTGGGATAAGCACGTTAGTGGAATTTTTTTATGTTGTTTTTTGACAAACTATAAAGTTCTATTTATAATTTTTTTTTTTTTCTATTCAAAATCAATATGCCATCGTGATGTGTCATGCATAAACACTTCAATACTGGAATCTATAAACTTTATAACTAATAGTACACCCACTAATTAATTTAATATAAGCAATGTTTAAAGTAGCTGAAGAAAGGGTACAAGCACAACTAATTATGCACTTTAGAATTCGAATCCATGAAAGAGTTTTGTGTTGTCAGGAACAACAGAACTGAAAATACAGAAGTCTTCTAGAGAGAGAGAGAGAGAGAGAGAGAGAGATAACGTGCCCCTTTCATTCTCATTTCCGGTGAGTTTCAATGACATCCTGTAACTGGTTGCTTCTTTGTTCTTCCTATTTTATTATTTATGATTTAGATATGAATATATTGTTCCTCTTTTCATTGTTGGGTTCAGATCTTCCTTTCACATCCATTGCTGGTAATCTACTGTACATTACACCATTAAGGCATGGGAGAATGCATATGTGATTGAATCTAGACACTACACGTGGAATGGTTGTGAGCAAAGGAAGAGGAAGCGTTGGCTAAAAAATCCTATTCTTGGTCCGTGCTAAAGGCATGACTGCCCTAGGAAGGAAGTAAGATATGCACTTGACATGATACTCAAGCATTCACAAAAAGGGGAGATAGTGACTTTCTAAGGTCAGCAGCTATGAGGACACCCTTTATTGGTTGAATACATGTTGGACCACTTCAGAGACACGTGTATCATTCACAGTACTCCTGATGTCTTTCTCAATATCCAGGGGTTGTTTCCCAAGCAATAGCAAAGTCACCTACCCACAGGCCCCAATGCCACGTTGGCACAATCTCTATCCTCTAATCAGCAGATAATATCACAGTTGTGAAAATGTCCAAAATAAAGAAGTGATGACTTGACACCTGTCCTTGTACTCAGCCATGTTCCTCAGATTATAAGAGGAATATGCAACCGTATTTTAGGGTAAGAACCTAAGTAGATATTTGGAGAAGAGAGTAGAAAGTTGATAAGATAGGAAGGTAGAAAACAAGGCATCTCTTTAAAGAAGAACACCCTTATTGTACGAGAGTGACCTCTTTTCCTCACGTAATATAAATCTGAGTAGAGCAAGAACATTCCATTCTTGCTCAAGCTGTGGTTTTTCATTCCTTTTCTAGGGTTTTCCACGTACATCTTGTGTCTCTTTTTACATTCTTACTATCATTTTTTTCTTCTTTAACGTTTGTCATGTAAATGTATTGTTAGATAACTTATTTTATTCCTCTATAAAAGCTCAAAACTAACTTGCACGTACATCTACCGATTAAGGTCTGGTTCTTTTTCTTTCTCTTATTCTTCCCAACGTTCACTACATCTACCTATCTGCAAGCTATTTAAGTAAGTTCTCTTTGCCTCTTTGACATGTCTCTATGCTATTTACTTCTTTTATTTTTATTTTTTTGGTTAAGGAAAAAATAGTTTATTAACACAACCAAAGGAGATGGCATGGAATATTATTGCATTTATCAGGTTCCGAGTTCAAACCACAGCTAAAACAGAAAATTAAAAAGTGAAATTAACAACACAAATTTTACAAGTTTTAAAACAAGTACAATACAAAATGAACACTCATTTGAAGGAATCTTTTCTCAGTCGCACAACCCCATCTTTAGATTGGTAGTGAAAGTCAAGAGAGGAGTGAAGTATTTATGGGTGGGTTTGGAAAAAATTCTTCCATTTGAAAGATTCGAATTCCTCCGAGAGTATCACAAGTTCATTACTTGTTTGCCAACAATTATCAAGTTCCAGAAGAGGTGGGGTGGGACAAAAATCATAACTATTTTTTTTTTTCCAATAATTATCAATTTCAAATGATGTTATTTTTTCTTTTGTTTATTTTAAATCTAGTAAATAGATTATACTATATGGAAATCAAATCTAATAATTCAAATTATAGACAAATATCTACCAAATTAATTATATTTGGTAGGGTTGTCCATAGGTCGGGCGGGTCGGGTTTTTACCCAACCCGCAATCGACCCGTATAAGATTAGGAGGGTGGTTTTCCAACCCACAACTGACCTATAACAGTAACGGGTTCATCATTTCGGGTTACCGGCAGGTGATTGTCGATTTCGGGTGAAACTGATAATCACCAAAATTCGCCGAAATGCAGTGAGATCTCGCTAGGGAGCCCACTTACCAGTTTAGAAAACTCCTCTTACCAGTTTTCAGTTTTCAAATAATATTACTCAATGACACTTTTATAAATATGTTGAAAACCATGGGGCCCACTTGATTAGACAACACATAAAGCTTTCTTCTTTAATTCCAACCATGAGGCCCACTTGTCAGCTTAAAAAAAAAAAAAAAAAGCACACATACCAAATACACAATTATGTTTTTTCACACACTAAAACATGTTATTTGAAACACAACACCAAACACATTTTTTGCTTTATAAATACTGTAAACACGTGTTTTCACAACTCTTTTTAAACCATAGTTTTCACATTATTTTAAACAACGATACTAGAAATTTCTAACCAAATGGGCGTTTAGGTTGTATTTACAATGTAAACACTCAAAAAGTAGCAAATGTACATTTGCAAAATAGTGTACAACATTTCCATATTTGTAAATGTGTATAACATTTACCACTTTTTGTTTGTCTACAATATAAATTTACATTGTACTGTACTACCGTACAATGTAAAAGAAGAAAATTTCAATGAAGTTTCACACTCATTAGCCATTATAAAGAGAAAATGAAGGAAATTAAAAGACATGGATCGACCATTGGAAACTTCTGTTTTTACATGAATAATTCTATGGAAAACATTGGTTAAGTCAAATACATATATGTAAAATTTACTGCCGTTATTTAATCTATATATATATATATATAGATAGATAGATAGATAGATAGAAACGTATAATTTATTATTGCTATGCTCCAATTGAGTCACATCAGCAGTTGTCATTATTTTTTTTCCCAATTTTTCCTATATATATTTTAAACATTTTCTCCTTTAAGGTCACTTCAAAAGTCCATTATTTAAAAATTAAAATATCTTTTAACAGTTATTTTTATTATTAATTATATATATATATCTAAAAGCTAAAGCGTAGTATTTATTGTTGCTATACTCCAGTTGAGTTACATCCACAGCCACGTCATTATCTTTTTTGTTTTCAATTTTTCCAATATATTTTTTTGAACATTTTCTCATTTATGGTCACTTAAAAAGTCCATTATTTAAAAATTAAAATATATTTTAACCATTATTTTTATTATTAATTTTCCAAACCTCTCCCTCCCCTTTACCTCTTCATCTTCTCACTAATTTACCTTAATATCTTTCTTTCTACCAAGGGAGTTGATTCCGTATCGTACTGGCCGGTATAGCTGATATTTACCATTCTGATACCTTTGCCGGTACAGAAACATGGTTGTTTCATTCTGGTTTAGATATCGGCCCATACTGGATCATTTTGGCCAAACCAGATAAAATACCGTATTTTGGCCAGTAAATGCATATTGGACCGAAAAGAAAGGTGTTCTCACTATCTCGATCTCTCCACTCACTGGCGTCACTCACAATTTCTTAGCCTCATACCGCATGGTCTCTCCTCCCTCAAATTCCAGATCTTCTAGACAGAACAATATGCAAAACCAACATTTCTCTCTTTCTTTCCTCTTTCTCCGTTGCGTACAACTTAAGCTAGATTTCAGCTTCTTTAAACACCCAATAAATTTGACAGCTTGCAAAAGTTATGTTTAAAGTTAAAAGAAACTTTCATGTATCATTTTTTGTTTTCATTTTTTAATTATTTTCTAGCCCCTAAAATCTGTCAAAAGTCCTCTCAAATGTCAGTTATTCTACTTTTTTTTAAGCCCTCAATTAGTTCGAGCGTGAAAGGTAAGCTTGTATTTTAAATTTAAATAGGTTTAAGATTACAAATTAGTCTAATCTAAGAATTTATATATATGGGCTTTAAACACTATATATACACACACACACACACACACACACACACATATATATATATATATATACATATATATAGCGGTAATCTTGAAACGGTACATCAGTATTGGCCCCAATAGTCAATGCTAATACTCTAAAATAATTAACAAAAAATAACTAACTGTTTAGGGAGTAACTAATTATTTTAGGGACTAAATTGGCTAGTTTTGAAAAGTCTTAGATTTAATTGACATTAGCCAAAACTCAAGTATGTTAGTGGAATTTACCCAACTAAAAAAAAGAAACTGGGTTTTGGCTATAAATTGATGCATATTCTATTTTGCAAGTATATTACCATATTCTTAAAAGTTAAAACTTTTAGATCGATTTAGTTTTCCAATTTATTTTAAGGAACAAATTAGATGTTTAAATTTATATTTTAGATTAATTTTTTACTTTGATTATTAGTGACTATTAAACTGTGTTTGTTTCTTTATTTTGATGATATAAAATAGATACTTGTACATTTTACATTTATATTAGATTTTGTATGATAATTATATTAGATTACATTTTTTTATTGATCGATTAATATTTTTTGAAATTAATTTGGCTTTTAATCTTGTCCCTCCTAAACTCTAAACTGAAATCTTAGCTCCGCCATGGCTTGTTTGCCAACAATTATCAAGTTCTAGAAGAGGTGGGGTGGGACAAAAATCATTACTATTTTTTTTATTAATAATTATCAATTTCAAATGATGTTATTTTTTTGTTTATTTTAAATCTAGTAAATAGATTATGTATGGAAATAAAATCTAATAATTCAAATTATAGACAAATATCTACTAAATTAATTATAGTTGGAACTCTTCTGAAATTTTGAACATAGGAACGAATATAACCTTAGCATTCTCATCAGGTGTGTCAAATGCCAAATATTTGGCATTTGACACACCAAACACCAAAAACAGAGCATCATGAGGTGTGTTATATGTGCTAAAAATTTAAGACATGCTACAGTACACTGTTATTTTTGACACGGTACGGACTGGAATGCCATTTTCATTTATTATTATTTTATTCGTCTTTCTCTCTCATTCGATTAAAATATATCTTCATCTTTCACGTTCAGCCACTCCTTTTCTGCTTCACCATCTCCACTCTCCAACACTCTTTTCTTCTCCCTTTTGCTCTTTTCTGCTTCACACCGCCATCTTTCTCTCTCACATACTCCCTTCAACTTCATCTCTACCATCACTGATCCATAAAAATCAGGTTCACCGGTTTTTTTCCCCTTTTTTCCCCTTTTTTTGGCTCTCTTCGCTCTGTTTTATGATATGATACACCGAATCGGAAGTTCATCTCAGAGTCACCGATTCGCAGTTCAATTTGAGCCACCACCGATTTACTCTCTACCATCTCACAAATTCCACCATCACTAATGTATAAAATCTCCTTCACCGTTTTTTTATCCCCCTTTTTTCCTTTTTTTTTTTCGCTCTCTCCCCTCTGTTCTATGATCTCACACACCGAATCGGTTTAGTTCATCTCAAAGTCGCCAATTTGCAGTTCAAGCTCGGTATCGCCGATCGAAAGTTCATCTCGGTATCGCCGATTCTCCGATCGAAAGTTCATCTCAGTATTGCTGATCGGAAGTTCATCTCGGTATCGCCGTACAGGTAAGTTCTCCATCTTCTCTGTGATTTTTAGTATTTCGGTGTCTACTTCTATTCTTGGTATTTCGGTATTTAGTTCATATGTGTTGTGTGCTGTGTTTTTTATTTTTTTATTTTTTTCAATTCTAACCATAATTAATCTTAGTAACATATACTAAAATGTATTAAGAAACAATCATTTTTTGTCTTTTCGTTTGCTCATAGTTTGTTATACTTAATTAATGTTATTTTGAATTTTCATGAATTTATTTTTTGTTCATACTTCAGGCCCCTAATCGAAATCTTGGTTCTGACCCTGTTAAGGACTAGTTAATCAAAATATTTAACATGCATTGATGTCCCGCCAAATAATTGATTTACCCACATTAATTAAACCCTCATCCAATCGAACAAATTAAAGGCACTACTAGAGCACCACCAAAGTGGAGCTTACATACCGAAAGCCGATAACAGAGATACTCAGCAGCTGTTCAGCTCACAGCCGCAACTATCTCCTGCTCACCACAGCAACTCTTGCTCATCTTCTATCATATTAGCATTAGTTTAGTTCATTTTCAGATTACTTGCAGATCAGTTGGGTTTTTATAATTAGTTATTAATTAAGTTAGTTCTATCAAAGATTTGTGAATGAAAAATCTTATTAACTTAGCAAAGAAGAATACAATCTCTATTTATATACACAAAGATAAGAGCAAAACTGAAACTAACAGCTATAACGGCCTAAACAACTAACTAACTAACATTTAATCACAGCATGGACTCAAGACAGTATTCATCGTTCACTGATGTCTTACGGGGGAATATTAATGGTGAGGATGAACTTTTCGGTTTATCTGAAAATAGTCCTCTGTTAGTTCAAGATTCTCCACTGGATGATGAAGTTGCCACTTCTAAGAAAAAAACAACACGTGGTGTTGCCTTTAGTCCTGAGGAAGACAAGCTGCTTGTAGCAGCATGGCTCAATACCAGTGTCGATCCTGTGCATGGTAATGAGCAACATAAAACAACATTTTACGGTAAAGTTGCAAAATACTTCAAGGACCACAAGACTGACTCTACACGTAGTATTTCATCTCTAACAAGCCGATGGGGAATGATTAATAGGGAAACAGTTAAATTTTGTGGTGCCTTAGCTAAAATTGAAGCAAAGAATGAAAGTGGAACCACTACTGAAATGAAGGTATAAATTTTGCAATGTTCTTTAATTTTTTTAGATTTACAACACAAATGAAATGTTTGAAGAAACTAATTATGTTATATTTATTTAATTTTTTTAGATTAAGAAAGCAAGGGAATTGTTTAAAGAATTATACAGTAACCATTTTCTATATGAACATTGTTGGCAAATGTTGAAGGATTTTCCCAAGTGGGCATCTACTATGCCTAGGGAAGATTCAAGCAAAGAAATGCCTCAAACTCCAGATTCAATAGATCAAGGAGGGGGGGCCAATAGGTAGAAAAGCTGAAAAGGCTAATCGAAAGAGAAAAGATGATGGGAAAGATGTTGTAGTGGAATATTTGAAAAAAAAAAATGAAAATGCTTGAAGAATCTTATGCACAAGAAAAAGAGAGAGTGCGTATCAAAGCGGAAAAGGTTCGCTTGAAAGAGTTGAAAGAGAATGAAAGAATTATGATGCTAGACACAAGTGGCATGAACGAAGACCAAAGAACTTTTTATGATGGACTCAAAAAGGAAATCCTTGCAAAACAAAGATCAAGTTGTTCGTTGGGTTGAGAACTTATTGTAGGCCTTTTTTTTTTGTAGGAACTTATTGTAGGCCTTTTTTTTGTAGGAACTTATTGTAGGCCTTGATATGTATTTTGTGGCATTTTTTGGATGAAGCTGATTTTAGGCCTTAATATGTATTTTGTGATTTTAGGCCTTAATATGAATTTGAGGGAAACCCCATTATTCCTCTGCCCTCATCAAGGCATTGTGTCATATTCATGTACATTATATAAATAGTGTATATGTTGGGTACGGTTTTCTTATATATTAAGTTTGCATATTTATTCCTTTCAAAAAAAAAAAAAAGTTTGCATATTTATTCCTAGGTGCAGTTGAGCTATAAATTACAAGGGAAAAGATGACAAAAAAACAATAGGATGTTCTGAAAAAGATAACAAGACAAACAAAAGGTGACATTGTTTCCTGTACTACAACTAATTTCAATCTCATCAAAAACCAAGCACTATTAAGTAATCCTAACATTTTAGCTTATATAAAATGTCGTATATTTTCATTGTTTGATTTTATATTACTATAGAATTTATATTACTGTCATGCTTAATATTGGTGTTGTGCTGTGCTATGGACGCTGCTGTGCTATTGGTGCTGATTTGGTTATATTTTCTTATAGTTTTTATGCTTGTCTTGATTGTTGGGCTCTTCTAATTGTTTCTGAAATGTATCCATTGGTTTACAATTCTTAAGTGCTAGAAGAAGATAGGAGAGGATCTCATCTTAGGCCACGTTTGTATTTAAAGAAAATTTTATATTCTTTACATAATGATCAAACCTTCTTTTAAAGTTATCGATTTCATTTCATATTATGTTTCTTGCATCTATATTGATAATTGGTTTCCAATGTTTTCTTCTAGTTTATCTCCATGGGGCATTCTTTTTTTCTCGTGAATTGCTTGATGATCACTCAAATGAAGATGAGATGATTATAAAACTTCTCATGGGTGAGACATCACAACGTAAGCGTTGTCGGTATATCGACCGTAATCATTTGGCAGGCCATAAACGGCTTTACGATGACTACTTTGCTAAAGAACCTGTATATCCTCCCAAAGTATTTCGAAGGAGATTTCGAATTAGACGTTCTTTTTTCCTCCGAATCCTATCTAAGGTAGAAGCTCACGAACCTTACTTTATCCAAAAAAGAAATAATGCCAAAAAGCTTGGTTTATCTCCCCTTCAAAAGATGACCGCTGCACTTAGGATGCTTGCATATGGAGTAACAGCTGATTTTTTGGATGAATATGTGAGAATAGCTGAAAGCACTGCAATGATGAGTCTGAAAAAATTTGTTGCAGCAGTGGTTGCTATTTTCTCAGAGCAATACTTGAGGTCACCAAACAATGAAGACATCGCTAGATTGTTAGCCCATGGCCAAAACCGTGGATTTCCAGGCATGTTGGGAAGTATTGATTGCATGCATTGGAGATGGAAAAATTGTCCAACTGCATGGAAATGGATGTATTGTGGTCATGTTCGTCAGCCAACTATTATTTTGGAAGCAGTGGCTTCATATGATCTTTGGATATGACACTCATTTTTTGGACTACCTGGGTCCAATAATGATATTAATGTGTTGGAGCGGTCTCATTTATTTTCTGAGCTTGCACAAGGACGTGCTCCTGCAGTTAATTACTCAATCAATGGTCAGGATTACACAATGGGATACTATCTTGCCGATGGCATATATCCAAAATGGTCAACATTTGTGAAGACAATCCCATCTCCACTAGGAGATAAAAAAAAATTATTTGCAAAAGCTCAGGAGGCATATAGGAAGGATGTAGAGCGTGCATTTGGAGTGCTTCAAGCACGATTTGCAATTGTACATGGACCTGCACGATTTTTCTATCATGAAACACTACAAGACATTATGAAAGCATGCGTAATTCTTCATAACATGATTATTGAAGATGAGCGAGATGAAGCTGCAGCAGTGGACTTCGATTATGAGCAAATTGATGAGATTTCATGTACACCAATGTCACGTGAGCCGACAAATGAATTTTCGGAGTTCATTCAAGTTCATCAACGCATTATGGATAAAGAAGTTCATTCTCAACTCCAACAGAATCTCGTTGAACATTTATGGCAATTACGAGGAGAGTTGTGAAAACTTTTGGTTTTGTTTATTTCTCTCCTCTTCTTTTTATGGAGTTGCCATTAAAACTTTTGATTTGGTTTATTTGTTTCATTTTGTTTATGAGGCTGCCATTAAAACTCATTGGCTATGTTGTTTCGTTGTGTTAAGTTTAAGTACTAGCCAATTGTTGTGTTGTCTTAAATTTAAGTACCATATGTGATCAAGGAAGTGGCAAGCTCAACTCTGTTTAATTCAAGTATGTGTGTAAATTTGACAGGTTGATGTTATTTCAAGTATGTCTGTTTGTGTAAATTTGACAGGTTGATGTTATTTAAGTACCATTTGTGTTGTGTTAATTCAAGTATGTCTGTTATTTGACCATCTGTGATCAAGGAAGTACCATTTAAGCCAACTATGTGTGTAAATTTGAGTTGATGTTATTGGATATGTGTTAATTCAGGTTGGCTTTTGGATTGCAGTTATATAAATATGTTTTTGCCTTTTGATGAGTCTTGACAGGTTTTTTTTTTTTTTTGTTATTGGATATGTGTTTTTTTTTTTTTTTTTTTTTTTATTTGAACGTAACAGGTTTTGAGTTCTTTTTTTTTTTTTTTTTTTTTTTAAGGTGACAGGTTCTAAGTTTTTATTTTTATTTTTATTTTTATTTAAAAAAAATGCTAAATGGAAAATATGGATTTAAAAAAATATGACAGTTGAATAGGAGGAGTATTTGAAAATGTTACCGTTGATTAGAACAAGAATATTTGAACAAGAATGTTACCGTTAGAACAAGAACATCTGATAAATGAAGTTGTAAAAAAATAGAACATCTGATAAATGGTATGTTGTAAAATGATGTGCTAAAATGATAAAGTAGGTTTTTGGTGTGTCAAAATGACATTTTTTATGAGAGAGCTGATGAGAATGCTCTAATAGAATTCAAAAACGATAGGTGTGTGTACATGTTAGGCTCAACGACTGTGGCATTTGCTAAGTTCTGAGATGCCCAGTTGTCCACATATCACAATTTTCAAGCCTGGAGGCTGGAACCCTATTTTAGAAATACAAATAAAAAAAATAAAGGACTTTATTTATATTATAGGCGAAAAGCATATTTTCGTCCTTACATTTTCAGGCAATTTCTATTTTAGTCCCTACATTTTATTTTTACTGCTTTTAGTCTCTATCCTGAAAAACGCTTCCCGTTTTGGTCCTTGCCGTTACATTAGAGACGAAAAATGCACACGTGGCAAACGGCAGAATTAAAAAAATATTAAAAATATTTTATTTTATTTTAAAATAAAATAAAATTTTAGTTATCAATAATTTTAAAATAAAAATATTAAAAAATTTTAGTTAAAAATAAGTTCTTCATGTTCTTCCCCCAAGAACATGATTGCCCAGAAAATGAAAAATTCAAATATTTTCTTCTCTTTTATTTCATTTTCTTAGCATCCAAACAAGCAAAAACATATACAAAATCATGATCAAAAACTCAGATACTCTAACACAGTCAACTAACAAAACCCAAAACACAGCCGGTTCAAACATCTTCTGCTGCATAGCTGAAGAAAGAGAAGAAACAACCACCGCCGATTCAAACATCTTAAGACGGTTCAAAGGCACTACTTTAATAGGTCCCACGCCGATTCAAAGAAGCCCCAGCCACCGTACACATCCCAGCACCACTGAAACAACCAACCCACACCGATTCAAAGAAGCTCCAGCCACTAAAACAACATAGCACCACTGAAAACCCACACCGATTCAAAGTCGAACAAGCCCCAACCACCGAAACTAACCCAGCACCACCGAAATCAAGCTAAACCGCACCGATTCAAACCAACTCACCACCGATTCAAGCAAGTCCCAGCCACCGAAACCAACTCAGCACCACCGAAATCAAGCTAGACCACCACTAATTCAAACCCAAAATCACTGAATCAACATCTATTGAAAGCCACAACTTCAAACCCAAAACACAACAAATCGAAACCAAAGCAACCCACAACGGTAAATACACCGCTGTCTACCAGATTCAAACCCACGACGGTGAGGGTGATGGTGATTTATGAGAGAGAGAGAGAGAGAGAGAGAGAGCCTCCCAGGAACTTTCATAAGTGGTGCATCAAAATAACTCTGAAATTTTTCAGCCTTAAAAGTAGCACTCATTACAACTAGCTTCAGATCAAGTCTATTTGTCAACACTTGCTTCAGAGTCCAAACAGAACATCAGTTGCCAACGTTCTTTCTAAGATCTGATCTTCTCTCTTTCAACCCAGATGGTCACCGTGCTTTGATTTGACTAGCTCATAATTGTGTTTTGGTGTATTTTATTGATGAGGATTGGCTTTGAGTGTTGGTATTTTGTTTTGATCTGACCGTGTATTTTTTTTTTCTGGGCAATCATGTTCTTGGGGAAGAATATGAAGAACTTATTTTTAACTAAAATTTTTAATATTTTTATTTTAAAATTATTGATAATTAAAATTTTATTTTATTTTAAAATAAAATAATATTTTTTTAATTCTGCCGTTTGGCACATGTGCATTTTCCGTCTTTGATGTAACGGCAGGGACCAAAACGGAAAGCGTTTTTCAGGATAGGGACTAAAAGCGGTAAAAATAAAATATAGGGATTAAAATAGGAATCGCCTGAAAATGTAAGGACGAAAATGTGCTTTTCGCTTATATTGTATTTACAAAGTAAACACGCAAAAAGTAACAAATATTCTACGCATCTAAAAAAGTGTTCAATATCTGCCCCTTTGTGTTTACAATGTAAATTCACAATGTACTGTAAAGAATTTCCAAAAAAAAAAAAAAAAAAAACCATCTTTTTTTCTTGCAAAGTGTTAAATTTGGTGGCTGCTTGTTTTAATAATTGAGAGAGGGAAGGAAATTTCAGCGAAGTTTCGTCGTTGGCATTTAGCCATTATAGAGAGAGAGAATGAAGAAAAAGACATGGATCAACGACCATTAGAAACTTTCAATTTCACATGAATAATTCTAAAAAACACTAGTCAAGTCAATCCATATATGTAATATAAAAACTTCTTGTAAATTGCTTGACCACTCCTCTTCTTGTCTATTCTCTTCCTCCTATTCTTCACAAGCTATTTTTTTCTCTCTCCCTCTTGCTCTTTAGAGTCTATTATTACCTTCTCTTTCTCTCCTTCTTACTCTTGATGACCTCCACTATTGACCGCATCTACCTATTTCCAAGCTTGAAGCTACTACAGTATGTGCAGTCTCACATGCCTTCTATGCTGTTATTATTGTTATTATTAATATTATTTGCTTTTTTTTCTTTCATATCTTGGCTGAATTAATATTTTAATTAACACAACGAAAGACAATAACCTCTTCCATTTTCTGTCTCCTTAGAGGGAAAAGTGGCCATTTTACAATAAGTTGCTATGCTATTACTTCCTTTCTTTATCTTACTCTTCCGAATTCCCAAAGTTTACCTCTCCTCCTCTTGGCGTCCATTAATTGCATCTATCTGTTTGCAAATAAATAGAGTAAGTGCACTATGACATTTCTTTCATGCTTTTTTCTTTTTGGTAACATGTCTTTCATGCTATTGGTTTAATATTATCTTCGTTAAATAAATAGTTTATTAACACAAAATAAAAAATAAGAAGAAAAAAAATTAAATAATTTGATGTCTACCACTATCGAGAAGATAGACAAAATATGGATCTATAACGATTAAAGCATGCTCCTCTAGGATTACTATATCATATGATATCAATGATTGAATATAATGTTTGATAATGTATTTATATTTTATATGATCTTAACAATCTCTCTCTCTCTCTCTCCATATATATATATATATTTTTTTATGAGAAGCAGAGAAATAAACTAATTATTTAATGTTATTAAAGAAATAGAATAAACTTATTTTTATTCTTTTCTACATCAATTTTTTTTTTTCAAATTTATATTTGATAATGATATAGTATTCTTTATGTATTTATTCTCAAAAAAGAAGAAGAAATATGGGCAAAAAGAGAGATCGATTTTGGAATTACGTTGAGGACTTAAAGGGTCGTTTCAAATGTAACTATTGTAAACGCGAATTGCCTGGAGGTGCATCAAGGATTAAATCACACTTGGCTGGAGTCAAAGGGCGTGATATTGTTATATGTGATGTTGTGCCTGAAGATGTACAAAAAAAAGCTTATGAAGCAACTCAAGGGACTAACAAAAAACTTAAAAATGCATCAACCTCAAGCAATGGTAAGGAGAGTACAATCACCTCAGCTTCAATTTCAACAATTCAGAAGGAAAAAATTGTCACACAGGTCATTATCTAGTTCCAACTATACACATAGTTTTTTATTTGTAACAAAAACCACACTTTTAGTTTAATACTTCGCAAATTTGTTCATACTAATTTCTCTTCTGCAGAGCAAGGAAGAAGATATGGCTGAAATTGTGCTCAATCATGTTATGGACAGCCTAGTAACCAAAGCGTATTCACTTGCCACTAAGGATATCATTTTTAAGTGGGGTTTTAAGGAGGTGCTGAAAAATCTTTTTGACACATTATACAAGATTAAAGTTGTGTTACATCAGAAGAGGCAAGTAAGTGGTGAGTCTGAAAGGATCTGGTTAACGGAGCTTCAGAATGTAGCTTATGAAGTTGATAATGTGCTAGATGAGTTTGACTATAAGATCATTCAGCAAAAGGTACAGCTTCAAAACCAAATGACAGGTCAGGTACCTAGCTTTTTATTATGCAATCACGATAAAGTTAAGACCAAAAAACAATTGTTGGATAAACTTTTGAATGATGTAGTTGGCTTTGGTCTTAGAATGGAGTTGTTGAAGTCAATCATCAAGATAAGGTTGGCCAAGAATGATGATTCATTCCTTAATGTTTCTGAAGTTTTCGGAAGAGAATTTGAAGTTGTAAATATAGTGAAAGAACTTGTTGGTTCAAGCAATAAACAAGCTATATCTGTTCTTCCTATTGTGGGTATGGCAGGTCATGGAAAGACAACTTTAGCAAGAGTATTGTATAATCATGAAGAAATAAAGAAACACTTTGATGTGCTAGGATGGGTACATGTCAGTGAAAATGTTGAGGTTGAAGAAATTTCAAGAAAGATTTGTGAATCTCTCAAAATAGACCTGACTAATTTAGAAAGGAAGAAGTATTTTCTTGTACTTGATGATATTAGGATCAAAGACCATGATAAATGGGATATTTTAAGGAGTCGCTTGGAAGAAGTATTTTCTTGTACTAGAATTACTATCATTGTGACAACACGTAGCAACAAAGTAGCACAGATTATGGGGACACTTCCTCCACATTACTTGGAAAAATTATCAAAAGCTGATTGTTGGTCTATATTAAAAAAAAGAGTATTTACAGATGAAGGAAAATCACTAACTTTTGATCTGGAGGCTAGTGGAAGGGAGATTGCTAAAAGATGTAGAGGGGTTCCATTGGTTGCAAGAGTTTTAGGGGAAGCAATGTGCATTAAATGTGATAAAAACGAATGGTTAGCAATTCAAGATGACAAAATTTGGGATTTGTTTGATGATAATAGTGATATCTTTCCGGCGCTAAAGTTATGGTTTGATAATCTTCCAATACCATCTTTGAAACAATGTTTCACATATTGTGCAATTTTTCCTAAAGATTATGACATGAAAAAGGACGAAGTAATTCAGTATTGGATGGCTGAAGGTTTCCTTGAACCAGCTAAAGAAGGTAACATGGCGATGGAGGATATTGGTAATATGTATTTCAATATTTTGTTGGACACTTCCTTTTTCCAAAATGCTAGAAATGATGCCTATGGTAATATTATTAGTTGCAAAATGCATGATGTGGTGCGTGATTTTGCGCTATCAATTTCAAAATCTGAAACTCTAATTTTGGAGAGAGATTCAATGGATGATATTAGTGACATTCAACGTTTATTTGTCCCATATGATGGCAGAACAACACTGGGAACGTCATTTAGTGGAGATGGTTTCATAAAATTGCGCACATTAATTTTAGAAAATTATGACTTTGACGACATGCTGTCAAATTTTAAATGCTTACGTGTTTTAAAATTATCAGTGCATTGTAAAATGGGGTTGTTAGATTCAATTGAGCAGCTAATGCATTTGAGGCTTCTTGACATCTTGTCTGATATTGAGGAATTACCACAATCCATCACCAAACTCTACAATTTGCAAACTTTAAGAATTGAAGAACGCATATTCAAAAAAAAAAAAAGAATTGAAGAAGACCTTACACTCAAGAAGCTTCCGGAAGACCTAAGCAATTTGTTTAATTTAAGACATATTCATATTAATCATATCAGGTATTATTCTTGCATTATGCAAACACCTAAAAATATGGGGCGGTTGACTAACCTTCAAACATTGCCATTTTTTGTTGTGGGTCCAGACGAAGGTTATAGGATTACAGAATTGGGACCTTTAATGAATCTTAGAGGAGAAATTGACATAAAAAATTTAGATCGCGTGGAAGAGGAGGAAGAAGCCAAAGGTGCAAAATTAAAAGAAAAGGAAATATTCAAGTTGGGATTATACTGGTCTTATCCAATAGAAGCAGGCAGCTCCGAAAAAGAAGAAAAGGTGTTGGAAGGCCTCCAGCCTCACCCAAATTTGAAAAGCTTAACAATCAGAAACTATAGAGGAAAGAAATTCCCATCATGGGTTGGTTTGTCTTCGCTATATCACAATTTGATCGAGATCAAATTGACATGGTGTTCAGAATGTGAAGAAGTAAATCTAATTCCCACTTTGGGGCATTCACCCTGTCTTAGGATTCTTGAAATAATTGGAATGCGGAAATTAAGATGTATAGGAAGTGAGTCTCACAGTTACAGTGATGGAAGTTTCAGAAATACTACTACATTATTTCCGGCATTAAGAATACTCAAATTGCAGTACATGGGTAGCTTAAAAGAGTGGAAGGATGCAGTTGAGGCGTCGGTGTTTCCTTGCCTCGAGGAGTTCACCATTACAAGTTGTCCTGAACTGAGTTATTTGTTAGAGACAACACTACATGCAGGCATTTCCCTTCAGAAGTTGGTAGTAGAGAGGTGTGATGTGCTGAGGTATTTGCCAGGTTTCCCGTCCATAAAATTTGGAAACCTACAGAGTTATAGGTTTCCTGATGAATATTTGGAGAATGAGGATTGGCTGCATTCTACTTTCTCCATTCAACTCTCTCTCCAAAAGCTCAAATTGCGTGAATCACCCCGCATTTTCTTGGACCAAATTCAATACTTCACTGCCCTTAAAATACTGTGGATAGAGGAATTTCATGAAATCGAAGCTTTGACAGAGTGGTTGGGCAATCTTTCCTCTCTTCAAAAGCTGTATATTGTGGATTGCGAGAACTTGGTGCATCTGCCCTCCGAGGAAGCCATGCGAAGCCTCACCCAATTGAAAATGCTGATCATTCAAAAATGCCCCAAATTTGAAGACAATGAGCGGTCCAAGATTAGCCACATTCCATTTGTTGATATCCAGGATGATAGGTAAGTTTACTCATACAATTTATTAGGTTAATCGTTTTATGGCTAACTCAGGATGCTTCTAAGAAGTATGCGTTTAATTTACTTGATGACAATTGATGCGAAGGCACTTTAGGTTTTCTTCTATTACCATTCCATTATTTGTACATAGTTTACTTCATAATTGGTCATTTACAAAACCCAATTCAATTCAATGCTCAGTAAGTCTACTCATACTACCCTATATCCTCTTCTCTTCTTTTATATTCGTAGTAGGTGAGAGTATTCCTGGTATGAATACTTAATTGGATGCCATTGATGAAATATATATAAATGCTGCAATTTGGTTTAATGGCTTTTGAAATAAATTGTAGAAATTAACCTCACCAACCACCGAGGCAACACTTGAAAAATTCTACTCTTATTCAGTATTTGAAATTATCTGCAATATTTGAAAAATTCTACCCTTCTTCAACACTTGAAAAGTCACTAAAAGCATAATATAATTAAAAATTTTGTGATTTATGCCATTGGCTTGGTTCTAATTAAATTTTTGTTTCTGCAAATTATCACAAACACTTAAAAGGTGCTAAAAGTATACTAATTAAATTTTTTTCTTATTGTTAGCAGTTGTCTTTCTTCTTTCCAAATTTTTTATTACTAGCCTATATTCTTTCATCAAATTATTACCTATTAATTTCTCAAAATTGAAAATTTCTGGAGATTTGGAAATTTTAAATATTGGATTCATCACTATTAGAGCTCGAGTCCACATGCTCATTCTTGGTCTCAGCATTTCTTGAAACCCTCACTTATTGGTGTCAAATAGCCCCACCTTGAATTTCTTGATTTGATACTGTAATAGTTCATGGAATAGTTCTTGGCAATAGATTTTGTTGATTTGGGCTGGGTCATAATTGCTATGTTTATAAGAGTGAAGTTATTGTGGGAAAATAGAGTTGAGTTGTATAAGAATAAGAAATTGGGTGAGTGAAGGTCTTGCTGATTTTTGTTTTCATGTTTGGATTGGAAGGTCAGTTTTACTGGTCTATGAAGTTATGTGATCCCCTGTTCTACTGGTGTAAGTAGAGTTTAAGTCACTTTTTTATAAAGTTTCCGACAACACTGAAGGTGTTGATCGTTCTAATATTTTTATATGTGTTCTTTTTACCTCTTGAAGGGACCTGCCAAAATTAGAATTTTAAGGCTAACTTATGAAGCTCAAAATATGTTTGTATCTGTGAAAATAACCAACTTGATTAGAATTGATGCCAAGGTACTTAAATGGTTTTCTCTTTACCTTTTGGGATTTGTATATATAACTGGTGTGTGTGTGTGTATATATATTATAGATTCACTGCATTTTGTAGCCAACGTGCAATCTAAGTAAACAAAATTTTTAGTCTATGTAAAGGGGTGCAATGTTAACTCCATATTTGTGTTCATATGTAACCAAAACAATATATAGATTGAGTACAGTTAGATTGATGAATTGTAGTTTGACACCTTTTGATAAGAAAATTATTGATAGCTTAGCTTGAACAGTGTGGAATGTCCTTTGCTTTGACTCTTTTAGTTGCTGACATGGATATGACGAACTAACTAAAAGTTAGGATGTTAAAAACAAGGCTAGTAGCCTAGGATGTTAAAAAGCTAACAAAAGTACAAAACTAAGAACACATGGATCCTCATTATTCAAAGAACTAAAAGATTATTTAATAAGTTAAATATCTTGCCTAGATATGCAGGTACTAGCATATCTATTTTGTTCATCTAGAGGAAATTTTTTTTCATGGATCTTTAACCGAAGAGCCAAATATTTGTTATTTCCCCAAATTAATGGAAAAATGTGCAAAGGGGAGCAGTGCCAAGTGGTCTAGGATTTCCCACATTCCAAATATGTATTTTGATGAATGTATAAAACACGAAGCAGTTTGAAGATCGTGTACATTATTAAGATGGATGACCAGTAAGTTTTCTCCGACCTCATCCTCCTTTCTTCTCTTATACTCTCCTTTCCCACAAAATAGAATTAGTTTTCATAATTTCTCCAAATTTCTTACTTTGTCTCTTCGGTTTCCCTAAACATTTTTGTTTTTGGCTATCTTGTAAATCAATGATTTCTTTTCAGTTCCTTTTCTTACTTTCAATTTCATTTGCTATGTTCTAAATTTGTTGTTCATATACTTTACAGATTTTGGTTATCCTTCATTTCCAAAGTAGTGGCCATGTACTTCAACAAAAAGTGGTCCAGAATTCACCCTGTTCCAAATATCCAAAAAAACTTTTGGTTCCTATTCTAAGCAAGTACAATAATCTAAAATTGGAATTTTCTCTCAAATGTCCTCTTTCCTAACTTGTCACTTTGGAATAAACTAGTTTTTCTTTTTTTCACTTACCATATTTCTTGTTCACTTATTTTATTGTGATATCACTTTTATTTTGTTTCAAACTTGTATTTTAATGTAGAGCAAGTGTGCAACATATTTTGCTGTATAGTGTATGTAGACCTTCAAATTTTTGCGTCATTCAATCCCTTTAGTTTTTTTTTTATTAGTTCTATGTATAAAATTCTCTTCTACTTGTTACCATTGCATTGACTTCACTGTAATGTTTTGACTTGTCCATTCTCTAAAAAGTAGGCTTTTTATTTGTACAAATTTTAAAGGTCAATATCACATTCACCCATATGAGAGAAAATGTTGAATATATGACTATGGCCTCTAAAACTGTTTTTAAGTGAACCTGGAATTTTAAACTCCATCATAGTTTGTTAACATCATGAATTATTTTGATGCTATTTTCAAACTTGAGAAGTAATTGATGACATAAATTATTTGAATGTTGTTAATTATGTTTTCCAAGCCTAAAGCTTCCATGCCGGAGACTTCAACAACTTACTGGATTACAAGGTAGACACCTATATATAGTTAGTCTTTTTACTTGTTGTCATCAAAATCATTTAACTAAAAATCATTTTGCACACCTCTCAATTAGAAAATTTAAAAATACTAGCTTTGATTGAGGTTTTCCATCTATTCTAGGGTTTTTTTCCCCCCTTAACCTTTACATTATATTGTCTTTCTCAACAGGTGACATTCTAGTGGTTTCTCTAGATCATGCAAATGGTCAAAGGATAGTTCCTAATATCTTAAGTATAAGGTGATGGATCTTTTTGTATAAACTAACGCAGATTGTATATTATTCACTATTTTTAATACAATTTGGTTTTGCAACTTATAAGGAGTGATAAATTAAAGTACTCTATGTTTAGCTACTTATGTTGAATATTGATATAAGTAGTTTAAGCAAGTAGTTTAAGCTACCACGGTGTTGATAAATTCTGATGACTTCCATTAACGGTTTAGAAAATGCACCAATATCATTGTTTCTGGTTTCTTTTAACATAATAGTTTAGTGAGGAATTTTCCCTTGAAACTGGATAAATGCATGACTCCACTGGTTTCTGAATATATATATATATATATATATATATATTGGATCTTAACAAATGGGTAATTTGTAAATTCTTGTGAATGAGTTGGATGTATTTGGTTGTTGAGGATGCTAACCAAAAAGATCACATAGGTTCTACTTGGTGTAACGCTTTTTGAAACATTAGACAATTAATGACCAACTATGTCCTTCTATGACTTGAAGCTTTAGTGCTGCTAATTGCAGATTAAACTTTTTGTCAATAGCAGCTAGTTCTTTGCATGAGATAAAATGAGATGAAAGAGCCTTGGAGATTAAGGCCTCTATTTGGATCTTCTCAAGCTTGTTTTGAGCATACTTTTTCTTCCCTTATAATTATATTGTTGTCATGTGTTGGCTTTGGAGACAATATCTATTGTTTCCAGTTGTAGGAACAATTTATTATAATCGCAAGCCAACAAAAGTTTATTAAAGTTGCAATTTCTCTCAAATTTCCTCATGTTTTCCTCTTTTAAAACTTAGGATACCTTTCTAAAGAAGAGCACTTAGGATTTGCCTCTAGCCAATAAAACATACGGGCAACTAACCTCACCTACCATATTCAATTGTTGGGAAATCTAGGGGCATTCACCTCTGATTGGCTAAACTGTTTATACTCAAATGCATCTTCAACCTCTTCATCACACTTGAGTTTCTTACCAACAACACACAATTAAAATCTCTCACTTGGGAGAAATTCTTTTGTAATATAAAAGGAAAAGTAAAAGAACCGGCCTTCTCTCTAGTCAATTACATGTCAATAGTGAAAAATAGGGTATTATATATGTGGATGGCCTAATCTTTTGTCTCCTCTTCATCTACTTGAACACACTACACTAACATATTTGAAAATCACGGAACCAAATAGTGAGAACATCTTCTACAGTAACTGGAGAACCTATCGTTTATACATGAGCTATACATTTGCAAGAAGCCACAATATCTGCTTATGGTGTAACTAGCTCATTGCATGAGCAAATACCAGTGATCTTTCATTGGTACAAAAGGGTCTAAGATTTCCATGTTCCTTTGATTAAGATAAACCTTTGATACATCTTGTTCTAAGGTCAAAATCAATTAAAACTGGTATGTTCTCTTAAACCTTTTATTTGCTGTTTTGCTTGAAGTTGACTAACTATTCATGATTTGTTCTCTACCCTGCTTATTCTTGGGTTAGTGATATCCAAAGAGTTTTATGTCAAACCATTAATTCTTATTTATTTAACATATTTTGCTGCATAGCTTTTGTGTATCTTCAAATTTTAGCTCTATCTTATTTTGCTGCACATCCCACTACACTTACAGAGTTGTACATTGTTCTACCTTTGAAAAAAAGGACAAGGTTTTTTTTTTCCCTTTAAAATTTCTCGGGTCATGCAAAATGTTCTATGCAATGTACATACAATATTTAAATTATTTCATATTTCGTACTTCCATAAACCTCTCTATCTTGTACAGAAGTGTATGGTTTTCCCTTTGAATTCTGGTTGAAGAGATTATATATTTTCCCCTGTTGGTTTAAAGCAGTGGCAAATATAATTGTGTAATATGCACTGCAGTAATTGATTTTCAGAGCTTGTGAATCAGGTCCTGCACATGTTACATGGATAGGCTTGACCATATCATGTTCAGGTCCTCTAAAATCTGCTGTCATTTGATATTTTTTGAAGTCTGCAATTGTGTAAAAAAAACGGATGCAATTCATCAAGTCCGGCTCCTCTTCCGTTATTATTTCTCCCATTATCTCCAGTTTTAAAACGGATGCAATTCATCTGGCAAGACCGAATCTAAGGATCATTCATATTTCACAAAGACTCTATTTTGTTCAATGGCAGTTAAGTACCCACCAACAACACATTCGCTGCTCTCCTTGAGTCCTTCCATCATCTCCTTCCCACTAAAATCCTTTAACATCGCTCTCTATCTCCTTCAGATTTTTGCTTCAGCTTCAACATCACCCTTGCATGGTATTTCTCTAAGATTGGCGACCAACCTATTGGAGAGAATGCTCGTATCGTGTATTCTTCCGAAAGGGAGAAATTTGGTGCAGATGTGATTGAAGAAATTAATCTGCTTATCATTCCCAAAGAAGTCATTTCTTGCTAAAGCTGGAGCTCTTTTTTGAGTTTGTGTTAAATTGTTAATGATTTCCATAGAAAATGAAAAGATAGTGGTGGAGCTGTAGTACATCAATTGTATTGAAAGCTTCCTTTCTCTGATTAAAATGTACTACCCTTGGGGACTAAGCTGAGCAACTTGTGAAGAGAAGCAACAATAACCCTTGAAAAGCTGTGAGGGTGTTTGTGAAAATGACTAGGCTGGTGGTAGCTTTTTTTTGTAAAAGTACCTCACCAAGGGCATTATTTTGTCTGCAACCACTCATTTTTGGCATGCCACTTAAGCCATTGAAAGAAGAATTCAGTATTTTCTATAGAGTGGTCAAGCAAGTTACAAAATGCTTTGATGGACCTGGTCTTGTGCTTGCTATTTTGCAACTTTTAGTTCTATGGTTGGGCTGTAGGGTCATTTTTGTTGGGTGAATGCAAGGCATGTTTCTATATTTTCTGCTCATGTAACCATTGTACATTATCTTGATTAATGAAATTTTTTTGTTCATCAAATTTTTTTTGTTGGAATTTAGTACAAATGGGGTCTCTGTATTTTTTTCCTCTATGAGAAAATTTTCCCTAGGCAGTATTTGTGTCCTTGCATGAGATATTACAGAATAGGTATAAAAATATTAATTGCAGGAAATTTTCGTTTTGACAAAATTTGTTTGCTTTTAGAGTTGCAAATGCATCAGACTTTGTTTTTGAATCTTGCAATTTCTTTATAGTGCCTCTCTAGAGTCACTGCTATGACAGTGATGTTGTATTTGCTTTCCTTTTTGAGTGCAAGCCTTGGTAATACGTAGAGTTGCCAATCAGAATATGAAATGAAAACTTCAAAATTGTATTTTGATTATAATTGTTTTCCTCTTGCACTTTGATCTTTTGTTTTTGTTATTTGGATTTGCTTTCAATTTGATTCATCAATTTTGATACATTATAGATGCTGATAGAGAGAAGTTGTCAAGGTCAGATAGAAAATTTGCTCAGTACTTCAGCAAAATCTTAGACGTTTATTTCTATATCACCACGATGCATACAACATAAAAGGTTGGTTTATTATTAAAAGAGTTGGTAGGCAATTGTATAATTTACTGATGCTAGTTTTTGTCTTGATAATGGAGTTTATCTTCAAGATCCAGCTACCATGCTTGCAGCTATTGATCCTTCACGTATGACTTACACAGAGGGAGTGGTTGGAGTCCAGACCTGTGGCATCATTAAGGGACTAACAATATTATACAACAAACAGAAGAGAGGACTTTTGGAAACGTAAAATCAGCAGATGCAACTGCTTGATTTTTGGTTCCTTACTTCCTTTGCAGACCACATAGGCTGAAATGAGTTGGGTTTTTTATTTGTGTTTCAGGATCCCATTCCTGTATCAGATAATGGGGTTCTGACCATAATCATGAATTTTATGATTAAAACAGTGTAGAGTTAAATAGTGTTTCTCAATATCCTGAAATTTTTGTATAGAAAAACTAACTTAAAAGAAATGGTTAGTCATTAAAAAGAAAAAAAAAGAAAAGGAGAGAAAGCTATTGTGCTCCGACTGTCTTATGGAGGATCTTATGGAGGTGGGGTAGGAGCAGGGGACCTAGGCTCAAGGTGGGGTAGCTCGTCATCAACCTGTTCATCTACAACCTGTCTAGGAGAATCATCAAAAATATCTGGAGATGGAATAGAGAAGTCCAAAGGAGGATCAAGAGTATCTGTAGAAGGAACAGGAGACTCATTTGGAAAGATTTCTAAAACAGAAGAGTTAGTTAGGGAAGAACGAAAATGAGAGAGTTCAACAAACAAGCGATGTTCCCAAAAGACAATATTACAGGAAACACGAAGACGATGAGAGACAGGATCATAGCACCGATACCCTTTTTGAGTTTCACCATAACCAAGGAAACAACAAAGTCTAGATCGAAGCTCAAGTTTGTTGTGCTTATGAGGCTGAAGAAGAACGAAACAAGCAAATCCAAAAAAGCAAAGGTAATGATAGTCAGGGGTGACCCAAAAAGGCACTCATATGGAGTCTGATTATGGATGACAGTGCTTGGAATGCGATTAATGGTATGAATAGTATGAAGAGCGGCTTCACCCCAAAATGGGGCAGGAACTTTGGCAGAAAGAAGAAGAGCACGGACAGTGTCAAGAATATGACAAAGTTTTCTTTCGGCTCGACCATTTTGTTGAGAAGTGCCTGGACAAGTTAGATGATGTACAGTACCATAGGAATGTAACAGAGCTTGAAAAGCATATTGAGTATATTCAAAAGCATTATCAGAACGAAAAGTTTTGATATGTTTGGAGAATTGTGTTTCAACCATTTTGGCAAAGTTACTGTATATTGGTAAGATTTCAGAACAAGATTTCATAGGAAATATCCAACTATAACGAGAATAATCATCAATGAAAACAACAAAATAACGAGATCCACCAATACTAGTAACAGGAGAAGGTCCCCAAACATCAGAATGAATTAACTCAAAAATACTATTAGAGATAGATTCACTATTATTGAAAGGTAAAGCTGGCTGTTTTCCTAACTGGCATGAAGTACAATCAAAATTGTCTTTGGACACAGAACCCAACAGACCCTTAGAAGCTAACTGTTGTACCCGAGTAGATGAGGCATGACCAAGACGAGAATGCCAAAGTGCGAGAGAAGGTAAGGAAGAAACTGCAGCAGCAACAGAGACAGGAGCAACAGGTGGAAGATGAAGATTGTCCACGGGAAACATACGCCCAACCCTAGGACCGGTCCCAAGCTCTTGCCCCGTCCTCGGATCCTGCACAATACACCCAGAATAGTAAAAAATAAGGCGATATCCTAGTTCAGCTAATTGTCCCACAGAGCACAAATTATAGAATAGGTCAAGTACATGGAAGACCCTAGGAACAAAGAGGTTAGAGGTCGAAACAAAACCTAAACTATTCTCATGCATGGTGGAACCATCAGCTATATGAATATTAAGAGGATGTGGTGCAGGGTCAAGTTTGGAGAATAAGGACGAGTGAGGTGTCATGTGATTGCAACAGGCAGAATCAAAAAGCCAAGTTTGAGACTTACCGGGTAGAACTGAGAGAGCAGTGGAAAGAGATGCATTACCAGCCATACGAACAGCCTGAGCTATGATCTCCTGTAGTTCAGTGGGAGAGAGGTTGATAGTGGATCCAGAAGACTAGGACTCAGCTGAAATGGAAGGCATCGGCGGAGTAAGCTCAGTATTAGCAACAGCAGCAGTAGATTTGTTGCGACAGTAACAAGTCTCAATGGTGTGGCCAGGACGCTTGCAATAATTGCAGAACTTCTTGTTGGTCTGCTTGCGACGATTGCTAGAGCCAGAGGAATCACCTGATTGCTGAGGTTGCTCAATGGGAGGAGCAGAAGGAGTAATAGCCAAAACATTGAACTTATTCTGGGCTTGAAGGGTTGCAAGACGAGCTTCTTCTCTAACCAACTCGTTTAAAGCTGTATCAAGAGAGGGAGGAGGACTGCGATTAAGAAGCTGACCTCGGATGGGCTCAAAGTCCTTGTGAAGTGATATCAGGAACTCATGGAGACGAAATTCATCTCTAATTGTAGCATATTGCTGAACATCTTTTGAGCATGCCCAAATCGGATCAGAAAGGTCAATTTGGTCCCAAATGAAGCGAAGCTGGTCATAGTAGTCATTGATGGATTGCCCTGGTTCTTGTCGAAGTTGATGCAATTTAACTACCAACTGATATTTCATGGATCCGTGAGTAGTGGAGTACCTTTTGGCCAACATATCCCATGCTGATTTTGCATCATCAAAGCTACCTAACAGATTGGAGATGGAGGGAATGAAAGTGTTCCGAATCCATGTAAGGATCATGTGGTTGTGACTATCCCATTCAATCATGCGACCAAGGAAAGCAGCATCTTCTTCACTTGCTCCCTTTACAACAATGGTAATTGCACCAGTACAGTAGTGCCAGAGCATGCGACCCTTAAGAAAACTACGCATAGCTTGAGACCAAGATAAGTAATTCTTGTTCCCCTCCAATACAGTATTGATGGGGCAAGAAAGAAAAACATTCTTTTTATCCATTTAGAAACACAATATGCAAAAACAGACTGCAAAAATGAAATCTACGCGAAAAACTGGGTAAGGAGAACCTGGACTGAAAAAGTCAACCCTGAAAGTCAACGGTCAATAGCCCGGTCAAAGTCAACAATCAACGGTGGTCAACGATCAGCGTAGATGACGTCAGCAGGATGATGTGGCGCTGACGTTAGCAGATGACTGGATGTTGACATAAGCTAGGGCTGACGTGGCACTAATGACGTCAGCCTGAACTAAGGACGGCGCGTGTGGCGCATGTGGCACGTGGGGCACAGTCGCAGAAGCTTCAGGCGGCACGTGAGGGCGCGTGGGCACTCCGATGGCCGTGAGGCTTTCACCAACAGGTAGATCGTTCCAAGACAATCTTAGTGATACCTCCAAAAATATGATCGGAGCAATATTCGAGGCGAGATGACAAGTGCAGTGATCTTGTGCGGTGTTGGACTCCTCAACGATAGCGGCTGCAAGTCCGAAACCCAAAGCCAACACTTGGAAGACGTCGGGGGTTCAACGGCGAGAGGCTGCGGCAACTGTTGTGATGATAGAAGCGATGTTGAGAGTATAGTAACACCAATAAAGATAAGACTGCTAAGAAAAGGTCAGGGCAGTGGCTCTGATACCATGTTAGAAATACTGAATCGTAGTATTGTATTTCATAATCAAGGAATATACATGCAATGCTTTTATATAGGAGGCATATGTGTGCGGTACAAGTAAAGTATAGTACAAGTACAAGTGTGCTATACAAGTAAACTAACTGGGCCTAAAGCCCATAACATAATATATATTAACAATTTTGATTGCAAATATATTTGATTTCTCTCATTATAACTTATATCTGTTGTATTTAGTCATTCTACTGTAGCATGTTTTTATCACGTCTGCCGCATCAGTTGTCTTGCCATGGTGTCTTTACTTACTGTACTAGTTATTTTGCTATAGCACCTTTTTATTATATTTACCGTGTTAACTATTTTACCAGCTAAACCTTTTCTGTTGAAACTTTCTTCTTTATTTGTTATCACGTGTTTTACTTTTGACACAAACTAATCATTATCCAGCCATAAGTATATATATACATATATCTTGTTTCTCATATCCTGCAGAATATATTTTATAGATGTATATGTGAATACGTATAAGTATATACACTCATATATATATATATATATATATATATATATATATATATGTATATATATTTCTTTCTATCACTGATCGATTTCATGGATACCATTTATGGTGCTTCGGTGAAAGGGTTTGGTGAGGATGAGATGTGCAAGAAACTTGATAGAGAGAAGGGCTTCCTGGTTAAGGATTATTATAGTCTCTTAGTGGGCTCTAATGAATATTGTTTTCCTTGAAAAAGTATTTGGAAATAGAAAATTCCTTCTCGAATTGCTTTCTTTGTTTGGATTGCTGCTTTGGGGAAGTGTTTAACGATTGACAATTTACGAAAAATGAAGGTTTGGATATTGGATTGGTGCTACATGTGCAAGTGCAATGGTGAATCGATTGATCATCTTTTTCTTCATTGTCCGGTTGCAATGAATATTTGGGCTATGGTGTTTGGATTGTTTGGAGTGAGCTGGGTTATGCTGCAATCTGTAGTGGGGCTTTTAGCATGTTGGCAAGGCAGATTTAGTTGTCATCGAAATGGGTATATATGGATGATTGTTCCCCATTGCATATTGTGGTGTCTTTGGAGAGAGAGAAATAGCAGGTGCTTTGAAGATAAGTAGAGATCAATCTCGAGCTTGAAGCTATTTTTCTTTAGAAACTTAATGGATTGGTTGGCTGCTTTGCGAAACCAATCATTTTTATCTTTTCTTGATTTCTTAGATTCTTGTAATTTTTGTTCTTGATTGTTTAACCCTTACACTCCCTGTGTACTAGGGTGTTCCCCTTTTTTGATATCAATAAACGTATTACTTATATAAAAAATAAAAAATAAAAAAGTTGGCTTTGAGAAGCAAAACCCATGTTACTTGCTTAGTGTCGTGTGTGTTCATATGGGTATGTGTTGGTTGGAGTTGGGTTCTTGGTGTGGTGTGTGTTCATATGGGTTTGGTGACGTGAAGTGGTGGTGGAGTTGTGGAGGCTTGGTTGGGTTCGGCCATAGAAGAGTAGAGAGTTTGCAGAGCTTCGGCCATGGTTGCCATGCTTGGTTGGGAGAAGAAGAATTTGATAGAAAGAGAAAGGGGCACAGTTTAGAGAGAGAGAGAGAGAGAATAATAAATAAATGAATAGTTTTTTTAGAAGAAAATAAATTAATAGTGTTTAGCTATGTTGTGAAACATAAGAGCATTGATGTAGGGTGAGTTGTGAAATGGTGAGTTAAAATAAATAAAGTAGCTTTTTATGGACGCTAAAAGCTAAATTTTTAACACCAATGACGTGAATGCTCTAATAGTTTGGTGAACGTAAATTTAGTATTAAGAGGACAATAGAGTAGAGACTAGAGAGAGAGATAACAAAACTCTTCTAGAGAGAGAGAGAGAACGTGCCCCTTTCATTCTCATCTCTGGTGAGTTTCAATGACATCCTATGACTAGTTGCTTCTTTGTTCTTCATTCCTATTTTACGTAATTTGCTATGATTATTTTTATTTTTTGATTTGGATATGAATATATTGTTCCTATTTTATGTAATAGAAAATTTGATCATTGGAGTCCTGACATGTTGGTTCTAATGATGGCCTTAGGAAAGCTCAAAGATCACTAGTAAACTACAGGAGCATACATTCAAAAGCGAAAAGGGACTAAAAAACAGAAGTAGCAAATAATTTCCTTAGTAAGAGAAATGCAAAACCTAGCAAATGAGCCCAATACATTATTGTTTGTGGTTTTTGAAATAATAAGACAAATAATTGAGTTCACTGTCATTATTTTGATATTGGTTCATGTAAAAGTGATTCAAATATTTGATTCACACTTATTCTTCTTCGATAATTCAGAATTAGCGCAAAACAAATGTTACAACCTGAGATGCTATTCCCAAAATAAGGCAAATAGCAATCATCACTTCATCAATTCAAATAACCCAACTCTATACAAAGTAGATTGAAAATATAAATGCTATCTAATTTTTTTTTCAATAGTTATAATAGGAAGGGAGGATTTGAATCTTGGATGTTATAGACACACCAAAAGATGCCAACCATTTGAGTTGCAATGCTCTTGGCTAAATGCTATCTAACTAGATAACATTAGATTGGTACAATTTAATTATTATTAAATCATTTTTGACTCCCAACTGCTGTATCAATAATAGAACCTTAACAAGCAACCATTTAGACCGTGCAAATTGAAACCTACCAAATAATCACTTCACAATCACCCATCACTTCAATTAGATTTTAGAACTAGGCCTTACTAATTTTAACAATCTATTCCTTTGTCTTGATTACTCCACCAAAAAGCCAACTCTTTCTTTGAATTCGGAAGTGGCAAATTGTTGCCCATAATGCCACTTTGCAAAGAGAAGTTCTGAACCACTTTAGATATGCATAGTGGGTTTCTTTCATTTCACATGCCTATACACCTTTCTTTTTATAAAAAAAATTACATAAATTTTAGAGAATAAATTATACATTATATCATATAACAAAATAATTATATATTCCCACGCATTGCATGGGTTTACGACTAGTCTATATATATATAGGTAAAGTTTAGAGAAAATCCAATTAAATCTATAATTGAAGTTTAATTTTGCGCTATGTGTTCTAAATTATTTATTTTTAGAGAGAATTTTATTTCTTAATTTTTGAATAAAATGTGGGACCATATCATAAATATCCATCCAAATGAGTTATTGCATCTGAAAACCTAAAAATCTAGAATTAATGAACATAAAAAAAAAAAAAATTAAAAACAATGAAAAATTTACATTTTCTACCTAATAATATTCATACTAGACTTTTTAAAGAATTAAAAATATATATAAGAATGACTATCAATAATATTTAAATTATATATGTAAGAATTATACTTTGTATCTTAATGTCTATCTTTTAAGTATATCCATGTATATACATAAGGTTATAAGTTAGTTTAAATAATGATAAAAGCATTTTAATCCATTCTATATTATTGATGTTTATTATATAGTGTAAATGTGCCACATAATAGAATCACATGGTCTCCCACTTGAGATTTTTGCTTTCTTATTTATAAAACAAAAACCAAATAAACTATAAATATATATATATATATATATATATATATATTGTAGGGACTCCGTTTTCGGAGGGGACCCCCGACAATAAATTTGTAGAGAGTGGGTTGAAGGGCTTGGCTCCGGCCGGCCTCCCACCAATCCT
Source organism: Quercus aquifolioides (assembly GCA_019022515.1). Lineage (NCBI taxonomy): Eukaryota > Viridiplantae > Streptophyta > Magnoliopsida > Fagales > Fagaceae > Quercus > Quercus aquifolioides. The sequence goes on from CM032331.1 coordinate 4,887,532, forward strand.
CCGGGATCTTTTCCTTAGCTTTCCTTAGCTTTTCTTCACTTGGGGTTGCTCCTCGGCTGGCGTCCGAGGAGGCCCCCTCCCATGAGAGGGGTTAGTTGCCTTATATACTCCCTTGGGTGGATCCTGGCCTTACAGCTGTTGGCCATCCGGGCTCCTGCTTCTGAACTTGTCCCATCGAACACGTTCTCCCCCCTGCTGAGAGCTTCTTCCCCCCAGGTTGCGCCGTTCAGAGGTCTTGTCACCATTAATGCGGCTTGGGGAGCCAGGCGAATGCACTAATTACAGATGTGACTGCCTACTCTGGGTTTGCCCCCTACCCAGAGTTAGACTAGGTATGCCGAGGATGAGGGTGTCCTCGGCATGGGTCCAAAAAGGGTTGGAACCCTTTAGACAGCTCCCTGGGACGATTACCCTTCCTCGGCATGGGCTTTGGGCCAGCCTAAAGGTGGCCCAGGGATTCCAGACCCACGGGCCCCACATATATATATATATATATATATATATATATAATTAGTACATAGTATAGATCATTAATATATGCATTTAACCTATGAATAAAATAATATTTTGACGGCTTCAAAATAAAATAAAATAAATATTTTGACGTAAACATAATCTTTGTTAAGGGAAAAAACTAAATAAAAAATATGTTGACAGAACTTCATGCATTCCCAAATGCATGTACCAATACAACCACTTTAGACAGCTTTTTATTACTAGTCTTTGAAAATTCTTTCCCCTACAATGTCAGGCTTTCATCCAAGAATCGTACTTCACAAATGTGTGGATTTCGTGAAAGAAGTGCCTTGCAATTAAAAGGATTGGACCATAAGGAAACACATCCTCACTTCAATGCAGCCACACATTAAGAATGGTATACTTGTAAATTTCACGGTTGTTTCATTCATTTTAAAGAATCAATACCAGTCCAGCCATCAGAATTGAAATGCATCTTCAATTTCTTAATTTTCTTCCTATCACAGTCAGACAAAAAATTGAGGCACCTTAATCAAATGTGGTATTAGCAGTAAGAGTTTAAAAAAACAAATTGTTTACTTTTAACTAACTCCAATCTATTGAAATGGGTTTACAAATTTATAGTAGAAAAATATTACGTTTATAATATTTTTACAACAAATTTTAAGTAATTATTATTTTTAATTTAAGCGCATCACTGATATTACTTTTTTATCTAATAATAATAACTTGTCACTTAAAATTAGTTGTAAAATTGTTGTGAAAGTTTTGTGTATATAACATTTCTCTTAACAATATAGATACTATACACATAAAAACATTAAATTGAAATGAACGAGTGAAAGGATATAAAATACGTTATAATTGCTGCACTATTACTTCTCTTTCTTCAATCCTACTAAAATTGCTACAGTATTAATTACTTCTCTTCTTCAATCCTACTACTTCTTCTCTTTCTATTGGCATCCGTTGGCTGCATCTCCCTGTTTGCAAGAACTAGTACTGTAAGTGCACTCTAACATGTCCTTCATTCTATTGATTTTATATTTCTTGGCTAAATTAATAGTTTATTAACACAACAATTAAAATAAGATGAAAAAGTTAATGAATTTGATGTCTAACAATATCGAGAAGATAGACAGAATATGGAGCTATAACGTCTAAAGCATGATCATCTAGGATTAATCCATTAGAGCCAATTCTCTATCCTGTGAAACAACCAAAAGAACGACCTTTTATTTTATTTTATTGTACATGCTCAAATTTAGTCATTACAACATGAAGGAATGAAGAATAGTAACAATTGTTGAGCTTCTTGAGAACTGATGCGGAGATTAGGTAATTCTAATAACTATGTACTATCATATCATTCAGTGAATATAACATTTGATAAATTGTTTTAATTTTTTGAGTTAGTTTTATTATCCAAAATTGAAACCCATGGAGTTTACGCTCAATTTACTGTAATTTGCCCTAGTTTAATTAATCATTAATCATTTCAATCCATGTATTAAATAGGAAAAAAATCAAGTCCACTTTATTTAAGTTATTTAAACAAGAAGTTTGAACTCCAAAATCCAAATCTTTATTTTTTGGGTAAATTGCAAATACCACCCTATGTGGTATACTCTTAAAATATGGAACAGCTCTTTATTTATTTATTTGAAGAAGAATATGGAACAATTTTGAGGTTTATTTTCCCTATCAAAAAAAAAAAAAAAATATTGTGGTTTATTTATTATTATTATTATTATTATTATTATTATTATTATTATTATTTGTTAACTCGGTTTTTTTACTTATAGACTTATCTCTTTTGCAACTTGTTTCATGACATGTAGTCATATAGTGATATACAGACCTTTTTAGAGCTTTATCCAAGTCATGTTTTTTCTTATAATTGAAATTAGAAAACCTCGAATCTAAACTTGCTCTTGATTCTTGAATATATCAACCTTGTTCAATCTAAAGATTCTAAACTATGCTATCGCTTTTTTTTCCTTAGCTGAATAAATATTTTAATTAATCATCAATATTTTCAAATCCATATATTAAACAATAAAAAAAATCAAGTCTACTTTATTCAAGTAATTTAAATTGGAAGTTGAACTCCAAATCTAGATTCAAGGATCATATATTGAACAAATCCAAACCATAACATGTCTCTCATGCTGTGTTGTTGTTGTTTTTTTTTTTTTTTTTTTTTTTTTGCTTTTTTTTTTCTTGGCTGAATAAATAGTTTAATTAACGCAACGAAAGGGAAGAACCTCCTCTGTCTTCTGTCTCCTCAATTAGCACAGACTGCTAATAAGGGAGGGAGGAGATGACTAGATTCCTACCTTATTCAAATCAAAAAGCCATACAAGCTCAATAGTCACTATAACATGAAGGAAGGAATAGTAACAATTGCTGAAAGCTGATACTGATACTGATACAGATCCGAGTTGTCAAATGTGATTACTATATCATATCATTAAGTGAAGAGAGCAGCTTGTGTCCAATGCCAATGATCACTGGACACATTGCGATGCGGACACGTGTCCAAGACTGGACACGTGTCCGTATCCTAATGGGTCCAGTGGCCAATGGCCACTGGACAGAAGCCTTACCCTTAAGTGAATATTATATTGATAAATTGGTTTTAATATTTTATATGATGTGGACTCTCTCTCTCTCTTTTTAATATTTTTAAACGAATAGAATAAGCTTATTTTTATCTTTTATAAATATATTTTAATTACATTAATTTAAAAATTATGGGTTTTTTCTTAATCCAAATATGTGTAAACGAGATATAAAGTTTTAAAAATAAATAAAAGTAATTACATGTTGGGAAACAAAGAATAAAATTAAGGACTTAATTTTGTTATATTTGCAATAAAAAAAATTAAAAACTTGGAATAAAAAAAATTAACAAAATGAGATTTCTTTAAAGTTTTTATTTTTTTTCTTAAACTGGAGCAAAATAAAAAATAAAAAATTAGTTCTGACGTTGAGTACCACCACTACCAAAAAAAGGGGCTATCCAAGCATTTTCAAAAGCGTTGGGATAGCCCCAAAAAGCGCTGGGATAGGGTCAAAATGCCTATCCCGGCATTTTTTTTCCCGGCGCTTCAAACTGCCGTGCAGTGAATGTGGGTATAGGGTCGCCGGACTTGTACCGGCGCTTTTCAAAAGCGCTGGTATAGGCGTTTTAAATTTAATTCATTCAAGACCTATACCAGCGCTTTTGAAAGCACTGAAATAGGTACTACTTGAAAGCGCTGGTATAAGCCTTGAATGAATATAATTTAAAAAGCCTATACCAACACTTTTGAAAGCGCTGGCATAGGCAATACCTATTCCAGCGCTCTTAAAAGCGCTGGTATAGGTCTTGGATGAATAAAATCTAAAAGGCCTATACCAGTGCTTTTGAAAGCGCTGGCAAGGGCAATACCTATTTGAGAGCGCTGGGATAGGTCTTTTTTTTTTTTTTTTAATTTTAATTTTTTTTAGCACTTGTAATTTACCTACAATACATATTTTCCAATATCTATTTTATAGCAATTGTAATGAAGCACAGAAAATTTCACAAGGTAATCATTATGAAAAATAAAGCCTACCCCTAAAGGTATATCTATTATCATGTGCTTAGATAGGTCATATGCATTAACCACTGGTGCCTAACTAAACCAAGAATCACAAAAAGTCCAGTCACACAACCAACCACCAAGCTAGTTTTGGATTAAATAATTTATGAAGGCAAATTAACCAACGAGCCTAGGTGTAGAGCTGTTCACACACCAACCATCACATTCCACCATTGACAAAATTTCACCAACCCGACTGGCAACAGCAGTTACCAACAATATTGACATGGTGGTTGGTAGGATTTTTGCCAAAACCCCTAGGCATTTTGTCTCACAATGAGTGAATCCTTTTAGGGGGTCAGGGAAAAAAGAAAGAAGATGAAAACAACACAAAAACAAACACAGACAAACAAATTTAACAATGGCATAGATGCCTATGTGCTGTTTATAACGTCACAGAGATCTGAAGATAGATCCCTAGAGGGCATCAAGGTTGAATTAATAATAAACATAAATACATAATTAGCAATATAATTCTTCTCACTTCCTATTGCAGCTCACTTAACAATTCCTTAATCCCAACATGATGCCAGCTACATAATTCTTTTCACCATAGGTCACAAGAATTCACTACTCAGTCTCATTAGATCAAAATATGGATGGTAGCTACCTGTAAGAACTGGCACCAATGATCAACCAATGGCCACTGCTTTTCGGCAAGTAGTAATTGCCACATTCCAATAGTTGTATCCAATGCTAAAGATTTTTGACCCTGAAATACTAAGAAAAATTAGCTACTTGCATATGTAACCAGAATTTGGGTAACAATGACATTGTATAAAAAAAACACACAAATAATTGAATTTTTAGGTGTTAAATATAATTTTTAGTGAAGTATATAAAATGTAGCACAAAGCTGTCATAGAAGCTAAAGGAAAAATCTATTTGTAATCATGCGTGCACATGCTGTGTGCATGCATACACACATGCATCCCCATGCTTTTGAATGAATAGCCTTTTAAGCTTAATGAAATTTCACACCCATCAGGGATCATATCCACCTAGACAGCCATAACACTTCGTAAAAAATTCAGCAAGTGGCTCATTGTCTCTTTGCTATGTTTCAATTGGCTTAGTAATGTCAGCATGTCTCTCCATATTGTAAAAATTTTGGAAATTATAATCCATAGGGAACTGGAAAAATGCATTTAGCTTCGCCATCTTTGCCTGTCAAAAATTCGCCTATCCATGTTTATTCCAACAAAAAAGGGGAAGGAAACATTGCATAAATGAAACTTAAAACATCTAAATCCCCCGCAATTGTTCTAGGGATAATAGTAATGAAAGCTTTAAGAGGCACCTATCCATCAAAGATTCAGTCATTTAGCGTAGTTCTCAAAAGCTCTGATTCTTGCTATATCCATGCAGTAGTGACTTTGTGATGGTATTATGCACATACAAGGATGCTATATATCTCAGCACGACAGGACAATAATAAAATCCAAAAGAATAGGTCACTATATAATTTAAGAACTAATGCAAAAAACTGTACATATCTGGTTCGAGTTTTAGCACCTCAATCTAAGCTATCTTCCCAATAAAATTCAAATTCTATGAGCAGCCAGTGTCACACAACATGAAATGAACACAGGTATCAAACATACTTAGACACCTTCAATCATTCTTTCTCAAAACTATTTTTCAGTTTCATGAATAAGTCAAAATTTACTGTTTTGGATATTCTATAATAATGTTACATCTACATCTTGTATGCCCTCAAGAAGAAATCAATTCCTAGTTCACTTATACATCACTGAATTAGAAACAGATATTAAAAAAATAAAATAAACCAAATTTGAAGCCAGGAGAACATCTGCGTTCATGGATCTAACATCCATACCAAAATGCACCTCAGTCTAGACATTTCCACTCAAAATTAATGGCAAGATTGCATGCAGGAATTAATCATGTTAATTTTTAACGATAACAGAAAGGCATAAAGTAACTCCAGCACACTCAGAGCACACCCCATTCTGAGTTCAGAGTAAAAAGACGAGCTTATTGTGCATACACTTCATCTAAATGTTAAATAAGTGATATCACCTTCCAATGCTGATTTTTCTAATAAAAGGAATTATTCAGGGAAAAAAATAGCAATACCAAGTACTATACCTATCTAAAAGACTAGAGGGAGCAGGAATAAGAACAAGTGGAAAAGTGGGGAAACAATCAACATTATAAATTGACAATTAAAAAAAAAAAAAACAAAAAACAAAAAAAAAAAACCACAGAAAAACCAATCCTGGATTAACCAAGAGCCTAAAATAAAAATAAAGAAATTGAGAAAAGTGAAAAGCTGAAAACTATTAAAGTCTTCATTTTCAGTAGTGGAAATAAATATCCATAGCTCAAGAGTATGTATGAATCCAAGCATTCACACAGAGAAAAGAGTACCTTTTCTTTTGCCCAGCCAAACGCAAAGTTATATATCTCACAGAACTTTTCTAGACAAATACAAGTAAAAATCATTTTCAACAACAAAAGCACAATAATTGTACCTCTAGCTTAGAAATGCTAATCAAACCAACCAATGAGCTTTAGTTTAAATGGTACCTCCTCCCTTGTAAAAGCAAGGTGGAGAGTGCGCTCAAGAGTTCATAACCTTTGGGTGTGTGTTTAACTTAACGATAAATAAATAAAACTTTTAAAAAAAGAAATTGCTAACAAAACCAATCACTTTGACTTTTCAATAAATATATCAGTTTTGGGAGTGTTTTTGCCTAAAAGCAACATGAATTACAATGTTAAAACTAAAGTTTAGAAGAAATCATAATTCATGAACACTTGCACATACGATCATCTTTCAACTCCAAGCGCATAAATGGAATCTTTTCATAGAACTTCTCCAAAGAGTCTATCTTGCCATCAGAATATAAAGCCTTAATCAAAGCAATTCCAAACTCTTAATTGATATTCGATATCATTAAACTCGAGAATAAGTATAGCATAAATAACTATGTATATACTTACACTAGCCCTTGTAATCCACCTATAAACTCCTGCTTGGAAAATTCACATATGGTAGTAGCTTTCATGTGCCATAACAACAGCAAAAACATGTATTCAAAACAATTCATAAGCTATACATACCCATACAAATCATAAACAAAGAGGAACTGTGAAGATTGAAAATATTCTAACTCTATGAACATCCATAGTTTCTCTGTTTTGTGTATTTGGTAGGGCAAGGGGGAGGGGATTGAGATTCAAAATTTAAACTCTGTTCTTGCCAAATTTCCAAGCACTTCAACACGGTTACATTTTATATAATAATTTCCTTGCTACTATAGGGTCAGAATTTTTAGATTTGAATTTAAACCTCATATTAAGGATACTTTCTTCACAATAATCAAAAGATATTTAGGTATGCATGCCTTGGATAGCAATAGCTTCAAAGAATTATACATACCATAACGATATCTTGCAGATCCACCTGCCAAAAGACAAAGACCCATATATGACCAAGGACCACTTTCATTGAAAGTTTTCACATACAAAAATCAACTAAATTTGTCAGATGCCATCCCTTTATTTTAGAGTCGACTACTAGCTACATATACATATATATATATATATATATATATATATTTTATATAATTATTCATCTTGATCTAACTGTGTTTGAGTTCGATTCTATAGTATTTACTTCTCACTAAATACTAACCCAAATTCATTATTAGAAAAAAAATTGAGCGTTTAAATGGCTTTATTAGAATCATAAACTCAAAATACAAAAATTACATGGTTACAATATGATTCGCATATGGTGAAAATATAACATTTTGAACACAGTTTCCAAATAAAATTTTTTTTAAAAAAAAAAAAAGAAAAGGAAAAAGGGTATACCTTTGTGAGAGCAGAATGGAGATCAAAGTTGGTCAAATTGATTCCATTTCTATTAAAAATCAAAATGCCTTCTCACTTAATAAGATTGTCAAGCTCTTCTTAAGCATCAAGCTAATAGCCTTAAGTGACAAGCATCTATAGCTAAGCCAAACATATGATTATAGTCAAACCCAAAAAGCCAATTCAATTTTCATTCCCAAGAAATTTGAAAGCAGGCACCAGAAGGTTTGTTGCACCATAACTTATACCCATTTTTTCGCAGTTTTAAGAAAAATATTGTTGGAAGTGTAATAATTCTATGAAGATAAAAAGGGAAGCAGGGGCTAGGATGCAAGAAAGAAGAAGAAATAATAGTAAAATATCTTTTTATTTTTTTAAAAAAATCTATCTTACATAAGAAATCTATCTAAAGATATTGATACTGGTAAAAAGTATCATATATACTATTTTTTTTATTAGTCATATATATTAATTTATACAATTGAAATTTCTAATTGTTTGAAAGAAAGTTTAGAGAGTCAGGATGTTTGAATGAAGAGAACAGGTCAAAACGTTATTAAACACTTTGACAATAACTAATCACCTTAAATGCCAGCCCACCACTTAGTTATAGGCTAGATCCCTCCCCTGAGTTAACTGGACTATTTTAAATAGTTATTATTTACTTTTACATGTAAGATCAAAACATAGAATCAACACTATCTCACACACCTATTTACTAGCTGAGCTAGTTGAAAACATTGGCTGTCCAACTTTCAGACAAACTCAGCTCAGCCCCATGAGACCCCATTTGGTTTAGTTCTAACTAAAGAATTGATTACACTGGATATTGATAATAATATGAAGATAAATCTCTAAAACTTCAGAAACAAATGATACACAAAATTCTATGATAAACTAAAAATCTAAGCTACATTGGCTAAGGCTCATTAACTAGTTAGGACAGCAACCATAGTCTGTTGACATGTGTCTTAACAAATACCAGTAGCATATTGCACAAATGGGAAAGGTTCACAACCAAAAAGTAAATGGGATGAGGAGACCTACATATTTGCCAACTCCTTCTGCATCCGACTTCCATCTATTGCAAGAACTTGATCAACACATGAATCAAGGGACCTACCAAACCTCCACAACCCAAAGCAAACAGCAGCTCCTGCAAAAAGAAAGGTTTGATAAAATAGAGAAGAGGGGGAAAGACATGTAGATGCATAACATCAGCAAAACACAGATACCATGAAGCCCACAAATCACTTAATAGATATGTACACTCTTGCTAAATCTCATGTCCTAAGCTCTAGTCACTTATATTTTAAAATTTTAAAATATATCAATTTTAACAAAATTATTGCTCAAAAGTCTTGCCTCCATGTAACAGACCAAAAAGATTTGCAAGCAGTTCCCACTCTCTAGATACAACTAACTCAGCTATCTAACTATATATTTAGGAAATAAGAAAGTTTTGCAAGCCGTCCCCACTCTTTTTATTGCTTTGACTAATGAAATCAATAGGAAATAGCCTGGTAACATTAATATGATTGTTAATCTTGGTAATATATAATCAATACAAATATCAATTCCCATATTAAGGATTTAAAAACGTGCTTTGACGAATCAAATCAACGGGAAATGGCCTAGAAAAGTTAGTAAGATTTGTTAATCTTGGCAATATATAATCAATACAAATATCAATTCCTATTAATGATTCAAAAAAAATTTAACAATGAATCGTTTAATAAGGAAATATACACAGGCAATTGATAGTTTTAGAATCTCACTAACGTTTGAAAAAGTTTTCTAATTACTAACTAACATTTTTTGAGATAAAATATAGAAATTACAGAAGAGTTGAAACAAGACCACACCAATTTGAAAAACACAAACAATATTGGCACCAAACCCACATCTAGAATCTTCCAATATCCAAGAATTAAAGCACAAATAAGTTTGTCATTTTCATAGAACAGTAGAGTACTTTAACTCCATAATCAGGTCCATTAGCCATGGACACTACTATCATAAGTGGTTAAAAATTAAATTCCAAAATAGAGCAAATTTTTGTTAGCACTACTGCCACCTACAATTCCTCCAAAATAGAGCAAACTTTAACCAAAATCAAAAATAAAAAGCCACAAAATCAACTAAACTTTAACCAAAACCAAAACCAAAACTAAAACCCACACAATCAACCAACAGTTACACAAAAATATACACATAACCCAAACCAAACTTCAACCAAAATCAAAACTAAAAAACCAGAAATTTAACAACAAATATATATACAAATATTGCTAAAAAATAGAAATGAGAGCTAGAGAGACTTACTTGCTTTGGGTAGAGTTTGTGGTTTTGGGTAGTATTTTTGTGCTTGAAATTTTGGAAAAGAAATGGTGGGTTTTGAGTAAAGAAGAAGAGAGGAGGAGGGGAAGTGGGTTAAGGAAGAGGAAGAGAGAGAGGGAGAGAAAATGTGAGTGAGAGGAAAACATCTTAACTAAAGAAGTGAGAGACCAGAAATGAGAGGCCAAACTGATGTAGAGGATTGTCCTAATCTGATGTCATTGCCAGGTGTCCGGTCCATAATAAGGTGTAGTATTGAAGACCAAGACCCACCCAGTGGGTTACAGTGTATTGAATATTTGGAGAATGAGGATTGTCGTCTGCCTTCTACTTCCTCCATTCACCCCTCCCTCCAAAAGCAAAAGCTCAGATGGTGTGTGTCTCTCCTGCTGGACCAAATTCAATACTTCATTGCCCTTAAAATTCTGTGGATAGAGGGATTTATTGAGATGGTAGCTTTGCCAGAGTGGTTGGGCAATCTTTCCTCTCTTCAACGGTTGTATATTGTGAATTGCTGGACACTGCTGTATTTGCCCACGGAGGAAGCCATGCGACGCCTCATCCAATTGAAAACGCTGATCATTTATAATTGCCCCAAATTTGAAGACAATGAGCGGATCAAGATTAGCCACGTTCCATGGGTTAAAATCAATGATCTGTAAGTCTACTCATACTACCCTACTATTTCCTCTTCTTTTATTCTCTTATATTCGTAATGGGTGAGAGTATTCCGGTATAAATACTTAATTGGACCCGATTAACAAAATATATAAATACTACAACTTGGGTTAATGGTTCTTCAAATAAATAGTTCAAATTAATCTCACTAACCCTTCTGCTTACACTTAATAAATCCAATTTTTTTTTCTTTTTTTTTTTCAATTTGTGAAATTATTTGCAATCATTTGAGAAAAGCTTTTAAAACAAGAGTTTAATTAGATATTTTGTGATGGCTACTATTCAAATTGGCTTGCCGCGATTCAAATTTTTGTTGCTACAAATTACCAAAATAATTAGAAGCATACTATTTAACAAATTTTTGATTGTTACCTATTGTCTTGCTACTATCGAATTTCTGTTTGCTAGCCTATTTTCTTTCTACAAATTTTTCAATACTGAATTTTTCTGGACATTGGGAAATTTGGAATATTGAATCAATCACTGTTAGAGCTGTCCACATACTCATTATTTCGATCAGCATTTTGATACTGTAAGAGTTCATGGATCAATTCTTTTACTTACAGCTATCTAAAACTTGACAGTAGATTTTATTCATTTGCACTGGGTCATAATTGCTTTGTTTATGAGGGTGGATTTATTGTGGAAAATGGAGCTTAGTTGCATAAGAATGAGAAATTGGGTGGGTGAAGGTCTTGCTGATTTTTCATTTCATGTTTGGGTTGGGGGGTCAGCTTTACAAGGGACCATGAAATTATGTGATCCCCAGTCCGACTAGTGCAAGTTAAATTTCAATTAAAATTCCAGGCAGCACTGAAGGTGTTGATGGTTCTAATATATCTATATATGGTTTTTACCTTTTGAAGGAAACCGCCACGTGGCTTAGATTTTGAAGACTAACTCAGAAAGATGGCAAGAAGTTTGCATCTGGAAAAATAATTAACTTGATGACAACTGATGCCCCGGCACTTCAGGTTTTCTCTCTTAACATTTGCATTATGTGTACATAATTTACTTCATAATTGATCATTTACAAAACCTAATTTAGTTCAATGCTGAGTAAGTCTATTCATACTACCCTATATCCTCTTCTATTCTCTTATATTTGTAATGGGTGGTAGTATTCCTATTTCCTAGTATGAAAACTTAATTGGATGCCATTAAAGAAATATATAAATGCTGCAATTTCGTTTAATAGCTTTTGAAATTAATAGTAGAAATCAATCTCACAAACCACCGTGGCCACACTTGAAAAACTCTACTCTTCTTCTTTAATCTTTGAAATTTTCTGCAATCATTTGCAAAAAGTCACTAAAAGCATAATATAATTAAAAATTTTGTGATTGCTGTCATTTGGCTTGGTTCTACTTAAATTTTTGTCTCTGCAAATTATCACAAACACTTAAAAAGTTGTTAAAAGTATAGTAATTAACTTTTTTTTTTTCTTTCTAATTGTTAGCAATTTGTCTTGCTTCTTTTCAAATTTCTATTTACCAGCCTATTTTCTTTCATCAAATTATTACATTATTATTTTTCAAAATTGAAAATTTATGTAAATTTGGAAATTTTAAATATTGGATTCATCACTATTGGAGCCTGAAGCCTACATGCTAATTCCTGGCCTCTGTGTTTCTTGAAACCTTCACTTATTGTTGGCCCCTGTGTTTCTTGAAACCTTCACTTATTCTTGAACTGATACTGTGATAGTTCATGAATTACTTCTTGGCAATAGATTTTGGTGATTTGGGCTGGGTAATAATTGCTATATTTATTAGGGCGAATTTATTGTTGGAAAATAGAGTTGAGTTGTATAAGAATGAGAAATTAAGTGGGTGAATGTCTTATTGATTTTTGTTTTCATGTTTGGGTTGGAGGTCAGTTTTACTGGTCCATGAAGTTATGTGATTCCCGGTTCTACTAGTGTAAGCAAAGTTTAACTCACTTTCTTATAAAGTTTTAGACAGCACTGAAGGTGTTTTATTATTCTAATATATTTCTATTTACATTCTTTTCACCTTTTGAAGGGACTTGCCAAAATTAAAATTTTAAGCCAAACTCATGAAGCTCAGAAATGTTTGTGTCGGGGAAAAATAACCAACTTGATTAGAACTAATGCCAAGGTACTTAAATATGTTTTCTCTTTTACCATTTGGGATTTGTATATATAATTTAATTCAAATTGGTGTGTGTGTGTGTGTGTTATAGAGTCACTGTGTTTTGTAGCCAATGTGTATATCTATATAAACAAAACTTTTAGTCTATGTAAAGGCATGCTATGTCAACTCCATATATGTGTTCATATGTAACCAAAACAATGTATAGATTGAGTCCAGTCAGATTAATGAATTTTAGTTTGACACCTTTTGATAAGAAAGTCATTGATAGCTTAGCTTGAACAGTGCGAAATGTACTTTGCTTTGATGCTTTTAGTTGCTGACACGGATATAATGAACTAACTAAAATTTCAAAGAACTAAAAAGCTAGGATGTTAAAAAGCTAACAAAAGTACAAAACTAACAACACATGGATCCTCATTATTCAAAGAACTAAAAGATTATTCAATAAGTTAAATATCTTGCCTCAATACGTAGGTACTAGCATATCTATTTTGTTCAGCTAGAGGAAATTTTTTTTCATGGAGCTTTAACCCACTTTCAAGCCAACCAAAGAGCTGAATATCTGTCATTTCCCCAAATTAATGGAAAAATGTGCAAAGGGGAGTGGTGCTGAGTGGTCTAGGATTTCCCACATTCCAAATATCTATTTTGATGAATGTATTAAACACGAAGCAGTTTGAAGATCATGTATATTATTAAGATGGATGACCAGTAAGTTTTCTCCGACCTTATCCTCCTTTCTTCTCTTATACTCTCCTTTCCTACAACATTGGAGTATTTTCATAATTTCTCCAAATTTCTTCCTTTGTCTCTTCAGTTTCCGCAAATATTTTTGTTTTTGGCTATCTTATAAATCAATAAATTTGTTTCCTCAATGTGCAGTCACTAGGGACAACATGTCTATTATGTTCAGCTGAAGGAAAGATTTAATTAATTTAGGGAGTTTTTATCTAATCCCAAGATAATGGAAGTATATAAGATTGTTAAGTTTTCTCAAATCCTCTCTTCTCTTCTAATATATGAAGTACTAATTCAATCCAATAAGTATATATCATTCATGCCAATTATCCACTCTTCCCTCTCACTTTTCCTACGACATTTTCTAACTTTTTACTTAGTATATGTTCCATCTTGATATTATGATATATGTAGTTTTCACATGTCGATATCATTGTATCAATGTTGTAAGCCACAGGTAGCACTTGGTTCCAATGCGATTGTTTCATTGAACTTTGTGAGTTCTTTCAATCTCATCTTCTTCTCATTTGATTTCTTTCTTTCACAACCCTATTATGAATCCTTTCTTTTCGGTTCTTTTTCTTACTTTCAATTTCTTTTGCTATTTACTAAATTTGTTGTTCATATATTTATAGGTTTTGTTTATCCTTCATTTCCAAAGTAGTGGCCATGTACTTCAGGAGAGGGAAAGAGTGCAAGTGTGCAACATATTTTGCTGTATAGTGTATGTAGACCTTCAAATTTTTGTTTCATTCAATCCCTTTAATTTGTTTTTAGGAAAATTATATTTTATCACCCTAAACTATACCTTAGATTACACTTTGCATCCTAATCTTTTCGAATGCACGTTTTGTACCCTAAACTATGACCATTGTTACATTTTGCATCCCAACGTTAAGTTTGCTGTTAACTTGAATGGAAATCTAAATTTAGGGTGCAAAGTGTAATCAAGAGTATAGTTTAGGGTGGTAAAGTGTAATTTCTTCTTTGTTTTTAAGGGATTGAGAATAGGGGCAATTGGACCTTTTTACATGATGTCATACTTTTCCATCCAAATTAACGGAAAACTTAACGTCGTGATGCAAAGTATAACAATAGTCATAGTTTAGGGTGTAAAATGTGCATTTGAAAAGTTTAGGGTGCAAAGTGTAATCTGGGGTATAGTTTATGGTGTAAAGTGTAATTTCTCCTTTGTTTTTTATTATTAGTTTTATGTATAAAATTCTCTTCTACTTGTTACCATTGTGTTGACTTCACTGTAATGTTTTGACTTGTCCATTCTCGAATAAGTAGGCTTTTTATTTATACAAATTTTAAAGGTCAGTATCATGTTCACCCATATGAGAGAAAATGTTGAATATATGAGGATGGCCTCTGACATTACTTTAAGTGAACCTGGAATTTTAAACTCCCTGATAGTTTGTTAATGTCATGAGTTATTTTGATGCTATTTTCAAACTTGAGAAATAATTGATGACCTAAATTATTTTAATGTTGTTTGTTATGGTTTCCTAACTTGAAAATTTAATGCCGGTGACTTCAACAACTTACCGGATTGTAAGGTAGACACCTAGAGTTGGTCTTTTTACTTGTTGGTTGTCATCAAAAAGTATTTAACTAAAAATCATTTGCACACCTCTCTATTAGAAAATTTAATACTAGCATTGATTGAGGTTTTCCATCTCTTCTGGGTTTTTTTTTTTTATTTCATGAACCTTTACATTATTGTCTTTCTCAACAGGTGACATTCCGGTGATTTCTCTAGATCAGGCAAATGGTCAGAGGATAGTTCCCAATATCTTAAGCATAAGGTGATGGATCTTTCTGTATAAACTAACATAGATTGTATATTATTCATTATCCAATTGAACCACATCAGCAGCCATGTCATTTTCCTTCTTTTTTCTAAAATTTTCCCATAATTTAAAAATACTTTTTCTAAATATTTCTCATAATTTTAAAATACTATTAAAAAGAAATGATTTCCAACTCTGCACCATAAAGCCCAATCTTACGTTAATGTTGTCTTTAATGCTAACCCCTCTGTCCCCCCTCCTCCTTTTGCTCTTCTTGTCTTTCACACTTTCTAAACTTCAGAATTTCACCTTTCTAACGGAAACTCTCTCTCTTCCCTCTTTGGTCTCTTCATCTCCTCTGAATCACTTCTTCGTACCTGTTTAATTGCCACTTTGCTAAAAAAATCACTTCTTCATACCTGTTCATCTCCTAGGTACGCATTATCTCTTCCTTTTGTAATTAACATTTTGCTATTCTTTCAACTAATTGAGCATTAATTCAGACCTCCTTCAAATCTGTCTCTTGATTAATGGCGATTCTTCCTATTCCCGATCAAGAGGTTTTTCAAAACGTTCAATTGTTGCTTATTGGAAATAGAACACCCACTGCTTTATTTTTCTATATTTATATATCTGCAATCTCTTTGCCTCCATAGATAAAGAGCCTATCAGCCTATCCTATACCAATGCAGAATCCAATCCTTCCCACTAATAAGCGCCCACAAAATTATCATATTTAAAGCCATGGATATTTGTGTGGGGTTCTCAGTAAACAAACAGACCAAAAAAAAAAAAAAAAAACCAAAAGCTTTTAGAATCAAAGCCCTTCAACCTCCAAACCAAAACATTGTCAACGTTAAAGAAGTGCTTGAACAATCTGTAATTCGGTTCTCACAGGTTCAGATCAGATATATATATATATATATTATTTTGTGTACTTACAGCCATTGTTGAAGCTTCAACCGCCATGAGATGCTATCAAACCATGAGATTGTCTCTGTCTCTCTTGCTCTTGCTGCATTTTCTCCATTTCTACAAGTCTTCTTTGCTCTATTGTCATGGTGAAGGTTTTGGTTGTTGTAGAAGATGGACTGGTTGTGCTTGACCCATTCAACCACTTATTTCTTTTGTAAATTGCCTTGGGCTGTGTTTGTACTTAATTGGTTTTTTAATGGGCGGACAAGCCAATGTCTGCCCCTCTTCAATTTTTGTATTTTTTTTTTTTAATTTGATAAGTGATTAATGGGGTTGGGCATAATAAAATAATATTGGGTAATTAAATGGGCTAGACATGATGTAAGATAATTTAAATAAAGACTTGCATAAAAAATAGTAGAATATTAAACTCTAACAAAAAGTTTAAGTATATTAATTTCATATATAAAATCAAAAAAAAAAAATCATATATATATATATATATATATATCCATTGATTGAGATACTCAATATTTATTTATGTTTGCTTTTGATTTAATATTACTTATTTGTCTTACAAAAGTTATGATATATATAAAATAAATAAAAATTGAAATATAGATATTTATATTTATTTGAATTATTTTAGTCAATTTTTTATATTTTTATTAATTTAATATATTTATTTATTTATTAAATAATTATTAAACTAATTATGATGTCATTATGGTTTGACCTCAGTTCAACTTTAAAAACCTTGAATCTTTCCCTTTTACGGTCTTTGAACGGTCCGGATTTCAAAGCTATGTCTGTAAATGACAATGTTATAAACAATCTCTACCCACTGGGTGTCACAGATACTATTTGATCCCTCAAGACATTGTCTTTGCTTGAATATATGTCATTGGTATAACAAATCAAAGAGCAAATTATGGAGAGAGATCACAACTTTTCTTTTCTTTGTTTCTCATGAAAAAAGTATATCGGAAAATGGTTTCTTTTTTCCAAATTTGGTAGGCTGTGGTTGGTCATGATTATTGAGAGTTGGAGCTGTTTGGTTGTTGACGTTGTTGACGATAAATGTATGAATGTTTTTAGAAAATGGGTCATAAATGTTTTTAGGGATTGACAAGTTAGTTGTCAGTTGGAGCTTGTGTGTGTATGTTTTTTTTTTTTTAAATTATTTCACACTTTGTTATTGAAATAGTTGTTACGTTGTAGGTATTGCATATATTCACCAATTGTAGGAGATAAGGTCCCGAATTCTATAGATTTAATTTTTAACTTATCCCAATGAAAAATTATGTATTTCTTTTAATAATTAAAGTACTATACAAAGAACAAATAGAGGGCTTATGATATTGTATGTATTTAAACTATAGGTGGGCAATTTTATCCAAAAAAAAAAAACGTCTCAATTATGGCTTTGTGCAAAAAAAAAAAGTGTAGCAAATATGCTATTGCAATCCTGCTTTGTTTTTGAGTTGCTGTTTGTTTATTTTATTTTGGTCATACAAGAAATGCACATTGCATTGAAGTGTGCATTGTCATTTTTTGTTGGACTAATATGTTTTTCTTATAAGGTTTTGTAATTCTATTTAAAGGTCAATGAACACTAGCCTTTTTAGATATTGAATATAGACTTCCAAAGATATGCTTGCTATTTTTCTACTTGAAATTTCCAATGTTGTATGAAATTAGAATTTCTCTTTAAGGAGGTGAATGAAGAGCCAGTCAAGGAAAGACGAAATGTGGCCTTGAGTAAGAGAAGATTGTTGAACCATTCAAAAGGAATTGATAAGGATAAATATTTAATACTCACAAATAAGGATAAATACAATAATAATACTCTTTTTTTCCCGATGACAACTTATTCTTATCTCATGTATACCAAAATAACTTTATATACTTACCAGCCCAAAATATCTTTAAACTTTACTGTGCTAAAAAACATAAGCTAAAATATTAAGTGAGCCCAACAATTGCAACTCATGTTTCCCTCATCTCAAAACTAGACATGGCACTGGCTTTTTTTCAAAGCCATCTATTATGCAGGTTTGGGCATTATATTTAGAGATAGTCATGGTTCTCCTGTTATAGTCCATAATTAATTCATTGCCAAGGAAACCCATTGTGGATGGCTGTCATGCTCTATTGAGTGTTACACTCCTGTCATGAACTGTGGATCAAGAATTTGATTGCGGAGTTTGCCTTCTTTATGTCCACATACTCATTATTTTGCTCAGCATTTTGATACTGTAAGAGTTCATGTAGTTTCATTGTCCATGTTCCTTTGATTAAGATAAAACTTTGGTACATCTTGTTCTAAGGTCAAAATCATTTAAAACTAGTATGTTCTCTCAAACCTTTTGTTTGTTGTTTCGCTTGAAGTTGACTAGCTATTCATGATTTGTTCTCTACTCTGCTTATTCTTGGGTTAATGATATCCAAAGAGTTTTATGTCAAACCATTAATTCATATTTATTTAACATATTTTGCTGCATAGCTTTTGTGTATCTTCAAATTTTAGCTCTATTTTATTGTGGTTCTTCCATTATGGTTGGATTTCTTTTTGCATATCAAATATTTCTCAGAAACTAAGAAAGTTTTTAGGATTTCATTTGAATTATTGCATCCACTTATGTTTTCATATTCTTTATTAATATTGAAGTCTGATCTGGTTGTTACAGTTGCACTATCTTCATTGAAACTTTTGCAATACTAAAGTTTCTGTATAAGAGAGGAAGATTTAGAATTTTTTTTACAAAACCAGATACTTTCAAGCTAAAACTGGAAGGTCATTTCAACTCCAATTTTGATGAAATTCCTAATGAAGAGAGCGTCTTGTTGACCGGTGACTGTTGTTACTTGAAATTCCTCTCCATTTACTTAGATGCTAAAGCCTAGTTGGTGGGATCTTTTCTTCTTTTTACAGTTGGTATCTTAGTGTGACGAATATTTGTTGTAATCCAAGAATGGCATGTTTTTGTTGTCTTGGTAGCCAATAGCATTTTTTTTAGAGAAGATTGTTGTAAACTCATATTTTATAGTGGAAGATTTTATTGGACTATGTCCCGTGGTTTTTCCCTTCTCATTGAAGGGTTTTTCATGTAAAAATTTAGTGTCTTGATTATGGATTGTTGCTGAATTTTTTATTTATATTTGTTATTGTGCTTTGCTAATTTAGTTGAAATATCCATTAAATTTGCACATAGAAGGAAAAGGAAATAATTCTGTGTTGAATTAATTGGCTATCATTATCCAGATGCGGTATAGGAAATATTTTTCAACCAAATGCAAGAGGAAATATTTTTTTTCTTACTGCCTTCACTTCAATGTCACCCCTCCATGCCTCCATTTGAACTTTGAGTTAAAATTTTGCTTGCATTTGAAAGATAAACTTTTAAAAGCCATGATGTAGGCAACTGAGCAAGGACTCGTGTTATCATAATGCATGCTTCTTGTTAAAAGGTTTTGAAAAGGATCTATATATATTTCACTCAAATGTGCGAAGGAAGGCATTAACTAATTGCAAAGTACAAAGGCAGTAATTGAGAAAATGTGAACCTAGAGTAGTGGGAATCATCGTTGTTTAAGAGTTCATTCCTTCTTTCTTTATCAGTTCAATGCCGCCAAACTTGGTGGCAATCAAGGCAAAGCCCACCAGTTTGCTATATTACATTTAAAACGGGCCAAAGCCCACCAGTCTATTCTACAACAATAATTCAGACCCACGACCAAGTGGGCATACACACAGATATGTTGTCATATTTAGTACCAAAAGTGAACCGTTCTGTTCCTATGTAAAAGAAATCCAATCAGTTTTGGACTTTTGGTCCTATCACAGTCACACCCAGCTGTGTTCTGCTGCTAATTGTGATGGGAATTTGGTACTTTCTAAAGTGGACCAAACCGGGTTACCTTGCTATTTAAGTTAATGGACTCGAAGGCCCAACAAAACTTTTTTAAGTCCGCAGCTGCCCTCTCATTTGGATTTGGTTGAGCCCAATTGTCCCTATCCCAGATTATTTGGTTCCCCAAAGCCTTAACCCAGCTCAACAAAAATTCCAAAGTTGGGCCCGAATTCTCCATCATGGTCTTGTAACCATCAAAGACAGAGAAAGATTTAAGGACAACATAGTCATAAAGAATTCCTCTATGCCGTTTTGTGGTAACAATGAATAGATGTATTAGACAATTTTATTTAGATGATCAATTATCAATGCTAGCTTAATCCAATTCCTTCAATTTAAGGCAAACACAGATTACCTTTAACGTTGTCTTTCCTTATTCCTGTAGGTAGGTCCGAAATTCAGGCTTGATAGAAGATCAATCCATTGAAGCTCTTGAAGTGGATTTCGCAGACAAGTTTATCGGATAGAGGCTGTGTCAGTTGGAAGACACTTGTGCTCAGGTTGTCAACTCAATAACTTGCATCAAAGTTGGCTATCCAGGATGTTACTTAATACTTCTTTGAAATAAAGTAGAAAAAAAAGGTAGGACTAGCTAGGAAGTCTAGAGGTTGTGTATGATATGTGTTTGTCAATTCCACAGTTCCTTTTCATCATAGATGAGTAGAGGAGAAAGGTGGCAATCTTAATCCTGAATATTTCTTATCCCTTCATGCTATCAATTCCATTGCATTTTTCTGCACTTATAGAGTTCTGTATTGTTCTACCTTTGAAAAAGAGTACAAGGTTTTTTTTTCTTTAAAATTTTTTGGGTCATGCAAAATGTCCTATGCAGTGTACATATAATATTTAAGTTATTTCATATTTTGAACTTCTATAAACCTCTCTAGCTATCTTGTACATTATTGTATGGTTTTCCCTTTGAATTTTGGTTGTAGAGTAGAGATTATATATTTTTTCACTGTTGGTTTAAAGCAGTTACAAATATAATTTTGTCATGAGAATAAATTGGGTCAGGAGCTGGCGTAAAATGTGTGTTTTACGCCAGCCAATCCTAACCCACCACGTCACCAACTTTTTTTTTTTTCCCAGCAAAAATGATTAAGCCTTAAGCATCTCCCCCTCTCTTTCTCTTCTCTCCTCACCCGATCTCTCCATCTCTGAATCAAACCCATGACCCCCATGGCCGGAGCTTCAAAGCTCAACACAAGCCACCAACACCACTGCCATAGCCGAAACTCCATGACTGTCATGGCCAGAGCTTCAAAGCTCAACACAAGCCACCAACACCACTGCCAACACAGCACACACACATCCAACCATAGAAAACCCGAAGCCCCAAAATCCCAGCGCAAAAACATGGCCACACCCAAGCCAAAAATCCAACCTTTTGAACACCCAAAACTCGAAACAAAAATCCTTTCTTTCTTACACCCCCAAACCCAAATCAAAATCCCTCCTTTTTCCAAATCATTAAACCCCAAAAAGAAACCAAACCCACAAACAGGCAGGCAATAAAAAGAGAAACTTTCAGCCATAAATCAAAGAAAAAATAAAAAGATAAAGAGAAATAGAGATAGAGAGAGAAGCCAAGGGAAAATAGGGCCACCCCAGCGGTGGCTTGCGGCGACGTCGTCCATTTCTGAACCATGGAGTTTCGGCCATGGCAGTGGTGTTGGTGACTTGTGTTGAGCTTTCAAGCTCCGACCATGGAAGTCGTGGGTTTGATTCAGAGATGGAGAGATCGGGTGAGGAGAGAAGAGAAAGAGAGGGAGAGAGGCTTAAGGCTTAATCATTTTTGCTAGAAAAAAAAAAAAAAAAAGTTGGTGATGTGGTGGGTCAGGATTGGGTGGCTTGTGTTGAGCTTTGAAACTCCGGCCATGGGGGTCATGGTTTGATTCAAAGACGAAGAGATCGGGTGAGGAAAGAAGAGAAAGAGAGAGGGAGATGCTTAAGGCTTAATCATTTTTGCTGGGAAAAAAAATGGTGAGGTGGCGGGTCAGGATTGGTGGTGTAAAACACAACTTTTACGCCAGCTCCTGACCCAATTTATTCTCTTTTGTCATATGTAGGGATGGCCATACCCATTGGGTAATAGATATCCAACCTTACCCCGATCCAATTATTCTAGGTAATACTCAGTTTTTAATGGGTAGAAGATAATTGGGTAGGGTTTGGATATTATCCAAATATTTTAGGTAGGGTTTGGATATTACCCATTATTACCCATTTAATTAATTCGATCTAACTCAAACCCAACTCAACCAAATTATTATAGGTAAACCTTAACCCACCCAATTAACCAATAATCAAAATTACCAAATTACCCCTAAAACTTGAAAATGACCAAATTATTCCTAAAATCCTCTAAAATTGCCAAAATGCACTTTGAACCTAAAAAATGACCAAAATACCCCCAAAATTCAAAATTACCAAAATATCCCAAAAACATAAAAAATGACCGAAACACCCTCGAAACCTAAAAATGACCAAAATACCCTGCAAACTAAAAACTACCAAAATACCCCATAAACCTAAAAAAATAACTGAAAGACCACTGAAACCTAAAAATTACCAAAATACCCTTTAAACTTAAAAAAATGACCGAAATATCCTCTAATCCTAAAAAATGACCGAAATACCCCTGAAACTTAAAAATTATCAAAAAAACCCTCGAAACATTTAAAAAAAATTATTGAAACACCCACAAAATCTAAAAAATGACCAAATATCCCAAAAAAACTAAAAATTACCAAAATAACCCCTAAACCTAAAAAATGACCGAAAGACCACTGAAACCTAAAAAATGACCAAAATACCCTCGAAACCTAAAAATTACCAAAATATCCTCTAAACCTAAAAAATGACCAAAATATCCCCGAAACCTTAAAATTACCAAAATACCCCTAAACATATAAAATGACAAGAATACCCCCAAAACCTATAAATACCAAAATACCCCCCTAAATCTAAAAAATGGTCGAATACTCCTAAAACCTATAAAATTACCAAAATACCCCAAACCTATAAAATGATAAAAATGCCCCTAAAACCTATAAGATGATAAAAATACACCCAACCCTAAAAAATGACTAAAATAACCTCGAAACCTTATAAATGACCGAAATACACCCAAAGCTTAAAAAATAACTGAAATACCCCCAAAACCTAAAAAATGATCAAAATACCCCTGAAATATAAAAAATTACCCCTGAAACCTTTAAATTACCAAAATACCTTTGAAACCTATAAAATTACCGAAATAGTCCCAAAATATAAAAATTACCGAAATACCTCTAAAGCCTAAAAAATGACAAAAATGCCCCCGTAATCTAAAAAATGACTAAAATACTCTTTAGATTCTAAAAAATGACCAAAATAACCCCAAAACCTAAAAAAT
Organism: Quercus aquifolioides; assembly: GCA_019022515.1. Classification (NCBI taxonomy): domain Eukaryota; kingdom Viridiplantae; phylum Streptophyta; class Magnoliopsida; order Fagales; family Fagaceae; genus Quercus; species Quercus aquifolioides. The sequence goes on from CM032331.1 coordinate 4,911,376, forward strand.
TACCAAAATTCCCTCAAAACCTACAAAATGACTGAAATATTCTTAGAACCTTTAATCTTGACAAAAATACACAATACAAAAATACAAAATTTAAGAGGTTACAAATGTATTTTGGTCATCTTACAGGTTTAGGGGTATTTTAGTCACTTTAAAGATTTCAAGGGTGTTTTGGTCATTTTAGATATTTTCTGGGGGTATTTGGTTGTTTTAGAGGTTTAGGGCTATTTTGGTCGATTTATAGGTTTCGAGGTATTTTTGGTCATTTTAGAGGTTTGGGGTTATTTTTGGTCATTTTAGAGGTTTTGGGCGTATTTGGTCATTTCACAGGTTTAAGTCATATTTTGGTCATTTTATAGGTTTGAGGGTATTTTAGACATTTTTTAGGTTTATCTTGTATTTTTACCATCATATAGGTTTTAGGGGCATTTTAGACATTTTTTAGATTTTGGGGGTATTTTGGTCATTTATAGGTTTTGGGGGTATTTTGGTCATTTCAGGTTTACGGGGTATTTCGGTCAATTTTTAGGTTTTGGGGGTATTTTGGTAATTTTTGAGTTTCAGGGGTGTTTCAGTAAGTTTTTAGGTTTCGGGATATTTCGGTCATGTTTTAAGTTTAGGGGTTATTTCAGTCATTTTTTAGGTTTTGTGAGGGTATTTTGGTAATTTTTAAGTTTCAGAGGTATTTTAGTCAGTTTTTAGGTTTTGGACGTATTTTTGTCATTCTTTTGGTTTAGGGGGGTATTTTGGTAATTTTATGTTTTGGGGGTATTTCAGTCAAATTTTAGGTTTCGAGGGTATTTCGGCCATTTTTTAGGGTTAGGGGGTATTTTGATAATTTTTGGGTTTCAAGAGTATTTTGGACATTTTTTAGGTTTTTGGGCATTTTGGTCATTTTTTAGATTTAGGGGGTATTTAGATAATTTAAAGTGTTTTTTGAGCATATTTGGTGATTTTGAGGGTATTTTGGTTATTTTAGAGATTTCATAAGTATTTTGGTCATTTTAGAGATTTTGAGATATTTTGGTCATTTTAGTGGTTTTTTAGCATAATTGGTGATTTTAGAGATATCGGGGATATTTTGGCCATTTTAGAGGTTTTATGAGTATTTTGCTCATTTTAGAGATTTTGAGCATATTTTGGTCTTTTTAGTGGTTTTTGAGCATATTTGGTGATTTTATAAAAATTAGGTTTGGTAGGGTATGGATATCTATGGGTAAACAAACTGGGTAATAATTGGATATGAATACTAATTAGGTAAGCAAGAGCATTCACATCAGATCAGTTATAGTCTTCTAAAATACATATACAGTGTAAATTTTGCACATTTTGAGCAAAAAAACACCCACATCAGTGGGTGTAAAAATATGTAAAACCATCCATATTTTTCCCCGAGCTACAGTACCCGTGTAAATATACACGGGTACTGTAGCTCGTGTATATACTAAATAATATTATCCAGTTCGCACCAAATTTTCTCTCCCCATTCCGTGCACAATGACCTCAGACACACCCACACACAAACACATATCAACACACAAACAAACCCACACACAAATAAACCCACACAGACAAACCAAAAGACACAGAGATCGAAGCTTGGTTCGTGGGTCGCCGGAGCTTGGTTCGTGGAGCGTGGTTTGTGGATCGGCCGATGAAGACGCGATCTGGGTCGCCGGGGCTTGGTTTTGGGTCGCCGGAGCTTGGTTCGTAGATCTGCCGGTGAAGACGCGATCTGGGTCGCCGGAGCTTGATTTCTGGACCGGCTGGTGAAGAAAGCTTCTGAATCCGGTGAAGAAGGGCCGGTGAAGACGCGATCTGGGTCGCCGAGCTTGATTTCTGGACCGGCCGGTGAAGAAAGCTTCTGAATCCGGTGAAGAAGGGCCGATGAAGACGGATATCTGGGCTGGTAGTTTTTTGAGAAAGAACGAGACAGAGAGAGAGAGAGAGAGAGATAAGAGAGAGGGCTATTAAGAAAAAAATGAGAAGAGAGAGGGAGAGGTGATCTGATAAGTGAGGGGGCGCGTAGGGTAGTTGGGAAATATAATAAAAAATAGGGAAGTGTGAATATTTTATTTAAATAGGTGTGTATAATAAATAGACTGATGTAGGTGTCTTGTAAAATTAAGTGTGTAAAATAGGAAAAGTAGGTTTTGAATGTGTAAAATGGAAAAATTTATAAATGAGCTGATGCGAATGCTCTAAGGCAAGGGAATTGGACTTCCATGAATAAATTAATTAGATTGGGTATAGGTATGCCCTACCTATTCCCTATCCATGGCCATCCCTAAAAGTCGGGTTTTTTTTAGAAAATAACTACAAAACCCAAACAATATTATTAGTTAGACAACGTTTCAAACATATTGCATTTCTAACAATTCGACTTCAGAGTAGTCGATTTTACTGTTCATATCGCCTATTTTTTGGGCCACGTAGATAGAGAAATCGAGTCTTTTATAGTCATTTTTTATACATAGAAATCGACTTCAGAGAAGTAACCGACTTCTCTGAAGTTGATTTCACTCTGTAGCAATTCAAAGAATCACCTCCAAATCTTCAAAGAACCCCTTCAAATCTGAATCGATGTCACAACCTTGAAAACGACGTCACAACCTTCAAATCCAAAACGGACCCGAGCGTGTTGGTCAGAATCGGCGCCTGGATTCGTCGCGCCTCGCCGTCGATGTTGCTGGGTTCGTCGCGCCTGGGTTCGTCGGCGCGCCTAGGTTCGTCAACGCCTGGGTTCGTCGACGCGGCGCCTGCTTGCTCGTCGGCGCCTGGGTTCGCTTGCTCGTCGGTGTTGCTGGTGGGTGGTTCGTTTGCTTCTTCTGTGTTGTGTTGCTGGTCGGTGGTTCGTTTGCTTCTTCTGTGTTGACAACTGAAGCTTAGCTGCGTGGAGTTGGGTTTTTGGGCAAATCGACTTCAGTGGAGTCGCTTTCAATACAAAGAAAACGACTCCACTGGAGTCGTTTTCTTTGTATTGAAAGCAACTCCACTGAAGTCGATTTCTATGTATAAAAAATGAGTATAAAGGACTCGATTTCTTTATCTACGTGGCACAAAAATAGGCGATATGAACAGTAAAATCGACTCATCTGAAGTCGAATTGTTAGAAATGCAATATGTTTGAAACGTTGCCTAACTAATAATATTGTTTGGGTTTTGTAGTTATTTTATAAAAAAATCCGAGAAATAGACATACGCGGTCTAGAGAATGTGGAAGATAAGGAAGAAGCCAAAAGTGCAAAATTAAAAGAAAAGGAAATATTCAACTTGGGATTATTTTGGAGTCTTCTTCGTAGAGAATTGGGCAGGTATGATAAAGATGAAAAGGTGTTGGAAGGCCTCCAGCCTCACCCAAATTTGAAAAGCTTAACAATCGAAGGGTACAGAGGAAAGAAATTCCCATTATGGGATGGTTCGTCGCTATATCACAATTTGATTCAGATCAATTTGAGATATTGTTGGGAATGTGAAGAAGTTCCCACTCTGGGTCAATTACCCTGTCTTAGGGTTCTTGAAATAATAGGAATGGGGAAGGTAAGATGTATAGGAAGTGAGTTTTACTTTTACAGTGATGGGAGTTACAGAAATAATACTACTACATTATTTCCGGCATTGAGAATACTCAAATTGGAGGAGATGCGTAATCTAGCAGAGTGGAAGGATGCAAAGGAGTTGACAACCGCAGATGAGGTGTTGACGGTGTTCCCTTGCCTTGAGGAGTTGACCTTAAGTTGCTGTTATAGACTGAGATATTTGCCAGACTCACTGCACACCTGCGTTTCCCTTCAGAAGTTGGAAGTACGGCATTGTGCTGAGCTGAGGTCATTGCCAGACTCACTGCACACCTGCGTTTCCCTTCAGAAGTTGGAAGTACGGCATTGTGCTGAGCTGAGGTCATTGCCAGGTGTCCGGTCCATAATAAGGTGTGGTATTGAAGATCCACCCAGTGGGTCTTGTCTGCCTTCTAATAATAGTAGCTCAGTGATTACTGGGTTTGAAGGGTCAGGTCCGTCAAGTGGGTATTTGCAGAGACAAGGGTCACCGACTTTGCTGAGGACTTTGAGTCAGAAGACAGTGGATGAGGTTTTGAAATATATATCGAAGATTGAGAGTGGAAATGGAGGTTCAAGTGTGCCACAGTTACAGATGCAACAGACTTCAGGGGAAATGTCTTTGGAGGAGTTTTTAGTTAGAGCTGGGGTTGTGAGAGAGGAAATTCAAGCTCAGACCCAGTATTGAAGATCCACCCAGTGGGTTACAGTGGGTTGAATATTTGGAGAATGGGGATTGTCGTGTGCCTTCTTCTTCTTCTACTTCCTCCATTCACCCCTCCCTCCAAAAGCTAAAGCTAACATGGTGTGACCATCTCCTGGACCAAATTCAATACTTCATTGCCCTTAAAATTCTGTGGATAGAGGGATCTTATGAGATGGTAGCTTTGCCAGAGGGGTTGGGCAATCTTTCCTCTCTTCAACGGCTGTATATTGTGCATTGCTGGGAGCTGGTGCATCTGCCCACGGAGGAAGCCATGCGACGCCTCACAATATCA